>JAJTUV010001177.1:0-526048 GCA_021653895.1 Mastomys natalensis | reverse complement strand
TCTCTGTTGAAAGCCGAAGCACAGAGGGCAGGGAAGCAAACATACTAGAGCTCTTTCTGGCCAGATTCCCCAAGTGTTTGTCTCCAGCCAAGCCTGGTCCTTACTGTGAGGCTCGGATGCTGGAGCCAGGTGCAGGAGGGTAAAAGCTGTCCCCAAAATGCTTATTTTCCTGTTTTTGTTGGGCTCTGTTGTTGAGGAGGGTTGGGTTTGGGGAGCCTTGACCTTGTGTATTCATCAATAAATTCATTTCCACACACACACAAATTTACTCTGTGGTTATGCTCTAATAATGCCCCACCCCTGCTGTGGCTAGTCACTGCATTTAAAGTTTGATGTTAGCCTGGTGACATAGAATGGAAAGTAAAGGCTCTTGTCACACAAGCCTCATAATCTTTGCTTGATCCTCAAGTACAAGGCAAAAGAAGAGATTTGTCCTCACCTTGTCTCTATCAATGCACAACCCAATGCACACCACAATATAGTACGATGATAAAAAATATATTATTTACGTTTCATCTTTCCCAAAACACAGTTTCTATCTTTTGCCTCATAATTTACATACAGTGTGTGTAATATATTTGTAAAACACAGTACTCACCTGTGGCCACAATAGAATATTTCTGATATCTCTGATTTATTTAATGACACCAAAATATCTAATAACTTAATAAGAATGTTATTGAAAATTCTCTTAGTTTAATTGAAAATAATTTTCCAGACTTAAGAGTATACAATATTTTTCAAAATTTCTTTTTATGAGAAATTTCTGGTTTCTTCGGAGAGACTTGGTTCTGTCATGTGATGCTTTTCTGAAATCTGTCTTATGAGAGGATGTTTTGCTGAAAACAGACATGTTTTTCTGGAAACTGGCTGGTGAAAGGGCATGTGATATTTTGCTGGAGCAGACACTTGAGAGAACATGTGATGTTTGGAAAGACTATAAATATAACCCAACAGACAGTGGACAACACTCGGGCATTATTTTGGTTTGCTGGTCTTCTTCAGGCCTCACTAAGGCTGGTCTTCCTTGGTGTTGCTCTTTAATTGGTCACCATGTTTCTTCACTGATCTTTACTTGTTATGGCTTCATAGAAAGAAATGCACCAAGAACTTCTGGTGGTATTCTGGCTGCTTTTTTCTGCTTCCATAGGCTTGGACTAATGGTTGAAACCTTGCAGTTTCTTCTGTATCTAGTCACTGCTACTCATCCATGTTTGTTGTTGTGATATTGTATGGACTCTGACAATGAATATGGGAGTCACCCCAATGAACTATTTCTAACAGGTCCAAACGTTTACCTATAAACCTTCTTTTACTTTTTAGTACTCTGGTGCATGGAAGATGAAGATTTTTGAAAGTCTAGTGCAGAAACAGAGTGTCACAGATAATGTATTATTGTATAAACAAAGTGAAGCAAGAGAGACAATGATTGACCTCAATGATGAACCACAAAGTGGGGAGAGTAATGTGTTGACTAATAGACTTTCAGTATCACTAACGAGGTGGTAGGATCATGTAATACAATGACTCTTCAGTGTTTACTTTAAAACTAATGTGAGAAAGGCATTAGTGGTAGAGTGTTCTTTAAATATATGAGAGCCTGAGTTGGTATCGGTTGAATAAAAATCACCCCTGAGACTTGAATTTTAGCTAAAAGAGCATACATGCAAGCTCATCACAAAAAAGACTAGCACCATCCAAAATGATTGGAGAACACTTCACGGAGATTAATGGGCAGTCAGGTAGTCCTAACTCAGGATTTCAGGCCATGGCAATCACCAACAATCCAGTTTCAGTTAACTCACTTAGACTACCATAAACATGACAATGAATCAGAGAATGAAGGTATAATCAACTTGGGCATGCAACAGACTAGAAGAGTCTGAAGGACCCAAGAAGAGAAGAACAGCAGTCATAGACACAATGTCGTAAGGCCTCAGTATGTCCATCTCAGGAAACCCAAACCTCTTCAGAACCAAGCGATTCACCACTTTCAGAAACTTTTGAAAAATGAGATTCACCTCTTTAAATCTTGAAAATGATCGCCGCCCCTCCTATAGACGTAATTTTCCTCCTCCACTGAGCAAAACTCATACAGAAGCAGAAAAGGATAAATTTGATGGAAAGCCAATGTGGAGCAGTTAGTTTATGGGAATTGCCTGAGGCAGTCTAGATTAGTTTCCACATTTTGTGGCATTAACCGAAATTAGATCTCCTTTCATGTTCTAATATTGAACATTAAATTCTCTTTAAAGGTAAGATATGGACTCGTGATAGAAAAGCTCGGGGCATACAATCTTACAAGATTAAAGAATAATTGTATGATATAGTCTCCAATGAAACAGGAATTAGAGCTAGGAGACCATTAGTGCCCACTCAGCCCACCTGACTGAAGTTCATATGCTCCCCACTCGTACTTCCCACTGCTGAGTAGTAAAGTATGTGCTTTGCTCAGTGAGACCAGATTTCTTCAACACTCCACGCACCTAAAATTACAATACTCTTCTAAAAGAATATCATCATAAGCCTTTCAGATTCACTCATAACAAAGAAAATTGTTTATTTTTTAATGTGAAGGAAGGTGGACATTGGTATGTACAGGAAAAATACATTATCATTTATTCCAGTTATATTATTATATATTATTATTATTACTATTTAACAGAATTGTGTCTAGATTTTTCTCTTTCATTAATCTTTTTGTGTTTTAAAATTCACAAATGGTGGTGAGAGCACATAAGCATGTCCTGTTGGGTTGATGAGCGCAGTGGTGAGTTCCCATTAAACGTTTCTCCCATTTCCATAACACAATGTAGATCCCACTCAGATGCAACCACTGACTGACAGTGACCAATAGGACTTCAGCAAGAATACTGAAACGGAGCTTATATAGTGCTTTCCATTAGGGCTTTTCTTCCTTGGAAAGTGACTGGAATATAAGGAATCCATAAAGGATTGACTTTACTGATGACAAAGGGACTTTGTCAGATAGCACCTACATGAGAGTGAGATCACTCTGGATTTTTCATCATCACACTATTAGATAACCTCTGTTACAGATGCACATGGAGTCCTGAGAACAGAGTAACACACTGATAGAAATACATGGTGGTTCCCTTACAGTTTTACATCTCAGGATGATTTGTTAAGTTTCATGTGTTTATTGCTGGAATGTGTTTTGTTCTTTAAAAAACAAACAAACAAACAAATTTGTGACTTGCCTTGGTCAGCAGGAATGCACCATCTTCTCCACAGTAAGAGTCATTAGCCTCATTCCTGACAATCTTTGTCAGCATATATGTAATATTTTCATAAATAAATGCCACAAAACAAATAAACACTCTTGAACATATATATGACAGCTGTATCAGTCTGTTTCACACAACAGAAATTAGTCAGTGCAAATGGATAAAAAGGTTTCTTACAATAAATTGCATATTTTAAACTAAAGCACATCACAGTTTAATAATCTTTATTTTCTGATCAAATGGAGAAATCTATGTGAAAATAAAACTGAATTTTCTCTTAATCAGTTTGATTCAGAAACATTCTACCTAGGGATTTTCTGTCTCTCCCTGTCTTGGTTCTCTCTCTCTCTCTCTCTCTCTCTCTCTCTCTCTCTCTCTAATTTTCTTTTTCTGCAGATCTCTGGCAGATTCTATGTCACTAGTTTAATTATATTCTGTCCCTAAAATTATAGGATTTCCTGGAAAACCAAGAATAAATCTTATCTTGAACTGTATTGTTATTGATGCTTCCTAAACAATTATATTTTTTTCTTTTCTCTGCCTTTGTTTAGTCATGGACACATTCAGGAGTGAGGGCAGGCTTGGTACAGAAGAGAGATAAAGACAGAATTATGCTCTTTTCATGTGGCCTCCAGCACTACTTAGGATGAAGTAACTGAAGGACCCAGAAGACTGTAGACTATTATGTGGAAATATATTTAGTTACATCTCCACCATCACGCCTGATTATATTCAGGGTCTTGTTCTGACTTTTTAAATTAAGTTTATATTTTAATGTTATACATGAGTACAACATTTGTGTAACTTACCCTTCCATCTCCTTCTTCCAACCCTCCCATGTCATCTTTCACCTCAATCCCCTGTTCAATCTCAAAGGCATGGCTTCTTTTTTGTTTACACACACATTCAAATGCATGTATAAATACACACTGCTGGTTCCATTTCATGTTGGGCTTATACATGTATTTTAAGGCAGACTAGTTAGTATTAGTTAGGGTAGACTAATTATTTTTCTCTCAGTAGCCATTAACGACCTGTTTTAGATCTTCATCTAGAAGTGGAATTCCAAGTGGCTCTTAGGTGTGTAAAATTGGCAATAAAATTAACCATAATAACAACCTACTTAACGTCTGCTGCAGCTACTACACTGCTTAATGTCTCATAATCCCTTCTCTCTGATTCAATACAAGTTCCTTACAATGCCATCAAACTTCATTTGAGAATATTCAAATCCCCTTTTTTCTTGTTACATAAAAGTTTTAAAATTAAGTGTGAGTATCCAACCCTGACTTCAACTATTAGAGGGATTTTTACTTTCCATTCATTCTGCAGAGAAAGTTTGCTATGTGTTATGTGGTGAACCCTGGAACAATGAAAGTGTAGGACATAGCCACCCATTAACAAGACACAATTGCGCACTGAGAAGACACAACCATATACTGAAGGGCTAGCTGTCAGTAATATGATCTTCCAGAGTTATGGCAATAGAACATTGGGAAACATAAAAGAAAGTCTGCTGTATACAGTTTCCTTTCTGCACTGTGCAATATTGAATGTCCTTGTACCTGGGCAGCCTAAGGAGCTAGCAAAGAAAATCAAAATACCATTCTTTAAAAATCCTGTACATAAAGCATGTTTCTTTTAGTAGAAACATTGAAATAAATTAAATTAGTCAAGAGAAAGCCTTCAAAACTAACTTTATGAGGTTAAGAATGACAACTCTTTTGGTTCTCAGTATAACAAGAGTTTTGGCTTATCTAATGCACACAATCAATGATAGTGGAATATTTAATATCATGACTCTGAGAATTAGTACAAGAGACCAGTCATTTCTGTGGTGGTCAATGAAATATAATTGGTTTCTATGAATATACACTCATTTTCGACATATGAATGCATGAAGGATATGCATGAGTTTACACCTGTTTTCAAGTGTGTGAGCACTTGTGTATATGCAGGTATATATGTGCAAATGTTTGTGAAAGCCTAGGGTTGATGGTTGCAGTAAACCGCTATCACTCTCAGCCTCACTAATTGAGGAAGAATCTCTCACTGAAGCTAGAGCTCAGGTACATAGCCTTCTTTAGATAAGTATCTTGCTTTTTATGTGCGTTGTATTGCTCGACCTTCCCACTGGAGTCAAAAACATGTTTTTGTGTTTTCAGCTTTTAAGTTAATTCTAGCAGTTGTTAAAAATATACTAATATAATTCTGTATGGAATTTCAAAAACAGGACATCTGTTGGTTTTACAGGTGTCCTAGTTATTGGTGATTTATTCTTCCTTGTTCAGTACTGGATATTAAAAGCCTGGCATCATATTACTCTTAACACTAGATACACATTTCTTACCTCAGATGGAATACCACATAAGTAAACATATTCTAGCAACACAGATGCAGATCATTCCAGATACCATGTTCTATTATGGTAATAGCTTTGTGAAGCTTTCCATAATAATAGAACAAAGGTAATCATAAACAGGACACATGGGTGGACCCATCAGGTAGAGGGGTTATTTCAAAGGGAAATTTTCTGCTATCAACCTTAGATGTTATCTGATTACATTCTTAGGCTTTGGGTTGGAGGAATTCAGGAAATGGTCTTTATACTCCAAAAGGGCTTATTTCTAAAGCACAAGGATTTTCAGTCATATAAAAAAGGAACAAAAAATAGCTACTTGTGGGGAGTAAATAGTCCATGAAAATTTGTCTCTGGACTTGGAGTAGTCCAAGTCTCCACCAACATTGAGTTGATCAGCACTGTAGAAAGCTTAGTGCAGCTATGGCTTTTTGTTTTTTTCCTGAAAATTCCAGGTTATACTTTGTACTTGTATCACAGTTTTGTGTAAATCATCATTTCCTCATGTTATGGAATGAAAAGTAAATTTTAATAATGTCTTTTCATCAGATTTTACAAGCTTCTAATCTCAAATGCTTCAAAACACATAAAAGTTTGAAATCCCTGCGTGAGGAACTTGTTAAAGCCTATCCCTTATCTCTTATCTAAAATAATTTACTTTAGGTTTTATTGTGGAAGCACAGTTGAGAAATGTAAACATATAATTTTATGGTCTGTGTTATCTTCTACCTCTGATTATCATCCACTGATATAATGTTCTGTGTACATGTGACAATTCCTCAACAAATCAAAAAGTGAGCCATATGGCTTCTGTACTGACAAGCACATGAGTCACGGACAGGTAACAGAAAGCTACCTGTATGCAATGGTACAGCTTAGCTATATTGAGTGAGATCTCACTCTAGCCCCTGGTTAAAGGCATGCCACAGATCAAAGATAAGATCATGTCAACACCACAGCAGGTGTTACAATATCTCAGCGAAGTTTCCCGTCTTCACATGACAACATTTAGAAGATTTCTCTTATAATTGGCAATGACTTGACAGAAAGTCCAAATAATTTAAGCAGAAAATTTCCTATATTTAATTCCATCATTGATCCAGAAGACTGAAGGATTAAGGTGACAACAAATGCTGTATTTTTACCATTTTCCAGTATCAATTATTTATGAGATGCCATTCAAAAAAGTTTATTAAGACAAGTTTTAACTTTTGTAATATATTCAAACATGGATTCATTATTAAAATGTGTGCTGTCACATTTTAATGTCACACATTCATATATTCCTTATTATGAGCCTTGTTTTAGTGAATGGTGGATATATAGTATATTTCTAAATAATGTTAGTGTAACCTAAGATAAATAATTCTTCATTTATCATCATGTAGAAGAACATTGGATATTGTAGTATAACATTAAGGAATATAAAAATTACTATGACCATATTTATGTCTTTGATGGACAATCTACATATTTTATTATAGACATAAATTTCAATTCAGATCTTGACATAAAAATAAAATATTTTTGGCTATTCATGAGATCCTTTTCCTCCCTGAGTTGGCTCTTCCAGCCTTGATATCTGGGTTTATGCTTAGTCTTACTGTATCTTGAAATGCCATGTTCGGTCACTATCAGTGGGAAGCCTTCTCTGTTCTGAAGGTAAATGGAAGAGCAGTGGATCTCATGGAGCAGGAAGTCTGGAGGGGACTGCAGGACTGGGAGGACAATGTCATTGATTCCAGGACAACTGATGTTGCCTGGACAAGTATTTCACTTAAAATTAGAAACTCTGGACAGAATGCTAATAAATGATATTTAGTAAACAGAATCATCCCATATCAAGGATTCTTTTTTTTCAGATTAACATTTTTATTGGATATTCTATTTATTTACATTTCAGATGTTATCCCCTTTCTCCATCTCACCCATAAACCCTCTATTCCATCCCTCCACCTCCTTTTGCTTTTATACCATTTTAATTACATGCAAGTATTAAGGTCAATTCTAGGTTGAGGAATTATCAATACAGTAGATGCAAATAATCAAGAAATAAGCAAGACAATAAACAAAAATAGTCAAAAACAAGCAAGGCAATAAACAAAGTCCTGTGATCACTCACATGATCACTATCTCTAAGGGCTTATCAGGTTGACCAAAATATCTGAGCCTATTTTTCTGTCCTAGCCCAAAGTCATTTCTTCATGCCTGAAGCCTACTTCTTTGTTCTAGTCTAATATTATATTCCTGACTGAAATTACTTCTTTTTTTTTCTAACCTATAATGCTGATAAAATCATCCATGGCTTGAGGTCAGTATTTCCATTTTGGTCAAGCGGCAAGAATGGCATATATAGCTTGATCATGCCAGTCCTTTTTTTCTGGGAATACTTTTATACCTGTACATCATGTGAAAGCATGTCTTTAACAGCATCAACACATTGGTGGCCAAAGTACATGGCTTGAAACTTAAAATGGACCCCTAGACAGAGTTATTAATTTAACAGGCTGGCAACCCAAGGACGGGTAAGATTCTGCACAGAGCCTTACTAACCAAAGACAGAAATGCATTGCTTTGGATAATGCATATTCTGTGATGGGTAAGTAAGGCATTCTTGTCCGAATGACCTAAGAGAGGCTCAGTTTATGAAATAAACAAGGGAGTGATGTGGAAAGCTTTTGGGGCTGCCTGGCAGGAATCTGACATTGGTCAAGGACAAGGAAATGGGCTTCAGACAAAAATGTGACATTAGACTAGAAAAAAGAAGTAATTTCAGGCAGAAATCAAAGATTCTTAATCAGAGTCCTTTCTAAATGATTTAGAGATCTGTAAATTTACATAAAAATATAATATTTTTATTCAGTATAATATAGATTTTTTCTACCAGAAAGTGTATAGAAATTTCCATGACTTTATTACAATCATAAGGATTTAGTTTTCAATACAAACCAGAGAAATTTTCACTTAAAATGTGTTTTTTACAGACTCCTGTATAGATCTTTTACATGTTAAAAGCTTGAAATAGCAATGGCTAGTGTACTTGTTTTACATCTTTTTAAACTATTTGATGATGATATTTCATCTTCAAATTTCTGATTGTGAATTTCTGTTGGACTATTCTCTGAGAGGAATTACTAGGCTTTATCAAACTTAAAAGAGTGATCTACTGCACAGTGCATCCTTGAGATAAGTTGTTCTTAAAGGTACTCAAAAGTGTCCCTTTTCCATGTGCCAGTCATCACACTGGCATGCTCTGTCTCATCGACCTCCAGTGTATGGCTCAATATGATCTTCCTTTCAGCTGCTCCTCTCTTGTTTTCTTGCATTAGGCCATGGCTTAATTGATAATATACCTATCCTAAAATTCAGAATATTGTTTCAAACTGTGCAAGCATAATGCTGGAGCTGGTGTCAATCTGTTTCAACTGCAGGACCTGATTTATTAGTAGCCTCGGGAATTGAAGGATTTTTGTTACACTGTCCTGAGCTCTAATTAAATTATATACATATAGATTAATTATATATATTAAACTATGCTAGTGATAAATGCTATTTCATGGGAGTCTAATAACTTAGCAAATTATATATTACCCCATTTTATAAGATGAAGTTTTACAATTAGTTTTTCAAATAAACATATCATCTTCTCTTTTAATAATTACATTTTCCTGACAAAATATAAAACCAACTCCTGGTTTTTGGTTTTTGTTTTTGTTTTTGACTCTCTGTTATGAGAAAGCTACACAAACACTAGGCTGGAAAGTGGCTATGAATTTAAAAACATGTCCTGGTCTTGTGGAAGACCCTGAGTCAGTTCTATATATCCACATGTATCAGCTCCTAAATGCTAGAAACTCCCGCTCCCAAGGGATGCTATGTATTTGGCCCCTCTGGAATGTGCATATCCTCCTTAACACACACACACACACACACACACACACACACACACACACACTGAGAGAGAGAGAGAGAGAGAGAGAGAGAGAGAGAGAGAGAGAGATTAAAATAAAAATATCTTTACATGTGCAAAGAAAATGTAATCTAAAGATATAAGTATACATGTATAAGGAAGAGACATCCTCTTCATCTTAAGAAGGGTTGGGCAGTGTAATGCTACCATTGCTACATAAATAAGGAAGGCATTACTAAAAGCCCAAGGATAGAATGTTCTGTAAAATAGAAACTAAGGAGTTTGGGGAGCATTTTGGTGGTTAAGGACATTTATTATGTTTTCAGAGGACCCAAGTTTGGACAGCAGCACTCACATATGTTGGATGACTCACAGCCTCCTGTAATCCTGGCCTAGGTGGTTTAGTTCCCTCTTTTGGCCTCCAGGATACAGTCAGATGTGCATAAGTGTGTGAGTGCACGTGCAGGTGAGCGAGCGTATACACACACACACACACACACACACACATTAAATCTTGAAAGAATCCAATAATGTATATTCTTTAACTCTTCTACTGAAATATTTATAGAGTGCTTACACTGAAAAAAAATCCTTTTCTACATTCAAATCACATAGCATTAAGTTAGGAATACAGAGCCTTATGCTTCAGTGAGGAGGACTGTGTAGACAGTGAAGCAGTTTACAATACAGAGAGCTCAATGGTTGTGGGAGGTGACTTTTTTCAAACAAAATCTTAATGATTTGGTCATGTAACAGAGTTGAAACATTTTGTAGAGCTGAAATTTCATCAAATATCTTGAGTTTATTATCTCTTTGTAGAATATAATTAACATATGGAAGGAGAAAATATTTCAAAATGTTTAAACAAATATTCATCATACCAATAGGAACTATTGAAAGGTCTCGGATCATTATTTACCTTGGTGTAGGCAATGTTAGAACAGTGAAAGAGTCTGAGCTTACATTACTCCCATAGAACTGTATTCAGGGTGAAATAGAGTATTACAGAGAATTGGCTAATTTAGAAGATTTCAACACAAAAACTTGTTAAACATGACATATTAATGCAAACTCATCAGGTTTTGACATTTCTGACATCAGGATTTCATTTTTAATGAAACAAAAACTGATTGTTAATTTTTTTAATTGAAGTTCATTGTCCTGTGAGAAGACAGTACTACATCAGTTTTGGCTCTAATGCCGATGTATGTTCATTCTTCCCTCTCCAGTGTCCCTGCTGCTTGGGTCTAATTCTGCTTACATGGATATGCCATGTTTCCACCCTGTCAATGTAACACTAGCTATTAAGAAGCCTCTACGCACTGTGGAAAATAATAATCTACATTCCAGCATAGTATATGTCTACTCATTTTCCAATTTCAGAATGGAACAAAATGAGAATGTGTTTTCAAAGTAAATAGGGAGGATTACACGATGGATTAGTATATAAGTATATCAAACCTAAGATAATTGCCCTGTTCAGTCACCCTGCATTTCTCTTCCTTTGCACTAAATAAGAAAAATATAAAAGTTTTACTGAATAATTTTAATGCTAATTAACTCATTTATTTAAAAGTATTTTTACGTGTTATTTTTTATATGATTTTAAAAGTTGAATTAACAGAATTTCAACAATTCATTTCTTTTAGTGAAAACTGGCCCTGCATTCTGTAGAATGTGACCACTGTCAATAGGCTGTGGCACATGCCATGAAGACGATGGGAACAGCTCTCACTCGGGGGGAGTTTGCCTGCTGGTGTGACTGGGTTTAGGTGTTCCTGCACATCTGACTTCCAAAACAAAAAGAAGAAATTTGTTCAATAAATATCATTAGCAATGTGCCAGTAATTGCCTTTTCTTTTTTAATATTTTTCATTTTTGAAAAATATACTATTGTTATGCACATGATGTGTGTGGGGGCACATATAGCATAGTATGCACAAAGACAACGTAGTAAAATTGATTCTCCTATCACCTTTCAGAGTGTTTCATAGTTTGCATTCAATTCTCAGGCATGTGTCTTGAGTGCCTTTACCTCACTGAGATATTACCTGGCACCAGTAATTTTTCTCTTAACAACTTGTTAGCATATTCTTTAAAGCAGCATTATTGAAAGCTATAACACACCTAAGTTGTTTATTTTTAATTCCACTAATGCTAAAGTTGATTAGCTCATGTCTATTCATGTGATATTGCTAAGTAATCCTTACATATGAAATTATAGAATAGGGGACAAAAGTAAAGTTTGTTATAAATTGAGTATGTGTTCAGTATGGCATTAAATATTTCTCTTATCTATTCAATCTTTAACAAATCAGAACTTTCACATAAAATTTCCATATGTTAGTCTTTTAAACTGTGAATAATGAAATGGAAAATTTCGAATCATGCACACTGAGTAGATGTAGCGACATTTAATGTAGGGCAATCCACACTTAAATCTTCTACCTCATTAACTGTCTTACTTTCAGCAACTTCTTCCTAATTCTGAATATCAGATCTGATGTATAACTTTGTATTGTATAATAAAATACTTTGGGCAGAGTACTGAAATAATATAAATTTATTCATATTGGTATTAGTTTCTGTGAAGAACAAGATCTAGAGATCTTTCTGTGAAGATCAAGATCTAGATCTTCATCTAAAGACACGGGGTCTCTAAAAACATCAGGATTGACAAAGTAACAATTTATGTGAGGAAAGCACAAAATCTGGTTCAACATAATTCAATAACCAGTGTTAGAATCTAACATTGTGTGATTTATTATTGGCATATTTAAGTACAGAACAGTTTGGTAAAATATTTCCTGGTGAAACATAATCCCCTATGAACAAGCTGGCACAATTACATCAAAACTCTTCTCAAAGTTCTTCTTACATGAAGATGGGTTCTATAGGTATGCTACATGTATTATCTTAAGAGCCTAAGGAAGCCTCATATGTGGTCTTTGTCATGTGGACAGTGCTGAGGTCATCTGGACTATTAGTTACCTCTCGACCTGGTTGTGGGACCATCAGGGAGCCAAGTTTGGCCTGACCCTAGAGATACCACAGAGATTTTTACCTAGGCTACTAGCCATCTTCTTTTCCAGCCTTCTGGGTGGAGATTAGGTTATCCAACATTTTCTACATTGTTTAACATTTGTGGTTTCCCTAGAGCTATCTGAGAGCAAAAGGACCTTCATGCTCCTAACAGACAGAGTCTGATCTGTGCTCCTAGCTAGCATGTAGAGTGCTAATCTCTCTGCCACAGGAAGAAGGGCTGTGTCACATACGGTAGAAGGCAGAGATGAGTAGAAGGGTAGATGCTATGTGAAACTTTTTCTATAAGGCACACATTTTATCTTAAAGACTTCACTTACTAATATGAACTCAGCCTTAAATTTTAGCACATGGACTTAGAATTGAATGCAAGCATTCAAATATTTGAATACATAAATTTTATATAATAGTAAGACTGTTCTTCATGCTGTTGGAATAAATAATGATTTAATAGTCAGGAATATAGGAAAAGTACAATGTTGGCTTATAACTAAGCCTTAACAAGGAAATTAATAAATTATAATATATAAGAATCCTGCACCCTTCTTCTTCTTAAAAAGAAAACAGTAATAGAAAACATGAAAAAATAAAAATTCAAAACCCTAGTACATTTTTTCTGTATTAATTATCTTCCCACTACAGTAGCAAATTCCCTTAGAGAAATGAGACTCAAGGAGGGAGATTTTCCTTTGGCCCATGGATTTAGAGTGGCAAAATAATGGTCTGTCAGTAAAGTTGCTTTTTGGAGCTGTCATGGAGTGAACATCATTGTAAACATGATGTAAAAAAAAAAAAAAGGTTAAAAAAAAAAAAAAAACACTCAACCCCATTTATCTAGGAAGCACAGGGAATGAGGAAATATTTGATGCCATAATATGCCTTTTATAGGCACAACCTAAAGAACTTGTCTCTTGGCTTCTAGGCTCAACCTCATAAAATCTCATTTATTCTTAATAGTCCATGAATTATGATCCAAATCCACCTTTCAATCTCCATCTCCCAAAGCTACATTAAGGACCACGTCTTCACTCTGGGCTTTAGAAGAACATCTCAGAAACAAACATTAATACTTCTGACCAAAGTGATAGGGTTCTTTTGAGACTGAGAAGATGTCTGCATTTATTGGTAACTATGCCCGTTGCCTTAGATGTAAGGACTGAATTGAAACATCATAATTATTGGCAAACTACTACAGAGCAACAGATTTCTCAGAATTATCTAGATGTCACATAAATCAGAAGGCTGAAAACGTTGAACATCAAAATTTTAATACTAATTGCTTTTATTGCACATGCACTATGTACTCCAGTGCCCATAATAAGGTTTATCAGACCAGGCGGACTTGAAGCTCATGGTTTTGAGGTTCATAGCAAGTCCCTTCTGTTTCTTTTACTGGGATCAGAGTGACTGGATTGAACACTGATGCTTATGCAAATTAAAGAGAAGAGATATTCCATAGATTTTGAATGGTATTCAACTGCATGAGGAATGAGTTATTGGAGTTTACTATTTCTTGAGTGAAACACTTTGGAGTAATGGTAAGTTTATGTAGATAGACGACTATGTAGATATCTGGCACTGATGTCAGTGGACTGGAGGAACAAACTGAAGTATGTTAGCAGTAAAGTAGAGATGGGTTCATAACAGGATAATCAAATCAGCCAAAACAAGAGAATAAACCTGAAGAAAGCAATGAGCACATTTCAGATGATATGATCAAATTGACTCTAGCTTAATAAGATGACAGGGTATTTAAAGAAAATCTCTTACCTAAAGGTGTAAATAAAGAAGAAACAGCAAAAATCTTTGGAAAATATTGACACTCAGAGATCAAGACCCCCTAATAATCAGGCAGAAGACAAATTAAGAATCAGTAGCTCTGTGGTTTGGACAAAAATGACCCCCCATAGTCCCATAAACAGTGACACTATTAGGAGGTATAGCCTGGTTGGAGTAAGTGTAGCACTGAAATGAGCATCTGAGGTCTTAGACGCTCAAGCCTGAACCGTGTGTGTTTTTTTTCCTCCTGCCTATCGATCCAGATGTAGAACTCTCAGCTGCTGCTCCAGCATCCTGAGACCCTGCATGCTCCCATGCTTCCTACCATGATGATAATAGACTAATCCAATTAAATGCTTTCCTTTATAGGAGTTGCTGTACTCATGCTCTTTCTTCACAGCAATAAAAACTCTAAAACAAGTAGCAAAATTTACAGTTCAAATGCTAAGTCAAATCCATATGCTAAGTTTGCAACCTAACAGAAATTAAGATTTTTTATTAATGTATTTTATGTATTTGGATGTTTGAGTGCCTGTGCATCTAGACATCAGAAGAGCTTGTTTGATTTGTCTTAGTCAATGTCCTATAACTGTGAAAAGATACCATAACTATGTTGACTCTTATGAAGGGAAAGACTTAATTGGAGCCTATTTACATGTTCAGAGATTTAGTCCATTATCATCATTGTGGAAAGTGTGGCTACGTGAATGTAGACATGGTGCTGCAGTGGTAGCTGAGATAACTACATTTGAATCAGTAGGTAGTAAGAAGCAAGAGAGATACTGAGTCTGGATGGAACATTTAAAACCTGAATGCGGATCCACACTGACACACTTTCTCAAGTAAGGCCATATCTTCTAATCCCTGTCAAGTAGTGCCATTCTCTGATGTCCAAACACCCAAATATATGTACCTATGAATGTTGTTCCTAATTTAAACCACCACAGAGTCTCATGGGTTTACAGTTATAGATGGTTGTACTCTACCATGTGGTTGCTAGGAATTGAACTCTTGATCTCTGGAAGAACAGCTAGTACTCTTAACTGCTGAGAAACCTCTCCATCTCCCTAAAAGAGAATTTCGATGTCTTCTGAGCAGCAGATTCTATGTGTGCTAATAATGTCACACTCAGATTTTTACCCTGATAAATAATACAGAGGATAGCATAGGTAATGTTTCAAACAAATGCAGATCATCTCATTCATAACCTCCAACGAAAAACAAGAGAGTTTTTGTAGAGTTGAAATATAGTTTAGAAAACCCCATAGTAAAGAGATGAGATTTTCAGAGAATACTCACAGAGAATATAATTGGGAATGGTCATTTCAGCACCAGACCAATCAGCTCTGAACACACACATACTTAAAAAATTAATCAATTCAATTCATAAATTGGAATTAAATGCAATATTGTTGGTGGTGTCACCAGGCTGAATCCCATTAATCCAACTGGATAACAAATCCAACCATTGTCACCATATATATGTTATATCTTGAGGCACTTCTATACTACCAGAGGCAATTCACACATTGATATCATGTGGAAGAATGCAAAGGAACTTGATCATTTACATGCACACTTCACCTCACATCTTCTGGCTGCAGCATCATCAGAAGCTAAGAGGGCAGTACTCTTTTATCACTGCATAAATGAGAAACTGAAAGGTAAAATGAAAAGTTCAGAATAATATATATGGAAATGCTTTAAAGTAAAGAATGTGTTCATAAGTACTCTCATTTCTTATTAAGGACTATGAGGAAATTACCTCCCCACAGGGTCTGTAAGGCTTATGAATTTAAATATGCTTCTCAACATAAAGCTTATTTTTCAATAGGTCATTTAAACACAGTTGAAAAAGCTTAGAATACAATGAGGGAATTAGTCAGTAAAATCTGTTAGATTTTTGAACTCAGGACTCACTCAATACTTTTACAGAGAGGAGAGGAGAAAGATTAAGAGTGACATGAGCAGAAGAATGCAACCGACATAATGCTCTGTTCAGTAAATGTTTAAAGACAGATTATAGAATTTTGAAAAAAGGGGCCATATCTACTGGCTTCCTTAAAGAAATCTAGAGAATTCTACAGATATAGACATGGTCTTGCACCCCCAGTAAAGCACTCTTGTGTTCTATACACATAAAGGAAAACACGATTGGGTTATAGATCAATGTGTTTGAAAATAAAACATTGAAAATATTGTAGGTGTGGTTTCATATTTAGCAATCTTTGTAAACTTGATAGGCATATACATTATTACAGAATAGAAATTAATACCTATTGCTATATAGTCATAAGTGTATAAAGAATTGGAGATTTAAATTGTAATAAAATGATTGGTATGATAAATGTAATTAAAACAATTATATTTAATAACATAGATATGTCATAGTCTAGTTGAATGTACGTGTACCAGTCATAAAATAGAGGCCAATGGTACAATTTACCAAGAAAAAGATAAACTTTTCTGCTTAGCTTATGAATCGAAGCTCACTCTATATCCACTACACCAAAAATTAAATGAGATTGTGTTGGACAAGCTGTGGGTGTAAGATGGGCAATGTGTCTTGAGATCAAGGGATGAAGCATTAGAGTAATCCCGGCAGAAGATGTGGTAGAATCTTCCCCCGATAGTATACCAGCTGGGCATTTGGTATGTTTATGTAGAATTTTACACCTCAGTAAAAGAGAAAAATCTCTTGTAGATCCAGGCAACATTCACAAGAAAAACACACAGAAGTGACTGATGAAATATTCAAACACTGACTATTTCTATGAAGTTGACAGATCAATGGAAAGCATAAGAACTTGGAAGCAGAATTGGTTCAATTGTTAACTTGTTGCTCTAGACTCAGTCTATTTTTATCAAACAAAAAATAAAAGCACACATTATTCCTAGTGAGTATTAGAATATTACTAACACATAACCACATACTGGACTGCAAATACTTGAGAGCTCTCTCCTCTACACACACACACACACACCAAGAGAGAGAGAGAGAGAGAGAGAGAGGTTCACACAGGATTTGAATACTATTTATTCTTGTCTGTTAAATGAAAATTTGCATTTTGACATAATCTCCTGCTTATAGTAGTGATCCTAAATTCATAACAAAAAAATTACCCAACAACCTCAACTCTAGAAATGTCTAATAGGTATTAACAATAGCTAAATGGACAGTTAATCTGCTAACATTAAATTAAACTAATATTTTACGAAAGAGTTTAAGTGCATCATGCCTTGGCATCATATACAACTGTAACCTAATTTTGAAGTAATCTCCTAGGATCAGGGGGGAAGAATCTTGCTTGTTGATGGTAGATGGTCAGACACACAATATGTTCTGTTCATCCTAGCAGGGCCCAATGCATTCCTCAAAAACTCATGGCTAATCTGCCAAGCACACACCAGGGACACTGCAGGGCACTAACAATTTTCTAGAACAACCCTTAATGAATCTTGGCAGATGTTTGCTTTTAATAAATCGCCATCACACTTGGAGTAACAGATGCCCAGATGTCTTTAGGGACTACATAGGATGTGAATGCATATAAAGTTATTTGGTTACTTTTACTACAATTGATGTTTGCTTCCCTGAGAGCACAGCCTGAACCATGGATGTTACAACATGTTTCCATACCATCATCAACTGTTATCACTAATTTGTTTCCTGTTGAAGATCAAATAAACAGAATGTGAGAACTTCCATGATTTTATTAAGATCATAAATGAGCTGGAACCGAAACTACCCCTGAGCTGTTAGATTTCTTATTAAATTAATGAAAAGATTCAATTAAGCAGAGAGCAGAGAAGAGGTCTTCATATTTTTGGTGACTATTTGTTTGAGTCCTATTTTACAATATCATCAAATCTCAATACTCTTCAGATAAAAAGTTTGAGAGCTCAGTCCTTGTTCATGTTCTTTGCAAGCCAGACTGAATCGGGTGATCTTAGTGCCTTTCTGTTGAGTTGTGAAGGCCCACCTCTACCACAAGTAATCATGTGTGGTTTTATTGACAGAGAACTTTCAAGGTCAAACAAAAACCAGATACCTGTGTTTATGATGATAAGATAATTTGGAGGTATGTGAAACTACCAACACACAGGTGCTTGATTTACATGTTCTAATCTGCAAAAGCAGCTTATTTCTGACATTCTAAATACATTTGTGACACCTTAAACCAGTGCATCAAAGTCTCCATCCCAAGACTACAAAGGAGTCTTGTCTCCATACCAGACTTTAAGATCTGAATCCCTCATCATGTTTTTTTCTAAAGAACAAGTAATAAGAAAAATGCCACCTTGTATCTGTAAATTTAGAATGTAGGCACAGGGTGCCGTAATTTTGATTCAAAAGCAACTGTGGGGAGGAATGGATTTTTCTGGTTTACAAGTTCTGATCACTGTCTATTGTGCAAATCAGGACAAGATCTCAAGCAGGAAAAAAGGCATCTGACATGATGGAACACTGCTTCCTGGCTTGCCTCCAAGGCATTCTCAGCTTGCTGTTATATTCCATATGAGGCCACCTGTCCAGAGGTGGCCCTACCCACAGTAGGCTGACACCTCCCACAGTGATTCTAATCAAGAATATGCCAAGCATACATGCTCACAGGAAAATATGATGGAAGTAATTCCTTAATTGAGATTCCCTTTTATCAGGAATATCTAGGTTAGAGTCAACCTGACAAAATACTAATCAGCATATCAGATTTTTTTTTAAGGAGTTCATGTAAATTTGCTATTACCTCTGGAGAAGGCATCTAATAAAAGGTGTAGGACCATAAGCATTCTTATTCTTGATGTCCTCATTGACAGGTCCCTCTAGTCAAGTCAGAGACATGGTGGCATACAACCAGGCTTTCGGTGCTCTCTCAGCCGACTAACAATAAATTGTAAGGTTGGGGCTTGAACAACTTTGCACATCTCTTTTCAGCCCACTCATCATAGAAGAGACAGGTTGTCCTATACTTCTACATGAAAACGTACATGCAGTCACTTACTCGGCAGCAAGTCACAATCTCAGTTGCAGGTTAATAATGTTTTACAAGACAGTAAACAGATGCCTTCTTTATATGAACGTGATACCATTTTCAACAATTTATAGAAAAGTATGAATTAACTGAATTTCTTGTGCTCTTAAAATTTACAAGCACAAGACTTTAATCTAAATTTAGTAAAATAGTTGTTGAAACATACACCTTAGAGAAAAATAAAGTGGCAAAAATGGAAAATTAATTTTGGTTCTATTTTCTGTCTTTGCAAATTCCAAAGCTACAATTTTATAATTTTATAATGCCAGGTGCAACTTCCAGTCAATTTAAGCTCAGGTTATTGACTGTGCATTTCTTCCATCTGCACTCTTATTGAAACTACCACTGACAGAGTGAAATGAGAACAATATCCCAATAAACACTATGTAGAATGCCAGCCCCAATCACATTTTCATAATCCTTCAGGAAATATATTTTTACACACTAAAGTGTGTGAGACACAGTGTTTTAAAGTTTAGCAAGAATCCTGATGAGCTTTACATATTCTATATCTGTTAGAAATAACTGATGTGTTTTCACCAAACTGAAGCACAGAGAAAAATTCTAGTTTTAACACCATGGAAATCACCTGCTCAGAGTCAACAGTGGTGGAAATGAGAGGTGAGGCTGTTTTCCTTTGCTGACCTTGAGTTGAGTGTAGTGTGAAAGGTTAGCTCTCAGCTCTCACCATGGCTGTTCATCAGTGGAGCAGAGGATCCATTTCAAGGCACTGGTGACATGGAGTGCTTAGAGAGAAAGTAACATATATATATATATATATATGCATGCAAATATTTGCTTTGTATTATACAGCAGGTAGCCATGGCCAATAACATGCTGTGTTCTGACAACACTACTTTATCTGCTTTGAGAATATCTATGCATGATGAAACAACCCAAGTACATTTAAGATGAAAACTATGCATTGCCCATGGACTAAAATACCTAAAACCAGCTAAATAAGCTCTAATTTCTCTTTGCCAATAAAAGTAATAGATATTTTTTCTGTCCCTCTGGAACAAAGAAAAAATCAAATCAAGGTATATATAACCTACAGTTTCTGTCACAGCATTTTTTCTTCACCAAAAGCTCAAGAGTGAAAAATACTGAAATAGCCTCAAGTGTTAACATGTTTTTAAATTTGGTTCCTTATGATCATTTGGCATATGACTTCCATATCAAAACCTAAGCAAACTGAGGATGCCATTTAGATCTCAGTCACTGAGTTTAAAAATTTAAAAATGATCTTTTTTTCGATGCCCAATGCCGCCGAGGTCGCACACGTGAGGTCTGTTCACTGCAGCTAATCTGCTGGCCGCCCTCGGGGCAACTCCTCTCCTAGTGCCAAAGACATCAAGACATCAAGACAATACTAGACAGCGTGGGCATCGAGGCAATGATGACGAGCTCAACAAGGTCATCAGTGAGCTGAATGGAAAAAACATTGAAAAAAATTAACAATGTATTATTCTAAAGCAAGAGCTATGAGACATGCTGAAGGAAAGAATTCAGCTCTCTTTAAATGGAAGGCACAGTTACTTACTGAATATCTATTTCTATTGTAAACCATTCAGAAAACAATTTGTTATAAAATAATATGAACTTATGAAAGTAAAATTACACTGATCACTAAAATCTGCGTGTCGTTTTATGATTTCTTAAGCTTACCTGCACTTCCTAAGAACCATGCAAATAGTTTTATTACTGAAGTTTTCAAATTTTGAAAATCTTCAAATTTGAAAGAATTATATATTTATTTTTTAGCTCTAGGTCTTCAAAATTCTAGATTGAAAATAATTACTGTTGAGCTCTACCCAATCAGATCAACAAAGGAGATTCAGCTGATGCTCTGCTACGTACTCAAAACTGTCTTTGCGGCCAATTTGATCCAAGATTTGGTATGGAAGTAAACTGAATCTCCCCTGTATAGGATACAGCTAAGTACCCTTTCCTTCTTTCACCTCTCTGATCCACAAATCCATATGCCCTAAATAGAAGCTGTCCAAGAGGATAACAGAATCTAGTGCAAGTTTCTTTTCACTAAGTTGAGTACTCTTGCACAGCTAGATAGAGGGGTTTTATGATTTACACTTCCACAAGTTAAGAAATATTCAAGTGTAGATATCACCATCTACAATGCTTCTTAAATAATATTAATATTGTAAGATTGGAAAGAATTAGGCTATCTTGTAATCCCTTTAATATATATGTAATATATTATATTTAATATGTATCATATATCTAATATATTTAATTTATATATAATATAACATATATATCATAAATATATCTGCACAAAATGTCTTATACAAGTATCTGAAAATATTTCTACTCTATTAAGTCACTCATAGTTACCAGATTATTATAAAAGAGCCTGGGTATAGCAAACATAAACACTGGAAAACAAATGCCTCTGTTTTCAGGTCATTTCTGAGAACTTTGAGTATAAATAGAGTGAACGTAAACTTGTATCTGTAATTTAGAATCTGTCTTTGTTAAGAAACAAAATTACTGACTAAAAGAGAAATGGCCAGAGCTAGAGAGAGGGTACAGCTGTTAGGAGATCTTGCTGCTCTTTCAGAGGGTTAAGGATCTGTTCATAGCACCCATGTAACAAAGCCCACAACCATTTACAACTCCATCTGAATGGGGTCCCATGCTCTCTTCCAGCCTGCATGGTACCTGAACTCATATACAGACAACACACACACACACACACACACACATACACACACACACGCACACACGCACACACACACATATACACACACACACATACACACACACACATACATACACACACACACATACACACACACACTCATACACACACACATGCACACACACACACACACACATACATACACACACACACACCATACTCAATTGAATAACTAATAAAGAAAATACTTTTTAAAGATCTAAGTTTCATTTTTAAATCTGAAGCTGTGTAAATGGGATGACAGGAACGACAACTTTGAAACATTTTTAAGATGCAAGTCATTGTTTAATAGTAGTTTGGAAAAATTAAATATTACTAAGTATTTTTTCTTTTTTCTTTTTTTCAGAAATCACTGTATGTTGATTTTCTAAACTGTCATGCCTCTGACAAACAAGTAATATTCTTTTCAATCTGTTTTCCTCAGTTAGAAAATAGTTTACTAATTTAATTACAGGTAGTAATTATCATGAATATATCATGAATGATATATTTAAAAGGCTGGAAAGAACCAACATTCATCATTATGTATTTTTTTCAGTAATAGGTTATTGTCATTCAAAATGATCAAATGATAAACCAGACATATTTGGGAAATTTATTTAATTTATAAAATTAGAATATTTTATCAGTTACTTGTATAAAAATCTGTTTCTATGCTCCTGAATTACAACTAAGTCAGCTTCGGTGGACTTAAATGTCATTTCAGACTAAAAATACATCTTTGTTACCCTAGTGCTGTGCCCTACACATATTTTTGAGATTCTGCAATGTTTTCTGACAGTTATAGTGCAGGTCAGTCAAGTAAAGTAAATGAGAATGTCCAAACAGAACATTTATCAAGTTACCACGGGAAGAGCATATTATAACAGAGGGGCTCTCCATCTGCTGTTACAACTGACCACATGTTAAGAGCTTTTCCTATAAGCATCCTGTTTGCTGCTAGACATGTTTGACATCCATCAGGTTCACAGAAGTTTCCTCAGTCTGTCCCTTTCCATCACCCCTGTTGTGTGTCTAAGATTTTCATGTGACTTCATGTGACAAAAATAGACAAATAGCAATGGTCTGGGTTTACTGTTAACAAATTTAGGTTTAAATTCAAGATTTTCTCTTCTTTATGTATATTCTATAATGATTTTCAGTGGACTCTAAACACATTTTCACACTTATATTATTAAAGACTTGATACTACTATGATAATTAGCTAATCAAAAAGTGTTATATTTATAAACCCCTCTTTGTGATCAAGCCTGTTTTTTTTTAATGTGTTATATTCCTAGCTATAGATGGTCTACTATAAGTTTGGGGAAGGGAATTGAGAATGTATCTTAATATTGGGAAGAACCTCAGAAGACAAAAAAAGCTAGAAACTATAATCCAAGCTGCTCACACTGACTGGTCAAGGGTGGTTATGGACCATCTCTTGATAGAGCGACTCATAGGAACATCAACGTCACAAATCCTTGTTTCATGAAGATGCCACTCTTTGAACCCCAATAGTCTTGCTTCCAAATGTTACTCCATGTGTTAAAAATGGAATCACTATTTTAGTTATGATGTATTCTTTTAAATGAACATAATTTGCCGTTAACAATAACACACTAACTTAACCTTAGTGAACAGATTAAGTAATACAGTCAAAACAGTTCACATCATAACTTTTGCCTTTGGCCTATTTCATGATTATTCTCAAAGAGCATCGGTTACCTGAATTCTGAATTCTGAGTAGCATTAGTGCGGCTGCGTTGTGGGGCACTGAAGAGCATGTGCAGGAGGCACACGGGCTTCCGGAATCTGCTTTGCCAAAACCTGTCCTGCACTTTATCATTGAGAAGTCCCGTGAGCAGCACACTTGCTTAGCCTGGATTGCTAGAAATTTTACTTTACAATTGATAATGGTCTTCTTTTTGTGAAAGTAAAAATATTCACTGATTACAAAATAATGAAAACATTATGTTTATAGCCAGGATTCACTGCCTTTCAGTGAATGTTTGGCATTAATGTCAGCTTCACAGAATCCTACGAGGATCAAAGCTGTGTTCACCATAGCATCTGGTATAGTCTCCACTAACATAAAATACTTCCTGATATCTGTCCAAATGTGCCATTTGGTTTTAGTCATTTTCTGCCTCAGGACCTTCTCAGTTAAATGGGAACCAAAAATATCTCAGATTGCATGAGATCATAATTTTCACTATAAAGCAAAAATTATGTAGGCAACAAAATCATAATTGTAAAATAAGGGTTGTATATTTAAGGGAGACAGGAGAGAAAACTCAATTATTCATGACAGAGAAAGACAAGCAAAATTAGGAAGACTAAGAATATGCAGGGTAGAAAACTCAGTCTCTGTCCTCTTTCTGTTTGTCAGCCCTTTGTGGTCTCTGCCCCTTGTCAGACCCCAGATTCCTCTTTAGCCTTTTCTAGGTAAGCAGGTCAACACTGGAAAGAAAAACTTTCAGAAGTATTTGGCCCACCAATGCAGAGGCATCACTACTTGATGACCTGGTTCCATGCATTGGAATAGGAGAACAGGGTGTCAGGAGAGTGTTGGAAGCAGATACTTTGCTGCCCAGAAGGAAGTATATTGACATTATTGTACTCACAAAAGGGGTCAACATCTGACAAGCAGGGTAGGTGAGAAGGAATAGTGTGTTGCTTTGTCTACTAGCTTTTACACCCAGCATAGGTGTGGAGTTAGTCATTGAGTTTCCATAGTCAAGTGACTTCCCAGTACTAATATATCTTTATATCTTAAAACTGTACTCCCAGATGTATTGTTTGGAGTTAAACAGGGTTTTTTTGGACTGAATTATTCCACCTAGGGAAAATAATTTCACCTACTTTTAAGGCATGATAAATTGTGTTTAGAAATGCTACTGTATGCAGCGATTGAATATACACTGAAATATAGCAATGTCAATAGCTGCAGGCATGCAAGCAGCATTGTCTACAATGAAATAATTCTCTCATCTCTCTCTCTCTCTCTCTCTCTCTCTCTCTCTCTCTCTCTCTCTCTCTCTCTCTCTCTCTCTCTCCCCAGCTCATTTTCTGCACACAATGTTTTTGTTAGCCTCCCTCATTAGACATCTGTCCTAAAAGTCCAGATTGCGTTGTGTCTTTTACCATACAGTGGTATACAAAGAAGTAAAGGTTCAAGCTAATCCTAATCCTTAAATCAAAGGATGTGTTTGTACTGAACCTTTGGTCTTAGCCATAACATTCTGATTTGACTCAGATTGTTCTCTGTGTTTTTAGGTGAGAAATTTTTGTGTCTTCTTCATGACTAGAAAAGCTTAGGCCTATTCTATGCTCTCTGGCTTCTTATTTGATCTCATTCCACTAGTGAGGATTTCAAAGCAGCTGGATATCAAGAGACTTTAGTAACTGGCTGCTAATTCAGCACACGAAGGCTGCTAGTTTATTTTGGGGAAAAACTTCTGCTCACTTATAATGATTGTTAGAAACGTTACCCTCCCAGCATAGGCAAAGAAAGAGACATGTTCATGTCCTAGAATTCAACACCACCCCTGTTTATTTGTGTGAGAGTAGCTTTTTCTCAAAGACGGGCAATGATATGTTTACATGTTATAGGCAACACCTTTCCTGTTTTGTATTTTGTTTACTAGTAATGCACATATGCTAGGAAATTTTGCTCTGGCACACACTTCTGATAAGTCTACTTAGAATAAATTGGTTTCTTCTTCAGAACTGGGTTCTCATGGGGAATATGATTATTGTACAATGTCAGAAACCTTTTATATTTTATGTTTTATTTAACTTTAGGTCAACGTTAGCACACAGATGAGCCTTTCTGCTGTAATTACTCCTAAACAGTTTTATTGTTAAATTTTAAAAGTCCGTAGAGGAGTTTTGTGTGATGTGTTTTGATTGCATTCAGACTTCCTGCAAATTCTCCCCAAAACTACTTCTCTTTCACTGATCACCCAGCTTTACAACTTCTTTTACCACACAAGAGAAGTTTAGTTTGTGTTTCCTCTGTATTCTATATGTAGTCTTCTATTGGAATGTGGCAATGGCAAAAACTTAAAAATTGTCCATCTTCCAGCAGCTATCAATTTTCAATCCTCAGCTAGGGGTAGAACTTGATATCCATCTCTCAATCTGGTCTTGTGCTTTATGCTTGTATGTTGTATTTTCATGCTGTCACAGTTACCATTAAATCATATTGCAGCTGTCCTGTTGTGACCACATGGCAGTGTTTGCTTGTATTCCTCCATCAACCATAGTTGGTGTATCTTATGCAGTTCTTCCATAGTGATCTTCAAAACTTGGAAGGAAGTGATACAGATGTCCCATTTATGGACTGACTGTTTGACAAATTCTTATGATTTATGCCTTGGCCAGTTGTGGGTCTCTATGTTAACACCGAAGCAAAGTGAAGCTTCTTGGATGATGGTTCAGAGATGCATTATCTTATATGGGTATAATGATAAGTCATTAGCAGTCAGTATAATACTATGTCCCCTTATTAGAAAAAATAGTAGGGATTCTTACAGTAGGTCCTATGATCTGTCTATCCTCAGGTTCTTGGTCCAACATTGTGTTCTCATTGTGTGAGATGGGACTTAAATGCAATGAGAAAGTTGTTTACTACCACATTGTTTTTATCACCCTGCAGTAACGAGGACATCATTCCCAGGTAGTCATTTTTGTTGTTGAGAAGGTTTAGAGCTAGGTAAGATTAATGACTACTTTTCTCTGGTAGCATGCATATCACCTTGCAGTACTATGATAGCTATGCAGTAAAGATGATACTTTCATATCAGGTTTAAATCTTCACATTCTGTGACTCCAATATGTGGTGACTTCAGAAAAACATTTTATAGTCAAGTTCTGAATGGTAAACCAGAGCACTGGCAATAGACTTTAATGTTTTTGAGTCGATTGGACTCACTGGCCACCCTCTCCTAAGTTGTTGCCCTACTTCTGGAATTTGGCTTTGTTATTATTTCTTGTCTTTGATGTCTATGGAGGCAATGCTGCACCATACAGGGTAATGGCATTTTAACACTACCTATCTATCTCTTCACATGCATATGAAGCTTCTCCAGTAGTAGGTAGCCTCCTATATATCTTTTCTGAAAGGTATTTAATGTTAGACCTATCTTCTTTTATTCCCTCCTCTACTCTGTTATATACAAACATATACATTTGTATTTAAGCAAAGTACTAGGATTGTATTCTCATCAATATAAGCACTACATATATGAGCTAAGGAGGCAATATACCAGTTGTCAAAATTTTGCTGATATTTTCTCTTGTTTCTCAGAATACCATTAAGTATGTTTGATCTAAACTTATGGCCATACGATCGAAACCTTCATATCAATTTTCTAAATTAAGTTTGGCTTCTCCAAAAAATATAACTATAAGCAGACTAGACACTATGAAGTTAAACGATATCTTGTAGTAAGATAAGGGGAAGGTAAAAGAGGACAGAAAGTCAAACAATATCCAAATTCTAGTTCTCCAGACTCCTAAGTGAAAAGAGAAGTCTGCTCACACTGGGAAAGACAATTGCAAAGCAGGAGTTAAGCCCTAGAAATAGAGCACTGAAGCAAATTTATCACTGGATCACTGCCCTAGAATTGACTCTCTAATGTAGGTCAAGCACATCAGAGATCCAGGTATAAAGAGAAAAGGGGGAGATTCCAGTTTAGTTTAATTAATCTCTATGATGATAGTTAAACTTTTACTAGTGTTCAAACAAATGAAAGTTAAAAGGTGAATATAATGGTTTAAAATGTGATATGTAATATTATTGAATTGCTAAAACCATACAAATCTTTCAGAATTTCATTAATAGTTCCTATTACTCATGTCACTCTACTTGAAATGACATTTAGTAAAATTAATTTGTATGTATTTCTTCTGCTTAATTTTACTACTGATATGTATTCTGTTTGTGCTCAATGCTTTATTTGTTGAAATTATGTGTATTTGCAGAGAAGAATTGAAGACAGTTTTTCTTTAGTCATATTGTTTTAATCTCTTCTGTCATGTTTTAAGTTGACACTTGACTCCCTGTAGTTGATGCACAGAACTTTTTAGAGACTAAATTGAGGTTATATAAACTATCTAGCCTGACTCAAGTCTTCTACTACTGAATGTTTATATAGTACATCTCTGAGCCTTGGATGTATAAACTTCAATAACACTGTTTATTTGAATTTTCAATGCTGGGTATGATATGCATAATTTCACAGAATATAGACAACAATCTACTATGGAACTACATTCATTACATTCATTGCCCATTCATTGCCCTTTGTTTTGTTTTTTTTTTTTGTTGTTGTTGTTGGTTTTTTTGGTTTTTTTTTTTTGTTTTGTTTTGTTTTTTTGGTATTTTTTTTTTTTTTTTTGGTTTTTTTGGTTTTTTTGGTTTTTTTGGTTTTTTGAGACAGGGTTTCTCTGTGTATATCTTTGACTGTCCTGGAATTCACTTTGTAGTCCAGGCTCGCCTTGAACTCAGAAATCTGCCTGCCTCTCCCTCTAAAGTGCTGGGATTGAAGGCGTGCACCACCACTACCAGGCTAGCAATTCTTAATATCCATTTGCTCATTCAGTTGTGACCCAAGAATGAATTGCGTCTAGTCCATATTTGACAACCACAGGACAGAGATTTATCAGAAATGATGTCAATACCATACTGTCATGTTATATTTGTCAGGATTCTACTGAGAAGCACAATAGAATAAATGGACAAAGAGGCTTGCATAAAATCACTCAGTGGAGGAAGCAGCTTGTGCAATAATGAAAGCCAAAGGATCACATACACAATGCTGGCAACTGTATTGAAAACCAGAGAAACAATTAGTGTGTGTTATTTAAGTGAGAAAAAGAGGCTACATTTGAATACATAAATACACAAGAAAGAAACCTGGGAAGTAAACTGCAATATAACCCATTTTGGTCTTTCTAAAAGCTCATATTTGAGGCAGAGGCAATAGCTAGGTTGTTTGAGTGCTTTCTAACATGGACATACTATGGATTCAATTTGATTTTCACATAAACCTCGTATAATAATAATGCTTATAATATTAGAATCCTGGAGGTCAAAGCATGAAGATCATGAGTTAAAAGTCACTGTTAACTGTCAGGAGCTATAGTGGGACAAGGTAATAATTAGGAGGTGATCATCCTGAAATGCTTGCCTTGGATTAATATATAATCTTCTACAAGTGTGACCCATTCAGCAAGGCTGTAAGGGCCTTATTTTAGGAAAGATTCTTGCTATTAATATGCTTTTCCTATTATTATTATTATTATTATTATTAAACATATGTAACAATCACTAAGCAATAGCACACCCCTTTGGAGCAGATCTCTGCAGACCCATGAAGATGTACTGTCTTGTAGTGATGCTATATAGACAAATAGATGACTTCTTAAGTCTTAATGATGATCCTATAAGAATTCTTTAAAATTATATCAATGATTATTTAGCTCTTTTATAGTGGGACTGGTATTTAGTCCCTTTCTGATAGTCAATACTGCTTTGAGAACTCTGCCAGTCTCCAAGTGTCATCGGTTAACAGCTCTTAGATAGTAACCAGACTTCTCCTGCTAAGAGCACATTCCAATGTGGTTGTAAAATAATTAACCAAAAGTCATTAAAAGGGAACTCATGATTTATCATAGGTGCTAGGACAGAAGAGAAAATATTGCCTGGGTTTATCTATACAAAACTTCACTAATTTCTCAGTTATAGTTTTAAACCTTTGGTGAACCTGTGGACAGGTGATTGATGTTTAGTCAGATAATTACTTTTAATGGATATGCATGTAAACATTATCTGTTGTAAACTTTTATTTCAATTTATGATTTGAATTTTGGTGTGAACTTGTGACAAACTTTGTAACATGTGATCATGTACTCTGAGTGATGTATAAGTCAAAGGGATCTTCATTAGTGGCTCTCTCTTCTTTCTCCTCTCTCATCTTCTCCTCTCTCCTCTCCTTTTTTCTTTCTTCCCAGCTTAGTATTTCTCCACTTAGAATTTTTTCCTTTGTTAGAATTTTTTCCCTTTCCCCACTTAGAACATTTCCACTTTGTCTCTTAGATAGCTTTCATAGGAAACTTTTTACACATAGTAATAAACTATAATAATTTCTTTTTTTTTAATATTATTTTTTTTTTTAGTTTTTTTTTTTATTGAAAAATTTTTTATTTTTTACATTTCAGATGTTCTCTCCTTACCCCATTTCCCCCCTCCCTCCCAGGAACTCACTATCCCTTCCCCACTCTTCCTGCCTCCACGTTGGTGTACCCCCACCCACCCTCCCCTGTACCTCACCTCCCCACCCTCGAGTATCCCCCCCCCACGACATCCAGCCTTCATGGGTCCAAGGATCTCTTCTCCCACTTATATATAGCTCCCTTGCCTATATAGCTGGAGCCTTGAGTCCCTCCCTAAGCACTCCCAGGCTGGTGGCTTAGACCCTGGGGGCTCTGGTTGGTTGGGATTGTTGCTTTCCTCATGGTGTCTCGAATCCTCTCAACTCCTTCAGCCTTCACTCTATCTTCTCCATTGGGAACTCCATGCTCAGTTTAATGGTTAGCTGTGAGCATCTACCTCTGAGTATGTCAGACTCTTGCAGACCTCTAAGGAGACAGCTATATCAGGCTCCTGTCAGTATGTACATCCTGACATCCACATCAACCTCTGCCTTTGGTGACTGCACATAGGATGGATTTCCAGGTGGAATGGTCTGTAGACGGTCCCTCCTTCAGTTTCTGTCCTGCACTGTGTCTCCATATTTGCACCCTTGAGTATTTTGTTACTCCTTCTAAGAAGGACTGAAGCACCCCTACTTGGTCCTCATTCTTCATGAGCTTTTTGTGGTCTGTGAGTTGAGTCTTGGGTAAGTGTCTTTTATTCCTGCAACCTCAAACCAACAGACCTAAATTAGAGCCTGGCAGCACCTGCAGAGAGAATACCTAGGCTATTTGCCTAATCCTCTGCTGTCCCTGGCTGAGGTGTTAAGTGCCAGAAACTGCCGTTTCTGGACAGAGGATACCAGAGGGCAGGTCAGCTACAGTAGCCTAACCCCAGGTCTTACCCCCTTCCTAAGCTCTTCCCATCCGTGTTGCTGCCTCAAGAAGAACCGACCAGAGGATAAGAAAGAAGAAGCATCTTCTTCCACCAAGCACAGACTGGCTCTGGGCAGTTAACTACATAATTTGAGGCTGTCCGAGTTTACAGGAGACCAAGTAAAAATATAAGGATATCTAGTTTGCAGGCTCTCACAGGTCCTAAACTCAAACCACAGGAGAAATGGTGTGACAAACAAGCACAGAACCAACATGAGGAGCTTTCCTCTCTCTGGGCAGTCTCTACTATTCCATTTTACCCTCTCTTTAGACATATCCATCCAATATCAGCACCATCTCTGCAGTAAAGTTACTAAAGTTACTAAAGTCACTGACTAAACCCTTTTTCCCTTTCTGTAAATTCATTTGATTCTATTAAGTTTTTATCTTCTAGTCCAATATCTGAGAACATATCCCTGAGCAGGATGACTGCAGAATCTAAACTCTTTTATAGTGAATGTTGCAAACTTAGGGTCATTAGCTCTGCAGAGTAAAGAATATGAGCTACTCTGCAATAGTCTTAGGGTTCTACTTGACATTTCAAAAAGCAGTGTTCTGAAAATTTAAAGAAATTTTTATTTAAATTAAATAAGATTTTCACTCAATGTAGACAATTCTGGGCTATTTTGTGTTTTCCAGCACTAAGTTGCACCCAACAGTTTACTTGCAAAAATTATAAAAATAGGAACAAATATTTCCATATAGGATATGTTGAACATGTATAACAAACTTCATGTGTGCTTCGTAAGCATACCGAGAAACTCATTAGTCTTCATGGTGAGGTATCCATTTTACAACCTTTTCTTAAAGGTGTACATTATAAAATAATTTTTAGAGAAATGATAGAAAAGAGCAAGAGAAGCAGCTATTGGATGATGGACTCAAGGGAAAGGAAGCAAGATAGCAACAGGTTCTGTTGAAAGGTTGTAAGAACAGTCATACAGAGAGGTGACATAAATGCTTAGATTAAAACTGTCAGGCTCAATTTCAGGTTTATCACTCCATTTACACAATGGGAAAAACTTGTGTGGTAAAAGTTTTGTAGCCTAAGAAGTTGTTTCTTTTTAAATTCCTATTTCATTTCCTATTGGTCAGATCTTGATTTTACTTGATTGGCTATGGTAACTCTCCACTGAAAATTCAATGAGAAAGGGTAAGATGCATACCTACACAAAACACAGTCATACACACTCACATACACAAGCACACACACAAAGACAAAAAAGATAAAGGTTTGTGTCGGTTATCACTCAGGGTCTAAAGTCTTAACATTGTGGTATAGATTACACAGTCAGAAAAAGAACAGTACATATGGGATTCCAGATGAGCAAGGATGCTAGCAATGTTTTTAAAACAATCAATCTATTTAATATCTACCAACATACACTTGTCTTTTGATTACTTCACCTCAAATGTCTGTTGTAAAATAACATTTGTGTGAATTTAATGAAAATTAAAGAAAAGTTCTTGAATTCCTTTATGGAGAATGCACATAGTCTGAACAATAGAGACCAGTGAGTTGTCCTTGTGGTGATTCACATCTGTCCTCATCTCTGTGAGCTCAGCCATCTTTATGGTTCCTTCAAACTGATACTCACTTACAATAATGCAGGAAATTTCATCATAATAATTTTTCTGTGAAACTAAAGGGAGTTTAGATTGACAGGACTTTTGGACACAGTTTTTTTTATTTTTTTTTTATAGCCCTGTAACAGAGATCACATCAGAAGCAGACTTTATCTTTCCCAAAATTACCTTAATTATTTCTGTGCTAAGACATAATTTGAGTCAAATGCTTAGATTAGGTGGTAACATAAAAAGTTATGATGTGTACTCTTGGTCCTGAATGCTAATGCAAAAATATCTATGTTGTATGATATTTGATGCCAACACTCTCATATATTGTTCTTTTGGAGCTTGCATATGTTTGAGAACTGCCTTTCCATGGTTTACCATCAAGCTGGTTTGCTGATTTGATTTGTAACTGTGATGTGAAATGCTCATTCTATTCTGGGGCCTGATGATGATGAACTCACAGGAAAGGAAATTAAAGTATAAATGATGCACCCTATATATTTTTGGAAGTTGACCCTAGAAAATAGTTATCAAAAGGTCTTTAGTTACTTTGCACTTATATATAGATTAACTGTCCAAATGAGAAAGGAAACACAGTATACCTAAATCGGTATAAACAAGTATTGATAGGTAAGGACCAGGAATCTTTCTATACATCTCCCTGCGCTACTAAGATAACCCCATCCCACTTCTGCTATATTCCTATTGAAATCAGCACATCCTGTTGCACCAAGTGCTTTGAATATGAACAGGCAGTTTTCAGTTGAACTGTGACTTGCAGCCTACAAATTTTACACACACACACACACACACACACACACACACGCATGCATGCATACACTTGGGTCTTCTGTGAGGGCAACATGTGCAATAAACCTCTGTTCTGTCTCTAATTCTCAGTGGTTTCTTGAATTATCTTTGTGCACAAATCTGTCAAAATGACTCACATTGGTGGTGAAGCTATCAGGAGAAAACTATTGAAGTGATTTTTGTGGTGATCATATATTACAGGAGTCATAATTTATTTCTTCTTGGAAGACAGTGCTGGACAGATGGAAAAAGACTCTAGCAATGAATCAATTGGGTACTAGAAGTGGTTCAGTAGTTCACCTGAACAATTTTTTAATTTGTAATTTTCTACTGGATGGTAGAGATTTTAACACACACACACACACACACACACACACCACAAACAGACATATACACACACAAATATAATTAAATCTAAAAGAAAGGAGTATTGTCTTAATTTATAAAGACAACACCACTTGACAAGCAAGTATGGACTGGAAATGTCAAAAGGACTCAATTGATGCTACAGAAGGTGAATTAAATCTTCTCTAGGATAGAGCCCTGAAAGATTATTCAATAACAAGATGTCAGCTCTAAACATAATAGTACTTGCACAATACTGAGTGAACTCAGTAGGTTATGTGTGTCCTGTGTGTGTGTGTGTACAACTAAAGTAGAAGTCAGGAATTTGAGAGAATGTGAAAGAAGACATGTGTGGATTTGAGGGGTAGAAACAATGTAAATGCAATACTCATGTATAAAATTCCTCTAAATAAAAACAATTAAATTTCAAAAAGATCATTCAATATTGAATTGTTATTTTTAAGTTTTTTTCTTAGCTGCTGCCTCTTTAAGGAGATTGATATTTTATAAAATGAGAATATATGTGTGACAAATTTAGACTGCAAATATAGACCAGAATCCATATCAACTAAAAATTAGAGAGATTTGGAAAAATCACATTTGAGTCACAAAAATGATAAAAAATTTAAAATATTAAAATAGTTTGTAGAGTAACATATTTGTGTGATACAAGCAGTGGGCTAGTCACAAACATGTAGAATAACATTGTCCAAAATGGTAATTTATTAGATTGTTAAATGTGAACATTCAAATAAGAAAATCTTGGCTTTGAAATTAAACTTAATTATATGTTAACTTAATTATATATTATATCAAAGATTTTCAACTCCCTAGTAGTGGATTGGCATATTGATATGAGCACTAATTCATATGATCCCATTATTGTAAAAGAATTTGATAGAAATGACAACAAGACTTACATGCTGAGATTAAAGAGGCTTTGAGTGCTAAGGATGCCAAAGGAAGAGTCATGCTTTTATTTTAAAAGATAACCTTGAAATCTGGATGTAATTCCTGAAACACTGGATAGGCTAAAATACAAAGATGGAGAAGGACTTTTGACAGTCCACATAAGACAGGGTACAGAACCCGAGGAACCTGTCATAAAAGTTATGATTTTTACTTTATCTTTTTTTCTATCTTGGTCCCAGTTTGAAATTTCAGCATTTATGCTAAGACTGTTTATATTCTACAAACACAAGACATGTAAGCGTTAATTGGGAAATATGAAGACAAGCTTTGAATTTGACTAAAATGAATAACCCTTTAGCTGAATATTTTTGGAAGTTCACAGAGAAATATATATACTTCACTTTTACAAATCCTTGGGGGAGAAGTCTAATCTTTATAAAAAGCATCTTGAGCACTGTTTGCAGTACCATGTATTGCTTAGCATTGTCTGAAGAAAAATGAGCACTTATTGCGTGCACTTGTATTTAAATTTTATGTGACAATATCCATGCAAAATAGGATAGCATAGATTTTTTATGTCTGAACTATTGTGATTCCAATGCCTTCTAATGTCCAAAATATATAATAAATCAAGGAAGAAGGCAGATGACAGTTTGTACTTCTTTGCATTATAATGATGCTCTGTTTTTGGATTTCAGTCTGGGAGGCAACTGGTAAGAAAACACTAAGTCTTTTGGGCTATTTCCTTTCAAAGATGACATAAGTGATGATATAGTTTGTTACTGAACTAGATTATACATCTACATAAAGTTTAAAACTGAGGAAATTTACATTTGCACAAATTTAACATGGCATGCACATGTATTTTATAAACCTTAAAATGTGAGAATTGATAATCTGCTTTTCCTTATTTATACACAATTTGTATATTTATTGGTAATTTCAAAGATAGATCCAGAAATATTCAGAAAGTATTTAATTTTCCCAGAGAATATTAGTGTAAGACCCTAAAAGCATGCCTCTATAATCAGTTTCAAGCAAATCATTTTCCTGGCAGGTGCAATCCTGAGGTCACTGACACAAGTTCTTGCTCTCAAAGATAAAATGATGTGTAAAAAATTCAAAGGTCGTTTGTATTAGGGTACCTTTCGTAGTACATTGTTCTCTATCTTTTGCTATCGGAATATTGAAAAATTGACCCCAGGAAACTGGAATATCCTCCGTGCATCTAGTGAAAATTAAGGGTGTGTTCTAGACCTCTTTGTCTTTCCACTGCGGCCTCATTGGATTAATCTCCTTTCATCTCAGTTTCACTGCTAACATTGCATCTTTAATTGTCTTACCGAAGAAGAGTGACTGAGCTTGGTTTATTAAGGTGGTCTTCTGACCCAAACAGCTCTGGTAACAACTACTGAGAAGATGCAAATGGAACAGGGGGTGGGGAGATTGTCTTCTTTAAAACAGGACCTCCACTGATTAACATAAAGAGTTGCTCTCTGGAGAGCATGGCAGAGATGCCTGGAATACAGGGAGGGAGGTGGTTCAGATGCCAGGATCTTCTTGATTCTAAGCTTTTTATTGAAAAGGCAAAAGCGACCTTCCTTCTAGGATGACATGAGGCTTGAGTGTAAAATATAAACTATGCACTTTCAGCAGGAACACGGGAGAATATTATTAACCTCGGCGCCGTTTACGTTAGCCTTGCAGTCAGTGGGAGTTGCTCTGGGTGCTGTGGAGCCCAGGTTATGTCTAAGATATTTGTTGACCTCTATTTCTCTTTTGTTTTGTGACCGTGAAGCAGCAACCCAGCGCATTTATAGCGTTTTCTCTACTTTCCCGTTCTGCAGGCTTTGGGCCAGGACGGCACAGCTCACTGTGGTTGTTTTTAGTGGTTTTAACCTTCCTCCTTGTGGCCTGTCATTTTCCCAGTGGCCTAATCTGTTCAAGGAAATGTAGAAATAGAGGTTTGCACGGTCTCCTTTTAACAGAAGCTCGGGATTAACACAAACGTCTGCAGCACAGAGTAAATCCTATATTTAATCCCCAAACACTGAGTCATAAGAGCATTGAATCACTCTTCTGCTTTTTTCATTTGTTTATTTGTTTTTCCTGATAGAGTCTTAAACTACACTACAGTCTGACAGTTCCTTCTTGTAAATTCACCTACTTAGTTTTCCTAAGTAATAGACACATAGGAAGGAGTCATGAAACTCCATCTCTTTTGAGGAAGCATTTAAAGATAAAATTCATATCATTTCTGTTAATAAAATTTAATTCCATATTTCCTTCTCTTCAATTCATCCCCTAATGCATCCAGCATTTTGACTCCAAAATTTACATCATTTTTTCTTTATAAAAGACAAAGGAGTCCATTTAGTGCTGCTTGTATGTGCTGGTACTTTCACTGGAGCATAGGGCCACATCTCTGAAGAAAACTGACTCTCCCTTTCCCAGAAGCTATCAATTCCAAGTAGCTCTTCAGCTTGAGTTGAACTTTATGAAACCTCCTTCTTAAAGGCTGCTGGGATTTTGGCTAGCTTGATTTTCCACGGGTCTTGTGAATGCATGCAGAGCTATTGTGACTTCATGCCTGCAGTGATGCTGTCATGTCTGACAAAACATATTTTACAATAGACATATAAATAGATTGAAGATAGAGACCACACAGGATCATCTCATTATGTATTCATTTTGACAAAAGAATAGAATCTAACATCTCCATCTCTTCATGATAAAAATCCAACGCATATCAGAGACTTATCTCAGCATATCTAAGGCAATGTATAGCAAGCCATACTTAACACCCCACTACACATAAACCACTTCCACTAAAACTGAAACGAGCCAAGGACATCAGTTTTCAGCACTCTTATTCAATATGAAATTAAAGTCTTGACTAAAGTAATAAGACAAGAGAAGAAGATCAAGGGATACAAATAGGAAAGGAAGATGTCAAATTATCCTTATGTAAAATGCCATGATTCTACATAAAAGTTTCTAAAGATTCTACCAGAAAACCCTTAGTACTGATAAATGTTAGGTATCAAACCTCAGACAAAATTATTTATTTAACATTATCACATAGACATTGGCTGGCAGATGCTTGCAGCAGTCCTCAATCCTTACTTGTTAAGGAGTCATTCTAGCTTGCATACCACTCTGCTGAACTTTCCATCCCAGGGTCTGAGCTGGTCTTCCTTTCCTTTTACCTTAAGGTTCTTGATCTCTTAGCCGCTGCTCTTGGATTCCATCTTGCCTCTCCCTGTCCCTTGCTTCCTCTCCTCACATCCCAGTTCATTTTCCCAGTCATGTTCACTTTGGACTCTCCCAGGTGCCTCTGCCCCGCACTGCACTCTCCCTTATATCTACAATAAAACTTTCAATCACTCATAACATCCTTTTATGTCAGGCATTGTTGTTGTTCCATCCACTAAATGAGTATCTGTGGTATTGGGGCTCAGCTCCATCCAACAAATGTATATGTCTGTCTGTCTGCGTATGTGTGTAATTATGCAGGAACACTTGTGGAATTGTTGAGACAGGTCAATGGGGCCAGCCAGAGTGTGTGTGTCTGTGTGTCTATGTGTATACTTGAATTCTCCCTTTCTTCCTCTTCTTTCTCTCTGGCTCACGAAGAGTTAAGGAACTCTGACCCTCTCAGTTGATCAGTAGCTCCCAGGTGTGGAAGAACAAAGCCCTTGAGAAGTTAGATTTTCTTTTCTCAATCTCCTCCTGCTAACAGCAGGAACTAATTACCAGAAGCCAGCAGCTTTTGTTCTTAGAATAGCAAAGAATTGAGGATTGGAAAAATGCCAAAGATAAAGCAGCTTTGATTCCCGCCCCCCCCCCCCCCCCCCACATACACACACACATCACTGAATCTATACTCCTTCACTGACTTCCCTGGGAAACTCTATGATGCCAGGCTGGTCACAGGTATACAATAATTAAACTCTTATTTAAAATATAGTGCATATGTCACATGAATTTAACTCTTGTTTTAATAAAAATAAATTTACTTTTAAAAAGATATGTTAAATAGCATCTTTACTAAGGAAACAGGGGACATGCCATTTGACTTCATCACCTTATTAAAATGATCACATAGTATAAGCCAAGTAAGGCATTACCATGTTAGACTAAAGAAGAAATAGCAGACATCCAAGATATTTGAATTAAGATGGAGGTTTGGTTTGTGTGTGTGTGTGTGTGTGTGTGTGTGTGTGTGTGTGTGTGTGTTTTGTGTGTGTGTGTGTGTGATGTTTAATTCCTAGTGTGGTAAATATATAATAAGGTTTACAAAAACTGACTTAGAAATTTACACCAAATTGCTTATATCTTTGCTAAGGATGTTCAATATCAGGCTTCTAAATTTATAAAGAACAATATATATTTGATAAATAAGGTTGATAAATTGTTAAAGTCTACTTGGTTAAGAGTAACTGACTTGAAGACAGATGTCTGTCTGCTTTCATTTGCTCACTTTATTGAGCTTTAGCTGTTTGGGTAAGCTGAGTCAATCAAGAAACAGATATTCTATAATGTTACACAACAGAAAGGATTAGAAAAGTTCCTAGGCCTTCTATGGAGTATATTTAAGGTTAAACATCTTATTTTAATGACAAAGGATCTTCAACTTACATTTCTAACTCAAAATTATAAGACTCAAATTTAACAAGAATAAAATTGTCAATTCCTAAACTTATCAATGCTAGACTAGTTTGTAAGCTGTTATGAAATTCATATGAAAAACAAACTTTATTTAGCCTCATGCATATGTCTTCTAGGTTAAGCCTAAATCTAATAACTAAAACAAGTAAAGTTTATTTAAAATCAGTTATACTTAATAGATGGTCCTCAAATTCTTCAGAGATGTAATTGCAGAATATGACATTTATAATGTTTCATGATAAAATTTCCCATTATGGACAGAAATGCCAGTTCGCAGAGACAGCACTGAGGTCTTGAATGTGCTGACCAATAGATAGAACTGTCTCCATGTATCTCCTTCCACCAGGGTTTTGTCCAGACTGTGGACACTGACTCTGCCCTATCAAAGTATGGTAAGTTTTCCCAAGTACCTTCTCTACAGGAAATTCTCTCAGACATTCTGGTTCTGGCAGCTGAAGGTCAATGCTGTCTCGAGAAGCAGCGGAAGATTTAATGTCCTGTATGGCAGCCAAAGACTGATCAAGGAAGCTATCATGAAAGCCATGGGACCTATGGCAAATGTCTAGGTAGCCTACAAGTATCTGTAATTTTAATGAATACAGAGGCCATTTGGATTACATTTCCTGCTATAGTTTATCCTTCTCAGATCTTTGAGAATATGCACTTACTAACTATAGCTTTAACAGGGCAAACATATCTGCTCCTTTCCCAAGGCTGCTGTTGTCGTGTTAATTCATTTAACTCAGGCCTGATGCTTCATTTTTCTAGAAGCTATAAGCCTCTTGCTGAGAAAGGCATACACAGTGTACCTTGCTGACATACTTCACTCTTAAAGAGATAAATTCACAAAACAGGTTTAAAAGTAACTTTTTACTATTCCTTATTTAAAGAAACATGCTTTGCAATGATTGCTCTAAGTAATCAGCCATCTGGGTCTCATGATAAAAGATTGGATTAAAAAAAGGGTTTCAAGCTTAAGTAAATTGTGAGAGTCTAAAACATAGCCTAATATTTATAAATAAAAGTTGTAAATGTCTGAGGATACAAAATTATAAGTAGGTTGTGAGGGTCTAAAATTTTGTTAAGGTGTATAAATGTAAGTTATAAAGGTCTAAGTAAGTGATTTAAGTTTATAGTGTTTCAGATTTCTTTTCCTCTCTATGCCATTGTCAGACTAGAATTTCTAAAGTACACAATCTTAACATTAATCAATAGAGTTCTAATAAGCTACTAATCTAGCCCTGGTAAAGAATTGTTATTATAACTATAGTCAACGAGTTCTAGTTTTTAAATTTCCTTTGATTGTCTTCTAAATATAGACTTGAAAATTTTCGTAAAACTTCATGTAAACTTCAGGGAGTAAAACTGAATCCATCCCTCACATGTAAAATTAACTCCAGATAAATAATTTTGTCAATTAATAAAATATGTTTTCCTGACTACTGCCTATTGCAGAGAGTATAATCACTCCCTGTCCCTGTCCCTGTTCCTCTCCCTGTCTCTCTCCCTCTCCCTCTCCCCTCCTCTTTTTCCTTCTTCCCGTTTCCCAACCCCGGCACCCTCTCTCTGGCCTACAGCCTGGAAGTTGTGTCTGAAGAAGCCAGTATTTCACCTCTGTGATCTGATTATGATTGTGTACACAAAATAAGATTTCCCTCTTTGTGAACATCAGTCATTTAGCAGTATAACAGTGAAATGCATGCTATGTAAACACACTCAGAGCAATCTCAGCCCTGACAGGAACCACTCTTCAGTCATAACCTGAGATATGTGCTTATGTAGTAAGCTTCATCATTTGCAGTTGATATTCTAGATCCTATACTTCCTTAAAATAGTTATATTCTGATGCATTAGAAAACTCAAACTATGAAATCAAGGCAAGGACTCTGCTGCATTCATCATTTGGAGCCTAGCATTATTTGGTGATAATAACACCTTGAAACCATTTCCCAATTCTTAGGAAATGCCTTCCAAACACATCTCAATTTACTATTATTTTATTTCCTCCCAAAATGTAAGAATTAGCAAATTTCCCCATGGAATGAACAATTCCCTAAAATTAGTCACTAATAAAAAGCACAAAGTATAAAGCATCCTTAGTATAGCTAAACAGCATTCTTTTTGTGCAGATGCTATCATCACTCCTAATATTGGGCAATTAATACACTCATGCTTTTCCATCTGTGAGGTCCAACACCAGAAAGCACAGGTATTTTGTCTAAATGAAAATGTTTTCATTGTGCCTCATGTATCATTCAGTTGATTCAGAAAAATAATAATCAGGTTGGGAATGATGGCTTGGTGATTAATAGCATTGGTTGATTTTTCCATTGGACATAAATTTGGTTCCCAACAATCAGAAATAAATCACTTCATTTCCAAGAAATTTGATGCTCTTCTGACCTCCATAGCCAAAGTAGCCAATAGACATACACATGGTCCACACACATACATTAAGATAAAACACTTGTGCTAAAAAATAAATGTAAAAGTATTTTTAGTGTCCTGAATGAAACATATGCTACTGCAATGGTGGCACAAAACTTATGGGAATAAGCAAACAATCTGAATTAAGGCCAAGTCATATGAGATGTCACCGCACTGGTCACCCTAGCCCAAGACTTGGCTTGGGGGCAGGTCAGATAAATTAGGGATGTAGAACTGAGTTTTACAGAGGCTGGATCGTGTCTTTTCGTTGTAGCCCTATAGTTCCTTACAGTTACAAAGACTGTACTATGTCTTGTGAAGTAAATGACTGACGCTGGGAAATTAGCTTTAGCTTGACAGCAAAAGAGACTAAGTTTAAGACGATTTCTCAGTTTTCGTGTTCTTTAAATGTCAGAGTGAAAGAAATGCCCCAGCACAGTCTCAGCCCTTTGTGACCTGTAGTTACATGTATTCAGGAAGAATTTTATTTCTTTTGAAGTAATCATTTTGACATTGTGACCAGAGCTGACTTATAATTCACAATTCATGCTAGAATTGCCATGAACCAGCAACAATGCTTCTGCCTCAGCCACCTTGGCCTTCTTGAGTCTAGACACATGCTAATAATTGGTACTATAATGTATTTGGAGAATGATAATTCTCATGATTGTCAAGTATCACCAGTTTTCAAGAACTCAGAAGAGAAAAAGTAAACACCAAAATGTCTTTTCTGATAAACTGGTCCTCCTAGTCACTCCCTGTCCCAGACTCAGATTCCTTTCTGGTCCATTAATCTATATGTTCACTAAATCCTCTTCTGTTTTCTCTGTGCTGAGTAAGTTCTACTCACTGTATGTTTTAAAATGTATTTTTCAATATCAATGGCTACCTTCAGGATTCAGTGCCGAGCTTCCTGTGTTACATGATTAATACCTCCTTGTCCTGTGATTACCTCTCATTGATTCTATTTTCTCTCCTCCCCCACCCCTGTCCCACTTTTCTATTTCTCTACTGTCTCCAGGTCCAGAGGGCCTGGTCTTTTGGTAAATGGCCCCTAGCTTGCCTTCCCAAGAGCATCAGCTCCTATACTGCCCTGTGATCCTCCCTTCTATCTGAGTGGTCTTTAGACAGAAGATTTCCAAATATTGGGAATGCTAATTTAAAAAATTAATTAGTTTCATTTTCTTTCTTGAGGAATGGTAACATATACCCTGGTTGTTCCTAAAGTCACTGTGTAGCCAGAGACTGGCATAGTCTGCTTGGATCTCCTACTTATGCATCTCAAAGGCTGATATTACAGGAGTTTGTTTGGACTGTCAATCAGGGATGTGTAGCTATCTGTAAACTCATTACCAAAATGGGTGGAAACCTCCTGCATCAGTAAGGTGCCTGTCTTTAATCTAGTGTGCAGCACCAGAGAGAGCACTGCTGCTCCTGTGCTCTTTAGTGTAACAAAGAGTCCTGTTCTGTTAAGGGAAAAAGACGTTCCTTTATCTCACAGCTTCAAAGAACACACATATGCAGCCATGGAGAGGAAAGGACATATGCCTAGGTGGCAGAGGTCAGCCAGTCTTAGCTGCTGATTGATTAGGGCAGATGTGTTATTGAATCTCTTCATCTCAGCACTACTTTGAAACTGCCGTAACTGTAAAGTACTATTCTGGAAACTGGGTGAAGGGTGGCAAGAGACTGGTGGCCCTCAGTTCTCCTGTCTATCATTCTCTCACTGCTTCAACTGAAATAGGTCCACTCTGGTTTAGTTCTCTTACCCTTCCACTAAGGACTTAATACCTCAGAGAGCCCTAGACTCTGACAGCCAGTAGTTAACTAAATGCTCAGTCAAAAGTCACAAAGCACAGGAAATATCAGTGAAAAGATCATGCGTGTGTCGAAGCAGATCAACTGAACACTGAGCATGCTTTGTTTACTCACCTCCAAGGTAACCCCAAGACTTTACCTGGTGCTGATTGGCTGAGAGGGAGAATTATTACATAAGGCAGGTGAAAGCCAAGTGTAATCTCAGAGGTCATGTTTTAAAAGAGATTGTGTGGACACCATGCTAGAAAGGAAGGCTAGAACAACCCTATCTGACTGCAATGTGGCAGCTGAAAGTACACAACCCAGAGATGACAGTTCCTGTTTCCAAGACCCTTAGTTTAGAAAGTGTCACATGACTTTTACAAATGTTCATTAATAAAATCATGTGTCATTGCATGCAATTACATATTCTAACAGATAACATTAATATATACTATATGCATAGACATATCCTTAGTAGATGTCTTTGTTACTGTTTTATTGCTATGAAGAGCCACCATGACCAAGGAACTCTTTGAACAGGAAGCATTTAGTTGGAAGCTGGCTTACAGTTTTACAAAGTCCATCAACAATATCATGTCAGGAACTGGACATTGTGTCATGTTTCTGGAGCAGAGCTGAGAGCTTTTCATATTGAACTATAGGATGTAGAGGGAGTGCTAGATCTAGATCTAGAACTAGGGCTAGGGTTAGGGCTAGGGATAGGACTAGAGGTAGGCCTAGGGTTAGGCCTAAGACTAGATAGATAGATAGATAGATAGATAGATAGATAGATAGAAAGAAAAAGAAAGAAAGAAAGAAAGAAAGAAAGAAAGAAAGAAAGAAAGAAAAGAAAGAAACAGAGACCTGTTCTGTTATTGGCATCTTAAACTTCAAAACCCATCCTTGTGACACATGTTCTCCAATTGGCACCCACAATGACATACCTACTCCAATAGTCAACTCCAATGACACATCTTCAATAGACAACTCCAGTGACATGCTTCCTACAATAGGCACCATAATTTCTAACAAGGCCGCACCTCCTAAACCTTTCCTAACAGTTCATCACTGGGGACTAAGAATGTAACCAATTCTCATTCAAATGGTGAGGCTGTGGAAGAGGAAGGAGGGAGACCTTAGGTTTAAGGAAGGCATTTGAAAGTTTGTTATTTAATATATCTGGTAAAGTGATGGCAGTTTTCAAGGACCAAAGCATGTGATTGTAAAGCTCCTTCTGGGAAACTGTGGTACATTTACACAGTGAAGTTTTAACTGATAAAATTAATGACATCATGATTTTTTAAAGGCAAATGGATGGAAACAGAAAAAAAACACAGAGTGATGTATCCAAGACCTAGAAATATAAATATATTATATATTCAGTCATATGTGGATCACTATTTGTTGAAAATGCTGTTCATTTTCCACTGGACAGTTTTAGCTCCTTCGTCAAAGATCAAGAGACCAACGATGTGTGGGTTCATTTCTGGATCTTCAGTTTTATTCCATTGATCTTCCTGCTTGTCTCTGTACCAATACCATGCTGTTTTTATCACTACTGCTCTATAATACAGCTTGAGGTCAGGGATGGTGATTCCTCCAGAAGTTCTTTTATTGTTGAGAATAGTTTTTGCTATCCTGGGTTTTTTGTTATTCCAAATGAATTTGAGATTTTCTCTTTCTGTCTCTATGAAGAATTGAGTTGGAACTTTGATTGTAATTGCATTGAATCTGTAGATTGCTTTTGGCAAGATTGCCATTTTTACTATATTAATCCTGCCAATCCACGAGCATGGGAGACCTTTCCATCTTCTGAGATCTTCTTCGATTTCTTTCTTCAGAGACTTGTAGTTTATGTCATATAGATCTTTCACTTGCTTGGTTAGATGCACACAAAGGTATTTTGTATTTTTGGTAATTATTGTGAAGGTTGTCATTTCCCTAATCTCTTTCTCAGCCTGTTTATGTTTGAATTAATTTTATATCCAGCCACTTTGCTGAAGTTGTTTATCAGGTTTAGGAGTTCTCTGGTGGAAGTTTTGGTGGTCACTTAAGTATTCTATCATATCTTCTACAAATAGTGATATTTTGACTTCTTCCTTTTCTATTTGTAACCCTTTGACTTCTTTTTATTGCCTAATTGCTCTGGCTAGGACTTCCAGTACTATATTGAATAGGTAGGGAGAGAGTGGGGAGTCTTGTCTAGTCCTTGATCTGAGTGGGATTGCTTCAAGTTTCTCTCCATTTAGTTGGATGTTGGCTACTGGTTTGCTGTACATTGCTTTTACTATGTTTAGATATGGGCCTTGAATTCCTGATCTTTCCAAGACTTTTACCATGAAGGGATGTTGAATTTTGTCAAATGCTTTCTCAGGATCTAGAGAAATGATTATGTGTTTTTTTTTCCTTTGAGTTTGTTTATATAGTGGATTACATTGATGGATTTCCTAATATTGAACCATCCCTGCATTCCTAGGATAAAGCCCACTTGATGATGATGGATGATTGTTTTGATGTGTTCTTGGATTCAGTTTGCTAGAATTTTATTGAGTATTTTTGCATCAATATTCATAAGAGAGACTGGTCTGAAGTTCTCTTTCTTTGTTGTATCTTTGTGAGGTTTAGGTATGAGTATGATTGTAGCTTCATAGAACAAATTGGGTAGTGTTTATTCTGTTTCTATTTTGTGGAATAATTTGAAGATAATTGGTTTTAGGTCTTCCTTGAAGGTCTGATAAAATTCTGTACTAAAACCATCTGGTCCTGGGCTTTTTTGGTGACTTTTGATGACTGCTGCTATTTCTTTAGGGGTTATGAGACTGTTTAGATGGTTTATTTGCTCCTGATTTAACTTTGGTACCTGGTATCTGTCTAGAAAATTGTCCATTTCATCCAGATTTTCCAGTTTTGTTGAGTATAGGCCTTTGTAGTAGGATCTGATGATTTTTTGAATTTCCTCAGTTTCTGTTGTTATGTCTCCCTTTTCAGTTCTGATTTTATTAATTTGGATACTGTCTCTCTGCACCCTGGCTAAGTGTTTACCTATCTTGTTGATTTTCTCAACCAGCTCTTGGTGTGGTTGATATTTTATATGGTTCTTTCTGTTTCTACTTGGTTGATTTCAGCCCTGAGTTTGATTATTTCCTGACACCTACTCCTCTTGGTTTTATTTGCTTCTTTTTGTTCTAGAGCTTTCAGGTGTGCTGTCAAGTTGTTAATGCATGCTCTCTCTAGTTTCTTTTTGTAGGCAGTTAGAGCTATGAGTTTTCCTCTTAGCACTGCTTTCATAGAGTTCCACAAGTTTTGGTATGATGTTTCCTCATTTTCATTAAATTCTAAAAAGTCTTTAATTTCTTTTTTTATTTCTTCCTTGACCAAGTCACCATTGAGTAGAGCCTTGTTCAGTCTCCACATGCATGTGGGTTTTCCATTCGTTTTGCCATTATTAAAGACCAGCCTTAGTCCGTGGTGATCTGATTGGATGCAAGGGATTATTTCAACCTTTTTGTATCTGTTGAGGCCTGTTTTGTGATCAATTATATGGTGTATTTTGGAGAAAGTACCATGAGGTGCTGAGAAAAAAGGTATATTCTTTTGTTTTAGGGTGAAATCTTCTATAGATATCTGTTAAACCCATTTTGTTCATAACTTCTGTTAATTTCAATGTATCTTTGTTTAGTTTCTGTTTCCATGATCTGTCCATTGCTGAGATTGTGGTGTTAAAATCCCCCACTATTATTGTGTCAGGTGCAATGTGTGTTTTGAGCTTTAATAAAGTTTCTTTTATGTATGTGGGTGCCCTTGCATTTGGAGCATAGATGTTCAGAATTGAGAGTTCATCTTGGTAGATTTTTCCTTTGATGAGTATGAAGTGTCCTTCCTTATCTTTTTTGATTACTTTGGTTGAAAATCGATTTTATTTGATATTAGAATGGCTACTCCAGCTTATTCCTTGGGATCATATGCTTGAAAAATTGTTTTCCATCCTTTTAATCTGAGGTAGTGTCTGTCTTTGTCACTGAGGTGTGTTTACTGTATGCAGCAAAATTCTGGGTCCTATTTATGTATCCAGTCTGATAGTCTCCGTGTTTTTATTGGAGAATTGACTCCATTGATGTTAAGAGATATTAAGGAAAAATGATGGTTGCTTCCTGTTATTTTTGTTATTAGAGGTGGAATTATGTTTGTGTAGCTACCTTTTTTGGGGGGGTTGTTGGAAGATTACTTCCATGCTTCTTCTCGGTTGTAGTTTCCTTCCTTGTGTTGGCGTTTTCCATCAATTATCCTTTGAAGTGCTGGGTTTGTGGGAAGATATTGTGCAAATTTGGTTTTGTCATGGAATATCTTGGTTTCTCCATCTATAGTGATTGAGAGTTTTGCGGGGTATAGTAGCCTGGATTGGCATCTGTGTTCTCTTAGAGTCTGTATGATATCAGTCCAGGATCTTCTGGCTCTTATAGTTTCTGGTGAGAAGTCTGGTATAATTCTTATAGGTCTGCCTTTATATGTTACTTGACCTTTTTTCCTTACTGCTTTTAGTATTTTTTCTTTGTTTTGTGCATTTGATATTTTGATAATTATGTGACAGGTGGTATTTCTTTTCTGGTCTAGTCTGGTTGGCATTCTGAAGGCTTCTTGTATGTTTATGTGCATCTCGTTCTTTAGGTTAGGGAAGTTTTTCTCTATAATTTTGTTGAAGATATTTATTGGCCCTTTAAGTTGGAAATCTTCACTCTCATCTATACCTAATTATCCTTAGGTTTGGTCTTCTCTTTGTGTCCTGGATTTCCTGGATGTTTTGAGTTAGGAGCTTTTGGCATTTTGCATTTTTCTATGACAGTTGTGTCAATATTTTCCATGGTATCTTCTGTACATGAGATTCTCTCTTCTTTCTCTTGTATTCTGTTGGTGATGCTTGCTTGTATGACTCCTGATCTCTTTCCTATGTTTTCTATCTCCAGCGTAGTCTTCCTTTGAGATTTCTTTATTGTTTCTATTTCCATTTTTAGATCCTGGATGGTCTTGTTCAATTCCTTCACCTGTTTGGTTGTGTTGTCTTCCAATTCTTTAAGGGATTTTTGTGTTTCCTCTTTAATGGTTTCTCCCTGTTTACCTGTGTTCTCCTGTACTTATTTAAGGGAGTTACTTATGTCCTTCTTAAAATCCTCTATCATCATTATGAGAAGTGATTTTAATTCTGAATCCTGCTTTTCGAGTGTGATGGGGTGTCCATGGCTTGCTATGGTGGGAGAACTGGATTCTGATGATGCCAAATAACATTGGTTTCTGTTGCTTATGTTCTTGTGCTTGCCTTTCACCATCTGGTTAACTCTCGTGTCACCTGTGCTCACTGTGTCTGACTGGAGTCTGTCTTTCCAGTTATCTTGCTTGTGTCAGGTCTCCTCTAGGATCCTGAAATCCTGCTGCTCTGAGTGCAATGGTTCCTGGTGCTCTGAGTGCAATGGTTCAGATTATGGTGTCTTCACAGGAGCAGATCAGCTAGGTGTTCACTGGTCTGTGTGGAGTGACTCTTCTAGAATGGCTCAGGATATGTTGTCCTCTGCTCTGAGTGCAGTAGCTCCTCTAGGATGGCTCAGGATATGGTGTCTCCACAGGAGCAGACCAGCTAGGTGTCTGCCCCAGCCAAAAGGACCAGAAATGGGGCAGAAGCGAAGTAGTATTCCGGAGGGCGGGGTTTGGGTGGCTGATGGTTCCTGAGCACCCCTGGCTCCCAGTTGTAACTCTGGGGTGAGGGTAGTGGGTGAAGGTTCTTACCTGCTGCTCTGAGTGCAATGGCTCCTCTAGGATGGCTCAGGATATGGTGTCTCCACAGGAGCAGACCAGCTAGGTGTCTGCCCCATCCAAAAGGACCAGGTGTGGGGTACCTTGCCCTTTCATCTCCCAACTCATTCAATCTTTCCTGTTTTACTTGCCCTTTATCCTTTACAATATTATTCTAAGTGTACATTCTTGATTGACTTTTTTGCAGGAGATGGCAGACAGAATTTCCTATAGAGATAGGAATGTCCTCCACATATGTTGTATTGTGTTTAACCGTATTTACAAAATTCAAATTTTGTCGTAAAACAAACACTCACCTGATCACCAACATTCCCCATGCTATTTAGTTTGTCTCTGGATTTAAATTCTGAGTTTTATTCAAGAGAAATCTTAACATAAGGTGTTTAAAAATTCCTAGGCATTGAGTTAGATATATGGAGTCTGACTCTGGCTGTAGGAATGTGCTGTGTTGACATTGTCATCCACTGTGCAGTCATCCAGAGAGGGAACAAGCTACACACCATGCTGACATTTGCTCCTGTCTGGATGTGGTATGTTATTCTCTACAATTTTTCCTATTGAAAACAATAGTTTAGATAAGCAGCACTTTGGATATGGGGACTTGCTGAATGAAAATATCTTAGGAGATTAGGACTAAATTTGTAGAAAATCTCTTGCTCACTGTCAGAGAAGGAAGATAACAGGGCCTAACCTAAATGGTTTCTCTGTTATTTCCCAAATATGTTCATAAAAAGCATGGCTCTAATTAAGTGAAAAACTTGATTGTTCAAGAACTTCAAAGCCCCTGACTGCCCAGGAGAATGAGAGATTGTGGTGAGGAAAGGTTATTTGTTGTTTAACACTCACGATGCAAGCAAGCCCTAAAACCTGATTTATTTGCTACTGATCATTAACGAAATGTGTTGGCTTGCTTTGTAATTTAGGGAAAAATACAAACTCATTGCTAGCATTGCTATTTCGAAGTCTTTAATCAAACCTATCAGGTAACAATTTTTACAATCCATACTCCTTGGTGATTATCCTCAGTTTGTATCTCTCACAGTAATGACAGAGTTGGAAAGTGCTGTTTTTGTTACAGTCTGCTAGTGTATTGTTAGAGAAAGGACAATGGCCAACTTGTCTACTAATAGAGTTGCTCTTCTAAGATGGATGCTGTCATTTCTGATATAATACTTGAGTGTGTAGCTGTGGTTATAGCAGAGATTAAGAGGGACATATGTGTCTGACATATTATAAACTATTCAAAAACTGTAATGACAGCATTCTAGAAATTAAAGTTATCAGAAAATGTTTCTGGTGTGAGTGTGTGTGTGTTTGTGCCTGTGTGCCTATGTGTGTGTGTTCTGAATACAATGTGTGTGTGTTCTGAATACAATGTGTGTGTGTGCTGTATACAATGAGTGTGTGTTGTTTTCAATGTGTGTCTATGTGCTGTATATTATATGTGTGTTCTGTATACAATGGGGGAGGATGTATTTCATAGGACATATTTGGAGGTTAGAGGACAACTTCTCTCTGTCATCGGTCATGGCCTTAACTGTGGTTGCTGTGCTTTCATGGCAATCACCTTTACTCCCTGAGCCATTTCCTTGGCCCTGGAATGTTCTTAAACTTCCTTTTTTCAAACAAAAATATATTAAATTTGTCACGAAATGCTTCATACTTCTCTCATCAATTTCACCACCTAGAGTACAAGTGTGTCCTACTTTCCCACCTCACATGTTAAGAAAATAAAGGCTGATAGAATGAGATAATTTTCAGCACCATATTTTAAATGGCACCGAAAGCAGAGAAGAGAGAATTGCTGTGCTGCTTTTTTATCAAAAGTCCTGAATTTATATAAGTCAGAAAAAAGTTTTCATCAGAAAGAAAAAGGATGGGAAGAAGAGGAGGAAAGGAGGAAGGAAGGAAAAAAAGGAAGGAAGGAAGGAGAGAAGGGAGAGAGAAAGGAAATTATTAAACAGAGCACTCCTAAGAAAAGCCCATGAAGGTTTTAGAAACAATAGAATAGAACAACCACTAAGTCAATCGATACTCCTTAGATAATCAGAAAGTTGCCAATGCCCAGTCAGCAAGCAGTAATCATGTCACCGTGTCTATTAAAGTGTGTGTGACCCTGTTGGAATGTCCAGACAACTGGCAGTTCCAGGAGTCCAAAGGTGCAGCTACAAAACACGAATTCTGAGCTCTCTTTTCATCAAACAGATCCCCAGAGTGGCTTTCATTTGTGACATCTAGTAGAGCACTTGCAGTGAAAGTTACTGGGAGATTGTTCAGTTTTTGTTGTTGTTTTGTTGTTTTGTGTTTGCTTGTTTGTTTATTGTGTAGTTATGAAGTTTCCATGGGTAAATATTTAATTAAAAAAATCCATGAAGGTTGAAGATTAGTGGTTAGGCTGAATTCTATTTCATGGAAACAATGGCTGGACAGCATGCTGAGAATACAGGACATCTCAGTTTGCTAACTGCCTTGAGCTTGAATACAATTAAATGTTTATATCTTAATGATTTTATAGTTTCCCATTTGGAATAATATATACCACCATCAGATTCTTCCTTAAATACAGCATTGGGTGGTGGTGCTGTTTTCCTCTATGCTTATATTTCACAGAAAGTACTAGGTTCTTAGGAAAGATATCACTGGATTGTAAACCTGTCAACTTTACAAAAATATTCTTGTGGACATGGCCAATGGCTCAGGGGAGAGGATCATTTACTGCTCTTGCAGAGACTTGGGTTCAGTTTACAGCATTCACTTGCTTTTCCCAACCATTCAAAACTCCAGAACCAGGGAATCAAGATCAAGCTCATCTAGAGCTGTTATCAGTTCCAGTATCAAAACTCACAATTATTTCACCAAAATGTACAGATACAAGCTAGGGCTAGTGACAGTAGCCACAATCTCAATGTCAGGAAGCAAATAGAGGAAGGTCATGAGGTCTAGGCCAACCTGGACTACATAGTGAGACCCAGTCCCAAGAAATTGCCATGAAGGCATGTTGAAAGTTACTCCTTACTAATGGTGTGACAAAGTTAGTAAATTCTGCAAAAAATATCAAAACAAACCGAGAAGACATTCAATTACTTATCAAGAAGTTTGTATCTGTTGTTTTTCTAAATCAAACAGAAGTCAGCAACTAACATGAAATTTGAATGATGTTTGGCAAATCATTGAGAATGATATCAAAGCAGAAAAAAACAAAACAAAACAAAAGAAGTTGGCAATTGGTGTGTAGAATTGAGTTAGCAGGAACAGCTTTAGAGATGAAAAGTTATGTTAAAGCCCCTGATCCTCCCCTTAGAGCTGTGTGCTTGCCCCAGCTCTTACATACTCATGTTCCCCTTAGTTTCTTTCTTTTTCAAAAATTTATTCTTTAATCTTTTTTTTTATAGTCCAGACTTTATCCCCCTCCCAGTCAATACACCCTCTGACTGTTCCATATCCCACACTTCTTCCCTCCATCTTCAAGAGGATGCCCCTACCACCACCCTACCAGACCTCCCCACTTCCTGGGGCCCCAAGTCTCTTGCGAGTTAGGTGCATCTTCTCTGAGTTCAGACCTGGAAGTCCTTTGCTGTATACATGTTGGGGGTGGGGGGCGCTCACATCAGCTGGTGTATGCTGCCTAGTTGGTGTCTCAGTGTCAGAGAGATCCCGGGCTCCAGGTTTGTTGAGACTGCTGGTCTTGCCATAGGGTCACCCTACTCTTCAGCTTCTTTCAGCTTTTCCCTAATTCAACCACAGGTGTCACCAGCTTCTGTCCATTGATTGGGTGTAAATATTTGACTCTTTCAGCTGCTTGTTGGGCAGTCATGATAGGCCCCATCAGTAATAGTGTCAGGCCTTGAATTCTCCCTCTGAGCTGGATCCCAATTTTGGCCTGTCACTGAACTGCAGATGAGCATTTTTTTTTTTAAAGAACTGAGTTCTAGTAGCAAAGCTTCTCTCATGGCACATGTTTCTTCCAATGTGTCTCTCTTCAAAGTACCCTAAAGTAAGTTCCCAAAGTCCTATTACTTAACATGTGCTTGTAAAATTAAAATGCCACACCATCTTACTTCAGTTTTACTATATTCCCCTAATTGGAAAATGAACTGAAAGCTCCATTCTTCAAATATGCTGAGCAAGATACCTTGTTACCTTTAGTCACTAGTAAATACCATTATAAAGGGCAGGTATCTTCCTACAAATGAGGAGGTCACAGAAATTGGTAATGGTCATCACCAGTACCTGTCCCAGCCTTTCTGCTTGCACCCTTGATCAAATTCTTTCAGGGTTAACTTGAGAACTACTATTAATGTTTAGCGTTTAGAATTAAGTTATCCACACGTCAGCTGCTCACTCATAAAGTTCTGTATTCTTACTCAATCAAATTAACTTTTATGAGTAGATATTCTCCATTCTTTCATTTAGTCCATTTCTTGAATGCTTAATACAATTCAACCAATCTCTATAAAAACATTCTATCTCCACATAAAAAACTATGACTTCTTTCCAAAAAGAAAATAGGTGTTTGAGTGATGGCTTGGTGGTTACCTGTGCTGGCTGCTTTTACAGAGGACCACATCCCATTTGCAAACCTACATCATGACTCACAACAGTCAGTAACTCCAGTTCCAGGGGATCCAATGCACTCCTGTGACTTCCATAGATGGCAGGCATGCAATTCTGTATAGTTATAAATGAATTCATAAAATATGTATACATAAAATATTTTTAATTAAAGAATAAACACACACACATGCACACTTTCCACAATAGTCAAGTTCAATGTGGTGTGGAGACAACACCCGACTGTAATCTCAGACCCTGGGAGAGTGAGGTAGTAGAATAGAAATTCTTTGGCCATCCTGGGGTAAGAAGAAAAATGTAAAGGTCAAAGAAAGAAAAATAACAAATAACAAGTGAGTCACGAGACAACAACAACAAAAAAATCCAACTCACAGCAGACAAGCATTTCTTGAGATCTTTGAACCTCTTGAAATGAACAGTGAGATTCCGGAAGGTTGTAGCATGCCCTTTCATGATACTTATTACTCATCCTTTATTGACATATAAATATATCTCAATTCACAGCTGATAATTTCTTGTTACTCACAGTTGTATTTCACTGGAATGCTTTCTGGAATTTGTAAGCCATCTTGGTTAATAGAACACTACTTGGCTCATCTCTTATTGTTTTTCACATTTGAAATGTTACTTTGTACTTTTCTTTCTAAAATGTGCTTATATTATTTTTACTAATCACAAGACATTTCCAGTCTTTTACAGTTCTTTCAATTTGTGAAATCTTTGATACTAAATAAATTCGCATCTCTTCCTTTGTTCATTGCCAGTTATCTGTTGATACCTTTGTGCTAATGGGATGCAATGAGAAGAACTTGAGTTTGGTCTCATCTCCTTCATTCTGGCTCTTGAAACAATTTAGAATAAAATATATAATGATCACATGGCCTGACTTACATATCTATGCAGAGGGACAAAGCATTTATCTGACTATTTTTGACAGTGTTCCATCTCTCTGGTGCATCTGGCCATTAATTGTCTTCAGCCTCGTATCATTCCGTGCATTAGAGAACCAGTGTTCTTCTGTAGGTCCTGTGCTGTCTGTATTTACTTCTCCATTTTTTGTCCTCTCTTGTTATTTAAAAACATACATATGTACATACATACAAATATACATTCATACATACATACATAATGCCCATGGCTATAAAGGTATTTTGTGTTGCATACTTTTCAAATCATTCTCCCTTATGGATACTATTCAGTTCTCAATCATTTGTAATAAACATCCAGCAGTGGGATATGCTAATGATAACATGGACTCAGTGTGTCAGTTTCTCATGTTTTACGAAGTATGTAACTTTCTTTCTCCCCACTACAATCTGTTCCCTATATACTCTGTACCAGTGTCTCCTGTGGAAGCTCTAGTTGTCCCAATTCACCAGTTATTAACTTCTTCAATGGAACAAAGCAAAGTCAGTGTTTCTTTTTTTGTTCCAATAAAGAAGCTTTAGGATTAAATTTTGTTTTGTTTCATTTTGTCATTGTAACAAAACACAGTTAAAACCCTAGCATCTGGACTACATCACTGACCATCTTGGACCTTGAATCTTCAGCTTGTAAGGAATCAATCCAGCACTTTAGTGCATACATTCCTCAAAACCCATCACTACAGAGCTTCTCATTTTTATCATTTCAGCAATTCCAAATAAGCTGATAGAAGCCCTGCATTTGAAAAACCATGAGTGGTTTTGACTTAAGGACATATGACCTTAGAGACTTTCTGGATTCAAGAGAGAACATATGGGAACTACTGAGAAAAATGAAGTTATTATATGACAGCATGCTGGTCATAGAGGTTTTACAGAAGGAGAAAAGATAGTATCAAGGCATAAAACGCTCCTGTGGAAACAGGATATTCTCATCAGCAATACAAAGTATTCTTCTCTCAGACTCATAGCACACTAAGTAATCCAAGCTAGTGATCTTCAAACAGCAAATCATTATCTAATTGATTGTTTATTAATAAGAAAAAAAGAGATGTGCTGGAATGTGATCCATTTGCTAAGAGTATTCTGGGCTCTTACACAAGACCTCAGTTCAGATCCCAGCACCCACACCAGGAATCTCTCAACCATGCCTAATTCCATCTCCAGAGGACCTATGATCCTAGTCTGACTATAGACACTACACTCATGTTCACATGTTAGGGGAAACACAGACAGGCACAATGACAAAAATCTAAAAGAAACAAAGGCATCACAGATCAACATCCATTGCTATTGTCTTTGTAGTCATTAGAATACAGATGTCATGGTTTGATAGTGATGTGTTCAGGTATCTGTCCACTAATGCTCCCATAATCCATCCGTAATGAGTATATGGTAATTTAAAGAGTTAAGACAGCACAAGAAATATTTTTTGTCTTTTTGAACTTTGGAAACATAGAGAACTATTTCAGAGATCATAAATAATTTATTCTAAATCAAAATATTTTTGAATTTTCAGTAAAAATGTTTTAGTTGGAAGTCAAAATGGAACCCAGTTGCCGATATTAAGTGCATCACCTCTTATCAAAAAGTGTTTATATTTTGATTCAGTAAAGGGAAGAGGAATTAAGTACATTATAATAATGTTTTCAATAAACTTTGATAAAAATTCTCACTCATTTAAAAATATTCCAAATATTTACCTTAATCTCTTATAGCAAAATATCTAATGCCAGAGATTTTATTGAACATTAACTTCCCTGAGTCATAAGGTAATTATTATTATTGTTGTTGTTAAAAGTTTATACTATAGTTTTGCAAATTCAAATTTTGCTTTTTATTTCTTTATAATAATAAATAATTATTTTAAATATATAGCAGGTTATTAAAATTAGAAATTTTTCCTACTTTCAGAGTAAATGCTATGTGTTGTTCTCAAAAGGAAAATTGACACAAGGACATAGTAGAGAAATGAAGATCGAGCATTAGTTTTTCAATATTTTTATTGTTTTTCATTTCACACAAACCTCTATTTCACTGTCCATCTTAATTTTATTGGTTCATACTTTTATTTCCTATTCTGCACGTTTGCATTCTCCAATGATGTTTGAAAATAAGCATAGAAAATTTTCAAGATTAGGGTATGAAGTTTTCATTCTAGCAGTAGAAGCTATACCAAACATGAAAAAAATCCAAATAATCAAGGTGAAAATGTAAAAACAAATTGAAAAGGCAATTTTCTAAATATGAAATACAAGCATTAAAAAATGTAAGGAAATGATAAACATCTGTAGTTATCAGGAGAAGCAAATCAAACCTCATCGAGAGTCATTTCACCCTGTCACAAAGCTCTCACCAAGAATCAACTAGAACCAGTATAATAATATCACTGTTGGAATGTGAGGGGGAATCCAGAGCCTCATGGGCTGCAGCAAGTAGTGTGATTTCAGAGGTTGTGTAATCTTTGAAATCATGTTTTATCTTGCAGAAATATTGCATTGTAGGTGGACAGTGTGATATTTGACTTGAGTCTAAGCTGTAAGTCCAACAATGAACAAGCCATGCTATTATCATAGGTTCAGAATTCCCTATTCAATCAAATCAAGCTATCTATCTATCTATCTATCTATCTATCTATCTATCTATCTAATCTTTCTATTTATCCTCCCAATTTTGATTCCTCACTCTTTATACTGTAGTGTTAATCCCATGACTATTCCTTGCTTTGTACTGTGATCATAGAAATTGCTCTTCAGATAGCCAAATAGTAACAACCTATAGCCCTAGCAGCTCATAGTGAGGAGGGTAGAGAGAGCACATTAAGTGTAAATGTTTAAAAATTCACTGAAGCCTATCCATGAAAGGCCCCCTTTGCAAAGTGACTTGATAAATGTTAAATGTCAAATATTCAAAAGAAATTAATTTCTGAATAATTCAAATGGTGACCAAAATCTTCCTGGAGACAAAAGAACTTTTAAAATAATAATTTGCTACAAGTGTGAGAAGTACTTTTCCTAAAAGATCTTTGAGAAGTGAAATATTATATTATATTTTAACTTTATTAAGTTAGATTTTGCCAAGGTGCTATGTAAGGGCACCACTGATTTATCCTTCTTTTTCTCCACCTATTCCTTCTCATCTTCTTTCTTGCTTTGTATATGACTTGGAAAATCAATGATACATTTTCACTTTTTAAAAGTTTTCATGAATATTAATTTATTCATACATACAATTACAATAATCATTGTCAATTCTGGGATTATAGATGAGTATCACCAAAACTTACTCACCAAATTTACATATGAGAGTAAATTTTATTAGCATATGTAAGATAAGAGAATAGTATTCATTTAAAGCAGTTCATAATAGATGAATTTTCCATTTATTTATCAAAAAATGAAGAATTATTTTAATACATTGAAATCTTCTCAAGAGTTCTATATGCAGAGAGTCCAATGATCTAGGCATAAGAAAATATTCACGACCATTTTCCTTCTGTATCTTCACATATTAAGAAGTGAAGAATGTTTGATTTCTTTCCTTTAAAATGATAGTCCAACTATGCAAGCTTCTGGGTTATATAGTCTCATTGTTGCCATCACAAAATTTCTTGGAACTGTAACAAGAGAAATATATTTTTTGGATCACAGTTTAAGACAACTGTAGTCATGTGTCAAGAAAGCACAGTAGAGGGAGTGAGAGTCATCTAGTTGTAGTTACACTGGCCTAGGTACTGGCCTAGGTGTCTGCAGTGAGGGAAGCAGATACAGCTAACACCATTGCTCATCTGGATTGCTCCTTTTCATACTTTTTATTCATTTTAGGGTCCCAGATGATGCCACTATATTCTCAGTGAATTTCCGTCCTCAGGTCAACCTCACCTAAAAACATTAAGATATATTCCAACAGGTATATCTCTATGTGATTCAAAAACAAGTAAAATTGTTGGTGATGTGTAACTAAGATGGCCACCAATTCTCTAGTTATTTCCAAACTGCCCAGCTCAACATGGTATCCAGTGTGAGAATCACCACTAGTGCTAAATTCACAAACCATAGAACAAATTATAAGTTTCTACCTTGAACTGTAGGGATTACAATATTCAGAACAGAGTAGACACTAGCCTTTGCCATTGAAAATTTCACTTTTCTACAACATCATCTAAAATGTCAAATTCGAATATATGAAGGAGATTTTTTGTTTGTTTGTTTGTTTTTTACATACAATGTACTGAGAATATTATCAGAGCATTCAGTCCTGCTTGTATGTTAAAATTGCATTAGAATTTGGGAGCTGTTAAAAAGTAATTGGAGAAATACACACACACACATACACACACACAAACACACACATACACACACCATTGCTAGAAACTGATACTGAAACTATTCTTCTAGAGCATTCTCCAGAGTATTGATAAGGAGAATTAGGCAACTATTGGAGTTCACATTAGGCCTTCAATTGCTTATGTCTTCATATTAGGTTATTTCTGAATCAGTTCTGCTCTTAGGTTTCTACAAGGTGCATCAGAACGTCAAATCTTTGTACTAAAACAGTTTCGTATTAACGTTAGAAAGGAAAACTGTCAGGAGACATTAGCATATTAATTAGAAAGAATAAGCTGTATTGTAAGAAATTTTCCTTGCACACATTTTCCATGTTGTGCTGAAAATCTCTAGACAGAGTTCATTTACGAAAGTGGACAGTTTGAAAGAACATTGTCCAGGTCCGCACATTTGAGCCACTCTTTATTTTCATCTCTTGATAAAGGTCAACAATCCATAAGAAGGTCATAATTTTACTTTGATGGGTTACATATTTACCCATTCCAGCAATTTCCGGGGGTGATACTAATTTTGTAGGTGAGTGATGTGTTTTCAAAGTGCAGTATTTTATTTCATACAGAGAAATCATGTAGATAATGTTCAGTATCCCAGGTAGTAGCTTTGACTCACAATGATTAAAGTAAATTACTTTTATTTCTACAGGGAAAGACAATTCTAGGTATCTAGGAAGCAAGCAGTTGCCTCAGCTAAATGTGTCATTCTCACAGTATAGAAAGCTTGCACTAATCTCTTCAAATGTGACATTGTCAGACATCTTATTAGCCTTTGGAAGTTAGAATCCTGCCATATAAAATGCTGTGGGCATGAGTACTCACGCCTATGAACATTGAATTTCAACAGAAAAGCCTGCCATATTAATCTACTTTATTTGAGAAACTCCCATTTGAATGGCATTTTCCATCAATTCCACTCCTGACTATAAATTCACAGAAGGAAAAGTCAGGCTCTGGAAGCAATGCTGTTGCCTCAGGTTTATTACAGCATTGTCACATAAACCTGAACAGGGAAAATAAGGAAGCATTTCTGGACCCCCCACACACTGCTTTGTCACCGAAGCTTACCTTTAAGATCTGGTCAAGAACATTCATAGACTAGGAATTGTAGTTTTCCCTGTGCCTGCAACTCAGGACTGGTGGATGATGCCCAGTTCTGATGCCAGGGCTATACATGGCCTTGGTTCACACTTTCCTTGGTGTGCATAGGCTGTTCTGCACTCATAAAGGAGGACTGCAGAACTCCCTTAGAGGCAGCTCTTAGCAGTGTGCCTCAGGCACAGACTGGTGGATGATGCCCAGTTCTGATGCCAGGGCTATACATGGCCTTGGTTCACACTTTCCTTGGTGTGCATAGGCTGTTCTGCACTCATAAAGGAGGACTGCAGAACTCCCTTAGAGGCAGCTCTTAGCAGTGTGCCTCAGATGTGTTCTTTTCTCCAGGCAAAGTTCTTCACATAACTTTAACATTTTTATAGCTTTCCACCTTTGATAGGTAAGATTTGATACATTCTTAATACATACTCAAGACATCTTTCCTATTATTCCAAGGCAAAATAGTTGATTACTTAATTAATATTTTTAATCTTTTTAGAAAACTTGGTTTCACTGATCCCATATTTACACAGGCTTTGACCAATCAGCAGGTCCTTCAAGCATTCCTGCTGTGGCTTTTGCTCCTGATTCTCACTCTAAAGCAGTCAACTGGTAACAGTGCCACCTGCCACCTGAGTGACAAACTGCAGGTAAAACTTCTCCGTCAGATTAATTAGCCAATCATTTTTCATCTCTATCTCATTCACATGCTAATGGGATGAATAAAATGCAGAGAAATTCTTCTGCAGGAGGAGATGTAAAAGACCTTTAGCTTAGTTGCTGAGAAAGTCTCGAGCCTTCACTGTCTACACTGCTGTTGGCATTCTTGTTTTCTGAGCTCCCATTAGATCACCCATTAGCTGTGCTTTTTATTTTAAGCTTTTCCAACGTGGACCTCCAAATTTTATGTTTCCAAATTGTTCTAAGAATTTAGCTCCTAAAGTTTAAGAAATCCATGGTCAAGTTTAGTCACAACAACAACCTGTGTCTTCAATGCCAATACACTAGATCAGGTGCAATTTTCTGTATTCAGGTTCATTCCTCCCCATCTGCCTCTCAAGACCTGGCGTAATCCTGAAGATCCACTGGTCCTCAGTCTTTCAGGTGGAAGCCTGAAGAACTTGGATTCTAATAACAGTGAAGTAGTACAGAATTCTCAGTAATTTGTCTGTTGATTGGTTCTAAATCCAATCAAGTTGAAAATCAAGATTAGCAAATACAATGCTTTAGTTTGAAAATATACATTCTGGTTTGCATTGCATCATGCAGTAACTATAGTCAATAATGGCATATTACATTGTTTATTTTAAAATAATTCATGAGCTTTTAAATGTTTCCAAACAAAGCAATGACAAATGGTTGAGGCAATAGATTTGCTAATTAAACTCATTTAAACTTTCCATCGTGTGCACATTTAATAAAACTTCATATTATAGCTCATCAATATTTAGAATTATTGTTGTTTGTGTAAATGGAAATAAAACATAAAGAATTAACTGAGGATATACTTTCAAGTGTGAGCATTGGAAATTCTAAGCCGTTTGTCATCATTATGACAGTACTCTTAGCCTTCAAGGCAGGCATTGATGCTATAGAGAATAGCTCCCTGGACCAATTGCCTAGGAAACTCTCTCGCAAACAAATGTTTAAGAAAGGCATAGGACAGTCAACAAGTGGAGGAGATTGTCTGATAAGGTTTGATGATTGTCAGACTTTATTGTCAAATTCACCTAATTTAGCATTCCCTGGGAAATTATAGAGGTATACCTCTGGTTAAATCTGTGAGAAATTTTCCAGAAAAGATTAACATATGGAAAAGGTCCAGAGTGTGAGAGTTATGTGTCTCTTGACATGGGAGCTGGGACTGGAATAAACAGCAATCTTATTTAAGATGGCCACCAAAGGATTGTATCTCTTCTTCTGTGTTGCATGGAAGAATACTCTACAGCACCAGGTCTGCAGCCAAGTGGACTAAACCTTCTGCAGCCATGGGCATTATAAATCCATCTACCTAGTGAGTCATCATCATATGTATTCTATCATGTTTTCACAATGTAACAAATGCTCAAAGTATCTGTTGGCATCAGGAACTGGCTTTACAGTGTAAAAGTGAGCCATCAGCAATTCTGACCTGAGATCCACATTCAGACACCTTCTCCTCTAGATATTTGTATGTTGAACTTTGAAGACTATCTTAATTACTGTTATTTCTCCAAACTTCTAATCCTCCTCATGACAAGATAATGAAGCAGGACGAAAAGAACAGTAGATTTTAAAGGGTGTCTGACATTGAACTCATAGTCTCTACACAGACCTATTCAGAACTAGTGACTTAACCTTTATCTCGAGGACCAAACTATATTTTAATTATTTACATTACTTACATATAGTTTATTTTCCATTTTCCTTTTATATTTTTAACAGATTAATGGGACTTCTAATTTTTTTATCCTTTTTTTTTTTGCTTGGTTAATGTTTATTACTAGATCTTTATTGAATATATATATATATATATATATATATATATATATATTATGTGTGTGTGTGTGTGTGTGTGTGTGTGTGTGTGTCTGTGTGTGTGTAAAATGATTGTTTCTCAAGATATGATTTGTCTTTGTACCTCTAGCCTTCCAGGATCTCCCTCTGCAGATACAGCTGGCCTTGAACTCTGAGATCTGATACCACTGAATTCCTAGTTCTTGCATTAAAGGTGTGTGCCACCACTGTTTGGCTGATTAATCCTACATTTTAACACATGATTAATTAAAGTTTCATCATGTCTAAATGATCTGTTATAAGAAATGAACATTTCCATTATTTAAACTGCTCAACCATCCTCACAAGTAAGTCAGACTTTCTGTAATTATATAGATTAACTGACATAAATATATTAAGGCATGAAATATTGAGTTTAGCTCAGAGTATCAGAGGTGTCTACCTGGCAGGATAGAAGAGGTATGGTAGACAAATTCACAACTCTACAACCTGAGAACAGAGTAAGGAGTCTTTGTACCCACAGGATCTCTCTTTTTCCCTTCTGAGTCCACCTTGAACCCTAGCCTGTGGGATGGTATCCCCTACATTTGTGCTAAGTCCTTATTCCTTATTAAATGCTCTCTGGAGATACACTAAAAATGGTCTTTGCTATCTAATAGATTCTTCTTCAATCAAGCAAGCTAAAAATCAATAATATATAGCATATACACAAATAGTTTGTTGCCATGACCCAAAATCAAATTTTTCCAGGGCTAAATCACAGAATAACAGTGATAAATCACATGCAAGCAGTTACATTGATCCATTTACCACAGAGGCAAATATTATTATCTCTAGGATCAGAGGCTTTGTCATCTTTCATCATACACCTGTCATCGAGCTATCACGTTATCTACTTACCTACCTATCTCCAATACGTAACCTAACTATCAACTATCATCTATCATGAGCTATCATATATCATCAGCTAACTACAATCTAGTTACATCTACCATCTATATGTCATCTATTTAGCAACATGAGTATATGTTTGTATGTATATATGATCTAAGTAATTATTCATCATAAATCTGTCACTTGCCCATCTCTCTCCATATATGTGTGTTCATATACATATAATTATATATTATATATCTCCATATATATTTTTTGTTTTATCATATACCTCATCTATGTATACATCTATCCATCTAACCTGAGGAAAAATTCACATATTTGTTTGTTTATTGATATTTCTTATATATATGAAGGAAAAAATAGCTGGATACATACTGAACAAAATTATAAAACTTTGCAAGGTAAGCTTAAATTATAGGTTGGAAAGTAAATACTTTTACATAAGATTGACACAGGGTGTGGCCATTTAAAAATCACAATTTTAGCATCAATCTTATAATACCTGTCTAGTGTAAAGTACCTAAGAACTGAAGCAATGTGTTATGCTTCTGGTAAATATTTAATTGATGTATTCACTGGCTTCCTTTGCTCTAGTTCATTAGCCATTCTCTTCTCCCCTGGATGCTTTTCATAGTCAGATCTCTCAATTGGAATGCAGAATATATGAGTATTTTAAGTTTAATTAAAAAATTATGAATTTAAGAAGGTAAACACACATTTTGATTCATCCCTAATGTAGTTTCCAAATTTATCTAATTTTCCTTCTCCTTTTAAAGGCTGTTTTAGAAGTTAATGTTTAGATCACTGGGTGCTGTTGATTAATAGGTCACATATATCTACTGTATGAATGTGCTAAGGATGAAATTTTGAATTTTTCAGTGTGTGGGAATTATTGAAGCATGAATAATAACCATATGAATAAAATTCTGTGACTAATTAATTTTACAATTCAAAATAAAACTCCCCAGTGGCAAAGCTCTGCTTTACACAATCTGTCACTGGAAATGTCTCTGTGAATGATCTCAGTCATTTTGTGCAATTTGCATGCACATCTAAACTTATAAAAGGGAAATAATTGAAATGAATTCATTCTAATGAAGTATATAGAATACCCAGATGCTCTCATCCTCTGAGCATTAGCAAGGATATGGTTGGAAAAAGTAGTGATGGGGTAGTTACTGTGATTACTAAGGTCATGGATCAGAGTGACAGGTCTCTCATATTTAAGCAAATCCCATTACCAGCCATCTGTAATAGTACAGAAGGGCTTGGTGATTTAAGCTCATTTTTCTTTTCCTCAACTGTAAAGTTAATAGAGTATCGACTCCACAGTTGTTACAAGGAATAATAGTATAAATGGCATAGAGACATTTAAGATTATTTAAATACATACAGGTTTGGGATGCAGTGTTGTTTGATATGGAGCCCTGGGCATGAGCCTTCTGAAGTTCATAGAGTAGAACACATAATTGAACTATTAATTCTGCCCAAATTAAATCCCCAGGAAGATGAGGACTACATGTTCTGGGATCTCGTTATTTTCTGTGTGAGATAATTATCACAGCCACATTATTAGCAGGGTCATTTATTGCTTTAAGAAATATCCTGATTTGCATATTAAATTAAAGAGTCAGTATTGGTTAAGTATTTTCTTAGGATATAATTTGCTATTAATAAACACTTGAAGCTTAACAAAAAGAAATTCTGTTCTATGCAAATCTTCAAACCTATAGCATTAGACACTAAGAAACTTGCATCAATAATCAGTACAGGTTGCCCTTCATGATAAAGAACACAGACATGAATGCTAGAGAGATGGCTATAAAGAACAGTTACTCCTCTTGCAGAGAATCCAGAGTTTGTTCCTAGCACCCACATGGAAGCTCAAAGCTACCTCAAACGTCAATCCCAGGGAATCCAAAAGCCTTGTCTGCCTCCTTAGTCATGGATGCAATGTAATCACAGCAATGCATATAATGTTTTAAAATATAAATAAATCTCTTTCATGAAAACTACTTTAGTTTGCAGTAAGGGAAGGTTTGCTTAACATTCTTTCCTAGTTGAATTATATTTTCTTTTAATCTTATTGACATGATGTCTTCACAGTCTTTTCTTCCTTAAAAAATATTTTTTGAGTTTCAGATCTTCAGGTCTTTGTCAGTTATGAAAAGAAATCTCACCATTGTTAGGCAAACTAAACTATTCAATATTTCATCATAAGTATCAAATTTTCATATATTTTTCCATAGATGAAGGTATATTTAAATTAAATTTGGGCCAACACATTATTAATTTTTATCTTTTTTTAAAAAAAACATACTCTCTTTACATTCTGCTCACTGCTCCTAGCCTGGACTGAAATCTTCAAAACTATGAGCCAACTATGCCTTTTATCTCCATAAACTGCCTCATGCATTACTGTACTCCCACTGTAGTGGGAGACAGTTGGTAAGAATACCACACTCCCTCCATGAAAATTTTTTTAGGTGTCATTAGAAGTTTAAGCAAATAGACTATTAGTTGTTTCAATAGATAGCATCAAATGACAATTACTCTGTGAAACTTTTGCAGAAATGCCTCAGCCTAATGCTCATGTTAGGGATCCACTAATCCCAAATGATTATCTCATGATCCTGTGCAAAGCCACTGAAGCCTCTTTGTGAGAGATTCACCACAAGCCTGATCCCTAACAAATCCTCACACATATTGCTCGTTTTCCTTTCCAATTCTGGGACATCACCCAGGAGAAGTGATGATCCTCTGCTTGATGACACATGCGGCTTAACAAATCAGCTGAATTTTCTGGTAGCTCTGTGAGGGATTTAAGACTTGATAACATTCTACATAGGTATTTGGAAAAAGCTGACAGCCTGTAAGTAAAAATGTACAGTTTGAACATAATATTTAGTGCAACATACAAGAAAATGCAAGCAGATGTTAAATAAAATATCATTTAACTTATTGTTATTAGTAAAATGTTTTGATCAATTTCTGAATGAGACTTGGTCAGTATATGCAACTGTATACAGTGGTAGTGCAATTTCCTTCTACTTCTTTGATCTGACTAGTTACATCTAATGATGATTTTTGAAATCATCACCAACCTTTTCTTCTCCATATTTTGCTTCCATAAATACAATAAACAGAAATACAAAATAAAAACAAATGCATAGTTTGTTAAATGATCAAAATTGATAGCTGTTCTCTAACAATGAAAGGAGCCAATTTATCCCAATTTCTGCTAAGACAGGGAAGTAGGCTTAGATACTTTGGTCATCCTGATAAGCCCTTAGAAACAGTAATCAAGGGAGTGTTGGTGTAATTGCGTTTAATGCTTTGCTTTTTCTTTGACTATTTGTGTTTATTGTCTTTCTTGTTTCTTGACTATTTACATCTATTGTATTGCTAGACCCTCAACCTAGAACTGACCTTGATACATACATATAATTAAAATGATATAAAAGCATAAAGGAGGAGGGGGGATGGGATAGGGGATTCTAGAGAGGGGAAATGGGGAAAGGGGATAACATCTGTATTGTAAATAAATAAAATATCCAAAAAAAAATTTTAAAAAGAAAAAAATTTGAAGTACAAAGGCAGGTTTATTGGCAGCAGCTCTTTGTCTGATGAGTTCACCTACATCACAGAAGGGGGTCACTGAAGAAGCCCTGCAGAGGAAGACAGGAGGAGGAAAAAGAGAAAGTTTGGGCACAGGAAAGAGAAAGGAGAGGAAAGGAGAGGAGAGGAGAGGAGAGGAGAGGAGAGGAGAGGAGAGGAGAGGAGAGGAGAGGAGAGGAGAGGAGAGGAGAGGAGAGGGAGAGAGAGAAGGAGAGAGAGAGGGAGGGGATGTAAAAACCTGGATTGTTGCAGGTCCAAAGCCTAATTAGCTTTGTCCATTTTTATCCTCTTCAATAGCCATTTAATGAAGACCATTGAGTGAGACCTAACATCCTTGTGCCTAGTAGGTAAATCCTTTGGAATGTGTAACAGTCCCCTGTCACTAAATGAAATGATAAGAATGTCCTGAGATGGAGTCTTTTGCCTCCATCAGAGATTTACCAGCTCTCCTGTCATCCACATACCTGATGCTTCCACCACCACACAGTTGAAAATCATATTGATCTATGGCTTTATTTTCTTCTGGTATTATAAAAGCTTCTTGAAATTGCTGCATGGTAGAATTTGGAATTTTAAGCAAACTATGTTTCCAGTCCCTGGTCTCTCATTTCTGGCCCCAGAATACTTTTTACTCCTTTTGAGATGACAATCCTGTTTTCTGCATTAACACAGTTTAATGCTTTTCTTCCACTGGCTATATTCAAGGCTTTTTATTCTGCAAATTCACATTCAATTATAGAAAGTTTTCATTTTAATTGGCACTAAATACATGAAACTATGTAATGAAATTACTGTATGCAGGTAAAGTTATTCCAGAATATTACACCTATAATTTTGCCATGGAATTGAACTAATATTTGTTTTTAAGGATAATTTATCCCTTCTTTTCATTTGATGAGAATTTAAATGTTGCTCTAGTAGGAAAGTTTATTCACACAAATAGACATTTGAGGTTATTAAACAATGCAGTGAATGCCTCTAGAACTGAGGATTTTCTGTCCTGTATTGAATGAAAATAATTATACAGCACACAATTTTAATTTGTTAACTGAAAGAAAACAACCCTTATAAATATGCATATTTATTGTATTTACTTCACCAAATGGAAAATGTAAAAATGCATATTTTATAGAGATCTTAATGAAATTTCCTTCAGCTATTCAGTTAAAGAAAAGCTGAAGTAAGTAAAAAGAAGAAAACCACAGCAAATGTTTGGCATATCCTCAGGATGCTGATGTTCTTATCTTTGGGTCAATAATGGAACTAATTGCATTACAATTCTGCTGAAAGTGAGATATAACTAACTGAAACCTCAATTATGGAGAGAATAGGCTGGAGAGGTGGCTCAGTGGTCAAGAGCACTTACTGTACTTCATAGTGACTCAAGTTCAGCTCCCATAGTCTACTTAATCAGACTTAAAATTCTGTGTAATCATAGCTTTAGATTTCATACTGTTTCTGGCCTCTGCTAGTACCTGCTCATATGGGGCTTACAAACATTCAGATACACGTATACATATATAATATGCATGTTTAGTACAGCATTCAGATATGGGGTTAATGAGATGGCTCATTGTAGAGAGTGTATAATGCATATGCCTGATTATCAGAGTTTGAATCGGAGCTTCCACAAAACGATTAATATGGTGATGCAAGCCTGTAAACTCAGCACTAAAGAGGAGGAGCTAGGCAAAAACTTCTAGCTTTAGGGTCAATGAAGAGACCCTTCTTCAAAGACAAAGAGAAGAGAGACAAAGGAAGATCGTTGAATTCAATCTCTGTCCACCATATTTGGGTACAGAGGTAAGTGTGCCTACACCCTGATAAACATACACATACACACACTCATATGAGAAACCTCGAAGGATGAATCAATTGAACATTACTCATACTGACAACCTCTGTGTCTAACTGTGAGTGCATGGTTATATCAATAACAAGATCATTCACCATGTGAAAATATGCAAGTAATGTGAACTCAGCCTTGAAACTGATAATGTGTGACTTTCGACTCCAATGCCATGTCTACTAATTAAGAGTGCCCTTAATGAACACATGTTAAATGGAATTAAAAGTTGATTTCTTCAATGTCATTCTCATCTTAGAATCTGTACTAATGGTAACTACCAGGAACTTGACCCTGTAAGTAATAAAAATAAGCCAGACAGTGGATGCATATGGTAGATAATCTACACTCCTATAAAGAAACTACTACAGTTTATAAAGCTGAAATACTAAAATCTTAGTTCCCAATTTCTTGAGTGAAGCAAAACTTTTAGAGAACGAAGTTTAAATTCTTTACCTAGTCCCTTAAAGATGCATTTAGTGTCTCATGGAGACTTTCCACAGAACAATAATAGTATCTTTGGCTGTGTCTTCAAGGACATACAACCTAACTTCTTGAGGAAAGGTTATTATTGCTTACTACCCACATCTATACATACCTTCTTCATGGATGACATGGTCCAGAATGCTCTGGACCATTTCTTAAGTGAGTTCCCATTTGAAGTAAAAAGAAAATTGTAACATTAAATGTGAAGCATACCATCACCTTTCAACAGCCCACTAGGTTACTAAAATCTTTTAACTTCTGTGGATACCATATTATTAATATTTGGCTTTGTGGTTGAACAACCCACAGGTTTTAAATACCTGAAGAGCAAAGAAAGAAAAGTTAAAAAAAATTGAGTTTGCTGTTAAATTGGATTACCAAGAAGTGGGAATTTTTCTCACTTCTGTGACAAACTGTGACAAATTTCAAATCCACATATTTGGATGAATTTTATTCTTCTGAGAAAACCATGAGGTTGCCATAAAACTATTGCTGGCCTAGATGTAATCTTACTTTTAAATGCTACTCTATTATCTCAGATAAAATTATGCAAAGAGAAGATGATCTTGAAAATTACAGCTCCTGTTCATTTGTGATTACTTCATGCATAAAGTCAGGAAAGCTGGGGCTTGGCAGACCTGTAGATGTGGAGTGAAACCGTCTTCATTGCAAGGTAAAATGTTTCAGTCTTGTCTGTTGAGAATAAACATAAAACTGAATGACAGCCAGATATAAATGGAAAATTCTATACCTTTTCATATTGTGATTCTACATGTGTATTGTTAAATAATTACCTGATTGTTTATAAAGCTAAAACTCAGTAACAACTTGAGGGATAGCAAACAATATATGTTATTGAGATTTTTTTAAAAAATTATATGATATATATTTGATCACATTCTTTTCCCTCCCAAAACTTCTCCCAGTGCCCTAGAGTACAATAGTGACAGGGTGCTCTACTGTTGAACTGATACTTAGTGCCTCCTGACTAGCATTCTCCACCTGTCCCTTTTCCCTAAAAGTCTCTTTTAGAAAGTAGCCATGCTTTGTTCTACAAATACAGCACATGCTCCTTTGCTTATCCCCTTTGAATGACTCTTTGCCAGGAGCCTGGCCCGGCACAGTGAGAGGAGAAGGTGATATCCTTTGTCTCCTCTGGTCAGTTCTTTTTGTGGCAGCCCCAGGGGGAATGGGAAGAGCTAGGCAGGGGGTAAGACCCACGGTTAGGCTACTGTAGCTGGCCGGCCCTCTGGTATCCTCTATCCAGAAACTGCACTTAACACCTCAGCCAGGGATGGCAGAGGATTAGGCAAATGGCCTTTGTCCTCTCTCTGCAGGTGCTGCCAGGATCTAACTTAGGTCTGTTAGTTTGCGGTCTCAGGAAGAAAAGACACTTAAAAGAAATTATCACAGTTTATTACTAAGTGTAAAAAGTTTCCTATGAAAGCTATCTAAGAGAAAAAGTGGAAAAGTCCTAAATGGAGATATTTAAGCAGGGAAGACAGAAGAGGGAGAGAAGAGAGAGGAGCAGAGAGAAAAGTAGAGAGAGAGGGGGAGGGGGAGGGGGAGGGAGAGGGGAGGGAGGGAGGGGAGGGGAGGGGGAGGGAGAGGGGGAGGGGAGGGGAGGGGAGAGGGAGAGGGAGAGGGAGAGGGAGAGGAGAAGAGAGAAGAAGAAGAGGAAAAAGCTAGCGACTAAGGAAAGTCCCTTTGTCTTATACATCATTCAGAGTACATGATCACATGTTACAAAGTTCATCACAAGTTCACACCAAAATTCAAATCATAAATTGAAATAGAAGTTTATAACAGAAAATGTTTACATGCATATCCATTAGGAGTAATAATCTGACTAAATATCCATCACCTGTCTAGCTCCACAGGTTCATTGAAGGTTTAAAACAATAACTTAAGAAATTAGTGAAGTTTTGTATAGATAAACCCAAGCAATATTTTCTCATCTGTCCTAGCACCTATAATAAATCGTGAGTTCCCTTTTAGTGACCCTTGGTTAATTGTTTTACAACCACATTGGAATGTGCTCTGAGCAGAAGTCTGGTTACTAAGAGCTGTTAACCGATGACACTTGGGAGACTGGCAGAGTTCTCATAGCAGTATTGATTGTCAGAAAGGGACTTAATACCAGTCCCACTATAAAAGAGCTAAATAATCATTGATATAATTTTAGGAATTCTTATAGGATCATCAGTAAGACTTAAGAAGTCATCTATTTGTCTATATAGTATCACTACGAAACAGTACATCTTCGTGGGTCTGCAGAGATCTGCTCCAAAGGGGTGTGCTATTGCTTAGTGATTGTTACATATGTTAATAATAATAATAATAATAATAATAATAATAATAGGAAAAGCATATTAATAGCAGGGATTTTTCCTGAAAAATGTCCAGCCATAGCCTTGCTGATGGGGCGCACCTGTCGCAGATTATAATCCGAGGCAAGCATTTCAGGATGATCACCTGCTAATTATTAGCTTTTCCCATTATGGCTCCCAAAAACTCTTCTCTTTATTAATTTTCTAAGTGAGTTACAAAGTAACAACTTCATTATGGTTTCTTTCTTATGTATCAGTGCACTTGTTCTTAATTATCTCTTTCCCTCAGTATCTACCAGAGCACTCACAACCTTGCTTGTCTGATTTCTCTCCATAAATAGTCCCCTGCTTCTTCTCTGTCAATTATGCTGGATCACCCTCATTTTTTGTTTCTGCCTTCTCCTCCCTCTTTGAGGTTTTTTTCTTCTAACACAGACACAAACACACACACACACATAGAAACATACACACCATATCATACATACACATAAATTTCATATGAGAGCCTGTACATGGTATTTGTCCCTATGAGTCTAGCTTACTTGACTTAACATAATGATTTGAAGTTCCTTCCACTTTCCCATAAATGTCAAGGTTTATTTTTTGTTTTTGTGTTTTGTGTGTGTGTGTGTGTGTGTGTGTGTGTGTGTGTGTGTGTGTTTGTGTGTGTTTGAGACAAGATTTCTATGTCAAAATATCTCTGTGTAGCCCTGGTACTCCTGGAACCTGCAAAGAAGACCAAGATGTCCTCCAACTTAAGAGACTCTCCTACCTTTGTTTCCCAAATACTGGGATTAAAGTGTTTTTATTCCTCACAGTATTCTAGTTTACCTTCTGTTGCTGGAATAAAGTATTTGGGCCAAAAGTTGGTTGGGAAATAGTCTATTTCAAATTACAAGTAACATTCCACCATTGACAAAACAGAGGGCAGGAGCTTAGAATTGAACCCAAGAAGGAATCCAGGTTTTCCGGCTAGCTTCCAAGCTCATGCTTAGTTACCGCTAATAAAAAGCCCACATCCTCCTTCCCAAGGAATTGTGCCGAGAAGGCTGGGCCCTCCCACATCAATTGACAATTCCTCAAACACATGCCAAAAGGCCTTTCTGAACGGAGAAGTCCCAGAGTTGAGATACTCTTCTCAGACGACTCTAGGCTGTGTCAAGATATCACTTAAGGCTAACTGAGAGATTTTAATATGAGCACATTTTCTTTCTGTTCTTCAGTTATGAGCAACCAGGCTCATCCATTTCCAGGCTCTTTGAAACAATGTAGCACTAAATACAGATGGACAACTCTCTCTGTGAGATGCTGACTTAGAGTCCTTTGAGCACAAATGGAAAAGTGGTATAGCTGAGCCAGATTGCATCTTTCTTCTTAGTTCTTAAATCACCGCCATACTGATCTCCATGGATCAGTTTATATTCCCACTGATCATCAATACTCTGCCTATGTTTTTCACAGATCCCCGGAAAAAAAATCTACACTGTCTCTTCAATTCTAAAATACACAGAAAGAACAGAAAGATAATGCAATCCTGAGCATAAAATGACAGCAGATGAATCACAGAAACATAGGAACAAGAACTGTACTCACTGAAAAACAGAAAAGGGAAGAATTATGAAGCCAGTTAAGTCTCAGACTCTTTTACAGTCAATAGTTCAGACTAATTGCACTCTTAGGAAATTTCTCTAATTTTTTTTTTTATAAAAAACAATAGCATTTACACAGAATCAGGTTAAGTTATATTCTCCACTGGGATGTATATATTAATTGATGCCAAGCCCTTGTCCGTTGCTTTTTTCTGTTCTCCCCACCTGGTGGGTGGTGGTATGTAACTCTGACTTTTGTGTGAAAGTTTTACATTATTCTTGTTTACATTGTCCCTTGAATTTGTTTAATCCACTTTCTCTCGGTTCCTGTTGTCTCTTTCAAACAGTTGATTTTTTTCCTAAGGCCATATAGACTCTCCATACCAAACCTTTGACCCAGTATGACTTCTTCCTCAGTATGGACTTTGAGAAGTGAGTTTCAGCCTGTGCTGTGATGCCAGTGTTATTCCGATTTAACCTAGTTACCATTAGAAGGTTCCTGGTTGTTCTCAAAGTTGACTTACCTAGTTAACTTTTGTCTTCTTTGAGGGATCATTTATTAACTATATTTTGAAATGCTGAGTTTCCTGTGAAGGGACAAATACATAATCCATAACTGCCTGCACTGGAATTGTGCCAGATTACCCCGGTGATCTGTAAATAGAATGTTAAGTCACAGATATGTCAGCACAGCTCATACATTAACATTGGTTGCAGATTTTCAAAATTTTTATAAAATTATTGGCTTCCATCCACACAGATAATGGTTTTTTCTAGATATTTGATTTTCCAATACAATCATATCTGAACATACATAGGTACTTATATGCACATGCTAAAGTTATTCCTGTGACACAAGATGACAGTGACCTTTGACCACTGAGCTGTCACTTGTGTTCACTTGGGGACATAATCTTTAACCTTCCATTCAAAAGATAATGTCAAATTTACTCTCCCCTACACAGTCATAATTTTATTCTTGTCTACCAAATGTCTTCGCACTTTGTCCCACTTACTGACACTCAAGCAAATTCTCTTCACTTCTCTCCTTATGACAGAACTAGCACAAGAGGCCACTAACTATGTAACTTCACATTTTTCATTGCAGCGAGGTTAAGCAGGTACAGATTTATTGGATGCTTTCATTCATTGCTGTGGAGGATGATGACAACGGTTGTCTTCGTTGTTAAAGAGACGCTCCAAGTCACAGCACCACCATGTAGTATATCAAGGGTTTGTATTTAGAGGTACTCTTTGCATGCTATCTTTAGAAATCCAAGTCTTCTAATTCACTTTATGCAGGAAAGAAGTCTTTGTGTAAAAAGTCATATTAGTGCTCTGTGCAACCCTAGTCTGCTCATCACACATTCTGTATGGAATTTGAATCTATGAGATTGACACATAAGAGCTATCTGTCAAGTATCTGATCACTATAGAATTTAATATTAAAATGTTTCACATATACATTTCAATTTTTTGATCCACAAGCTGTTTTATTCATTGGAACTTGTGATTTTGAATCCACTTTTTTTTTTCATTTTTCTTGTTATATAGTTTAAGTTATCATCTGACGCAGAAGAATTAGGGCTAAAATTTAAAAGTTCTTTCTTCTGTGCCTTAGTTGATAAGCACACAATTTAAAATTAAGGGTAAGAACTGGCCTTAGTCAAAGCTCATAGAGAGTTTTCTGAGAGTGAATGACAGACCAGTATAATCCACTTATTATGTATGAGACAAACATAACCTCTCACTATGTGTTTAGTATGCACTCTTATTTTCTAAGGTTTACATTACCAATGGAAGTATTAGTAGCGTTTTAGACTTGGAAATAGACTAGCAGAATATATATCTTTTTTTTTCTGATTAAATTAAAATACCATGTTTCTTCCTAGCTACTCTTCTTATAAACCCTAGAGATCAGTTCTAAAAAAAAAAAAAAAAAAAGAGGAAGTATATTTTCTGTTTCAACCTTCTGTCCAAACTTTAAAGTGGGTTTTTAATAGGAGTTGACATCTCTCTACTTGAGGTCTTTCCCCATGACCATAGGTGTTCTCTAGGGATGAAATGCACTGGGGCCCCTTATAATTATGTTGATTTAAGGCTAGTCCTGAATTATTACTTAAAAAATGATAAAAACTTCATAATAAAAATGAATATTGCTTTTTGCTCCTGTCACCTTGTAAAACATAAAACAGCATAATGTTTCCACTGGATGGAGTTCATTCTCTCCATAAATAAAACTATGACCACTTGCAGTGACTACTGGCACTCTTGAGCAGAGAGCCTTCAACTACACGGAATGTTAGAAGGGGTTTCTCCAGCTGGGAGAAAGTCACTTATTCAGCGCCATAGATCTAAAAAAAGCATGGGAAGCACAGATGCAGAAGATATTCTTGAAAGTCTCATGATACTGGAAGCCTTTGTCATCTGAACACTGTATTTCTAGAAATAAATGTCCAACTTGTCTCTACCCCTCTCACCTTTGATCCTAACGTGTTAGCAAAGCTGAAAAATATCTCTAGGCAGCTTGGCTAAAATACAGCATATATGTCTATTATTAATATGAGGCCTATATACTGATTGAAAAAAACAACTGTCTTCTGTCTATCATAAGACTATATAGAAATGTAAAAATTCTACCTTGTTTTTATACTGACATGTTAACATTAGTTCTTGAAAGAAAGAAAATATTTCAGTTCCCCACAGTTATTTCTTTCTTGTTTTAAAGTGGGGTAATTTGCATATCTGTAAGGAAACAGAATGAGTGTATTGGAAATTATCAAAATGAATGCAAATTAACTTTGACTTCCTTGAAAAGAAAATTGAGAAGAAAGTATTTGCTGAGATTGATTACACAATAACAGCATGTTCTTGTTTGTTTCTCAGCTTATTAACACCATATCTAGATACACATTTTTACAACCATTATTTGGCCTTCTATGTATGTATATGACAAAAATTACTATCAAAAACAAAAACATGTTATTAGTAGAGAAGGATAAGCATTTTCTTGCAATGCTGTTAGGGTACCTGGTTAAGCATCTATAAAATGGGAATTAAGATACCTGTTCCTTAAACCAGACAACAGTCTAAACCACAGAGAAAATAGCCCAAGCACAGTTACTGATGAAAATGCACCTCTGTAATGGTGTTTGTATGCATGTTTTGGGGGCTGACCATTTGACATTGGATAACCAATTGGTGTGCTCTTCCTTGAGAAGAATGTTACAACAACTCCCAGCATTCTTTATTTGCCTGTAGTTTACTGTGTAGGTGTTGGATTGAAACTTCTTGGGCTCTCCTCTGTGTACTTTGGCATGGTACTTGTTGATCTTGTTCACCTCATGTTTAGCAGTCATTTTGGTGGGATTTTATGGGTGAAGCTTCTGATGTTAGTAGGAGACACAACCTCACACTAAACTCCTTATTCCTCTGCCTTAAACAATTCTTCTATCCCTTCTTCTGAAATGTTGCCTGAGTCATAGATGTGGGAGTTTGTTTTGCAGATGTCTCCACTAAGACTAAGTTCTTAACTCTGTAATATAATTAGTTGTGTGTTTTTGTACAGAGTGGGCAGGTTATTTTTGGAGTGTGTGTGTATGTGTGTTTGTGTGTTGTGTGTGTGTGTGTGTATACATATATGCATATTTCAACAATTAAAGAAAGAACCATCCCATGTTACCCTTTTGCTTTGTTTCAAACTATCATATATATATAATACAAAGAAGAAACAATGGTAAAATAGCTACATTTAGTTTTAATAGCAACACAAAAATATTATTGACTATTAAAAATTTTACAAATATTATGTAAAAAACAGTTATTTGTTTTATAGCAATAATTTTAAGGTTCAGAATATAGAAAATAGACTAAAGATTTGACATACTGTAAAAACACTCATGCATATATTTCTAAAATAATAAAAAAGATTCAACATTTTCATTATTTTAAAATATGTATTATTTATAATCATTATTTTATTGTTTCATGTATATATGAGTGTTTGCCTGCATAGACCATGTAGTTTTGGTCTTCCAGAGTTAAAAAATAATTTTTGGCATGACCCTTAGCACTGGAGTTAGGGAGGATTGGGAACTGCTCTCTGGGGCTAGGAGTTGAATCCTAGTCCTCTAGAAGAGCAGCTACTGTGATGTTCTTGCCTGCTGAGATGTGTCTACAACCTAATGGTTTCTATTCTTCTAGTTCATGTCCATCTAGAAATATCACAGCACAAATGAAGGGAACTGCACCATCTATGTGAGTGGTTATGTTTGAACTTTTCCAGACACAATGGTAACGGATTAAATTTTCAAGGTACTATGTAAAATTTATTAAAAGAAGATTCACAATTAATGTGACTGCATTTTGTCACCATTTATTTTACGTTTAAGATTTTATATTGTTATGAATGAACATCAATAATTTATGTTATGATGAACTCAAAACAGTTTCACATAATATTGAGTACCATATAAGATAACAATGTAGAAAATCTGGTTCTATAGAGATGGTAGAGATTTCTATTTGGTATCTTCAGAGTCTTTGCAGATCTCACACTCCTCTGATGGGAACTGGCACCTTCCAAGAGAAAAGTTCTAACTCTGTTTTTAAGATGACTTTGTAAAATGAGTTCAAGCAAAACAGTTTTTTATAAATGTCAATTTTACATTGATCAAAGTTGTATTTCTTTATATACAAATGTTGGCTAAAAATATCCAGTCATTTTGAACTATGAGACAGAAATTTTCTGAAGAAAGGATGAATATATTATTAAGCACAGCCACATCATTTCAAATTAAAGATAGACATTATTTTGTACCTCATAATAAGTCTTTTATTTACACTATTAAATCAAGTCTTTGCTCTTCATTTTACATCATTTTAATAAAGTCTTTAAAGTCAGATATTAAGTTGAGTTTTGTTGACTACCTTAGTAGAATTGGAAAGTCCAATTCTAATATGTGGCCTGTGTTCTGCAGTGATTCTAAAAGTATGTTTACTAGCTAGGAGGTATGGAGCTAGGCACTCAAACTCTTGGATTCCACTCAGATATGGATTAGGAAATGTGGCAGAGAAAATCATTGACATATGTTTTTGCCCGTATCCCAGAGGTTGCTGAAGAAAACTCATCGTAAGAGTCACTAGGAATACAATTTATGCAGAGGTCTGTGAAGGTTATTTTGATTCTCAACTTGATCCAATTGAGAACCACAGTGTCAGGAAAGCACTCCTTTCTGTGTGTCTGTGAGGATGTCACGGGGTAGTTAGATGAAGGCCATGGTGTAGTGAATCCTTTGATAGATTCACAACATGATGACATTCTGAAGACAAAGTGAGAGGAGAAGTTTCTTTAGAGGAAGTAGGTCACTATGGATGTGTTCTTGGATTGTGTCTTCCCCTAAACCCTCAGTATGCCTTCTGTCAGCTTCCTGTCTCTGTCACACTCTGCATTCTATGAGAGATTCAAAGCTTGGAGGCCATGAGTCAGTATATCTATATCTATCAGACATTTGGTCATAGTAACATAAAGGTGTCTAAATGGAAAACAAAAAGTACTTTAAAGAAAAATATGAGAAAAATCATCAACCCAAATATTCTGCTTTAACCTAGTACACTGAAATTAATGAGCAAAAAGGAAAATGTCATACAGATATTTATTTATATGAGGTTAGCTTAAATTTTAGAAAATCTTTAATATAATTCTATTTCCAATAAGCAAAATAAGAAAATGTATAGAATATTGTTGGAAAACAAACAAAAAAACCAAACCAAACAAAACAAAAAAACTGAGAAATCTTAAGATTTGTGTAGTTCTACATAAAAATGCAGGTGAAAGTTTAGCTACTACTTCATCCTGGGAGAGCATGTATTCAGGGAGATGTACAGGATGAGACCCAGGTTTGGGTAGAAGGAGTGAGATTAGGGATATTTTATGAATTGGTTGACTTTTATTTCACCTTCATAATTCCATATCCCAAGGAGTTAGGAATGAGACTTCAAACATTTATTCATGAGCTCATTAATGTTCCCTTCGCCTTCGTGTTCATTCTTTTAAAAAATAACCCACCTCAGGGAAACAAACAGACAAACATACAACAAAAGCTTAGCCAGTCCTTCACTATTTATCCAAGTTGAAAAGTTTTACAGAAAATACATGCACACATACACACAACACACACACACACACACACACACAACAACAGAGAGAGAGAGAGAGAGAGAGAGAGAGAGAGAGAGAGAGAGAGAGAACATGAAAATCTCAAGCATGAATAATAAACACAAATGAAATTCAGCAAAAGGGTAGATTTGAGGAGGAAAATGGCTATAGATGGAAAAGATAAATGAAAGAAAGAGAGGGGATGACAAAGGGAGGGAGGGAGAGCAGGTGAGAATTAAAAAATGCAGCCTCACAGAAAGTCAGGAATATTTTGCAATAACAATAGAACAGGTGCATCAAGAATGGAACATTAAAAATCAGGGAAAAAATGTATGTTTTAACACTTTTCCATTACCACACTAGGCAAAACCAAAGAAATAATGACTGAAGAGCTCACAGAACAAACTAAGAGCAAACCTTGAAAAACAGAATCATTCTGAGCAAGAAGCTTCAGAATGGGTTAAAGTGCAGAAAATGAGGTAGATCAAAAGTAGAGAGTGGTCACAAATGCTACTTAGAGGTAACCTTAGCCAAGTACTGAGCATTGAAATGAAAGCATGTGGATATCAAATACCCATAAATTCATGGTACAAGCACATGCATGTGAGCATATGTAGTTTGTTCTCTGCATTTTAACTCTTCAAACAAAGTTGTAATTTTTTTCCACAGCCACTAAATATACACAATACTTAAGAGAATACCATCAGGTTCTCATGAATGCATTCAATATGATGCTGATTATAACACAAAAAGCTTTGCATCTATAAAGACCAAGACTTAGTGGTGGCATCTCTAGAATTTACTTCTAGGAAAAGGATTCTGATTTGACTTAGGAGTCAATTGTCACACTGAAGTGATAAGCCAAATCTTATTAACAAGGTCATATCAATTATTAAAAGATAAGGAGGAAAGAGAGAAAGAAGAATAAAAATGTACTTCTGACTTATCCAATGAGCTGTTGAGATTAAATAGTTAATTTATACAACTTAGTTCCTGCATATTCTTACTTCATAATATGTGTTTATGGAGCTCAATCAATCTCATATGCCAACTCAGTCAAATCATATAGCCAGGAATAAAAGTATTGCAGGATTTTATATTTTCAATTACCTAGTGATGAATTTGTTGATAAAAATTCTTATCTTTTTACAATTAAACATAAAACTGACTTTTGAAAATTACAAAAGTTCAGCATATTTCCTAATTGATAAATTTAATATGAATATATGGTGCATGTATCTATATGCACACACACTGACACAATCTTATATCACAGAAGAAGGTAGAAGGCACAGCTCAGGCAAAGCATTAGAAAATATAGAATAGTTAAATACACAGGCTTTTTCTTCCAGGGAAGGAAATGACTGACCCCTGTTCACCAGGAAGGCAAGAATGAATGTTGTCTAACAACCTGGTGATATTTTGCTTTTCTGTGAGGCTAGTCTTCACCTGAAACCCCAAATCCAGAGTTCTATTTACCCAATCCTGACTTTTGTGTTTCAGTGAATAAAACCAAACCTTATGAAAGAGGTCCCATGTACTTTTGCTCTTTCAATTTATAGAACCCATCCTTAAGATAGAACTTTCCTCCTCAGGCCCTTTCCCTGAACAGTTTCTCTGAATAACAACCCACTCCTATGGTAAAGGTCAAAGGTGCTTTGCTAAAGAGATGTAGTCTGCAACAGAGTTTCTATATAGCCATGTTGTGATCATTGCCACATGGAAACCTTTTCCTAAAATTTTACTGGGCTTAGATGTTTAAGAAAACTAAAGTACTTGGTCAGATACTAGAAGTTTTTTGATCATGATGATCACAGGGAGACCAAAACATGATCACACACACACACACACACACACACACACACACACACACACATGCCCACCAACATGGTCAGACACACAAGTCAGGGTCCAAGAATTGCGGAAGACCCCAGACTCAAATGTAGTGTTAAGGAAAAGAGTGTTTATTCTGCAGAAATTAATAGTATTCAGAGATCAACCATCTTTTATAATGGCAACATTGATGGGCTTGCAGGCTCCTTTTATACAGGTCTAGAGGAATTTTCCAGAAGGGTTAGGTAACGTCTAATAAGATTGGTAGGGGTAAAGTAGTGAAATTAGTACAGTTTGGATTGGCTGCTATGTTAGTTCTATTATAGTTGCTGAGACCTTGAAGAATTTTGGAAACCAGCTCAGTTCAGCCCTTGTTATCTCCTCCAGCTAGGTGTTCTAGGAGCTGACTCAGACACAGATTTATCTTCCTTAAGTCAGGGCCATGATTGACTAAAGGCCACAGTCAGTGGCTTTCTCTGAGGAGCCCAGTATGCTTTCTGGAAACTGAAAAAAATTTCCCAAGGTTTTGGGAAGACACACACACACACACACATACACATCCTCCTCCCACAAGCATGCATGTGCATAAAAACATGATATGTGTACATATATGAGATACACACACATATATGTATGTGTGTGTGCATGTGTGTGTATGTACATATATGTATATATATATAATAACATATATAATATATATGTTACTCATAATCTGCACACATAAAAGCAAACAAGCATGTACACAGCAAACAAAATATTAAAGGAAAGAAAATGAAGCATAATCGGAATGCAGAGAGAGAAAAAAAAGGAAAACACTTCAGAAAATGAGAATAAAAAAATTAAATCCACAAGGTTCTGTTACTTTGTGATACTTTATACATTTTTTGTGTGAACTAATACAAAAATGTTTTATTCTTATGAGGAAGGAAGCTTTCAGGATTTAGAAACCATCCTGAAAGAAAGTGAGCAATGTGAAGACACTATGAATATGCTCTGTCTTACATTCTGAAATGTATTAATACTAGTCATTTAAAATCTGGTTTTCCCCATTCTCTGTCAGTCAATATGAAGAAACACATGGGCAAGATAAAGATGAATGGCAGTTTTATTATCTCTGAAAGTGATGTCTAATAATTTCCTCATGTTGATTATCTCCTAAGTTATTTATCTGTCCAACCACATGAGTTTCATGTACTACCCAGTCTTAAGTCCAAATAGTGCCTTCTGAGATGTATTACTGTATTATGAGACAGTCATAGAATCCTATATTCTAAAGCTGATTCATTCCAATCAGGAACACATAAGAACACTTAGACTATTCAGGAGATATAGAGGAAAGAACCTGAGTCTCTTCAAGTTACTGTGGATAGAATGGAACTGTCAAGCGCGTTCCAAAACACCACACATAACAGTTTCAGTGAGGATATGTATATATAGGTAGTGTCTTCTGAAACAGGCTCAAGAGACATACAGTACTGTGGAGTCAGAAGACAAGCATTATGTTACAAGTCTTCCCTGATTTCTGTAACACCCCTTGCAAGTACAAAAAAAAAGTTCAAAAATATATTAGTAAGTGCTGGCAGAGTATAATGCAATGTGTTTCTTTCTTTGATCACTAACATAAAGAAGTCATTACTCCCTAGGACAGATGGCTTTGCTTGGCTGCTGTTTAATTCATAATCTCTTCAATGAGTCTCTTTGCTCATAAGCCATCTGAGGGTGTCAGGTCAGGGAGACGCTTCAGACTTTTCCACTAACTTTCCTGCTGTCATGCTTCTTTATGGGTGTTTGTATTAGTGTTTGTATATACATAAGTTGATAATTTAGTCTATCAAGGGTTTTACATTCTTTCTTAGAGAAGGACTGATTATTTTCAGATAGCCAGTGACAGGCCACCTCACTGTCAGAGTCATAAACAAGATTGGCTCTTGAGGTCTCCATAATTGGATGGAGTTCACACATACTATTCCTGCATGATGAAGTCCTCAGGATCCAGCGCTCTCATTTCTGAACTTCATTGCAGAAATGCACCTCTTAAACTAAGCAAGTGGTGCCCTTAACTCAAGCATATTCCCTCATGTATGTGCTAATTCAACAGACATGTCAATGATGTGTGCCTCTCCTTTACTCCTGTAGAAAAACCTGATGGAATTGTTTCAGAAATGTGCTCACAGACATCAAAGACTATGAAGTCACTTAGTTTTAATCAAAGCTATTTAATTATGTAAGTTTAAATTCTAATGGTATCACATTTGTTACATAAAAAATTATAGGTTTTAACCCATTATTGTTCATAATTTTGAAAGTGTTTGTTCACACAACACTAATCAATATAATTCTACAATAAAATTAAATTCCTTGCATCATCAATGCATCAAGCAACATAAATAAATAAAATTAGCAGAGTGCATAATTTAAAAAGACAAGAGGGTAAAATATTCTACTACCTTTCTGTCAAATGTGGTTCACAGGAATTCACTATATTGTCAGGCATCATTCTAGGTTAGCTATTGCACAATGAAAGCAGTATCTTGTATAAAATAGATATTTTAGTTAGAAAGTAAGCTAGCAAATAATAAGTAAATTCACAACAGTAATTTGAGCATTTTTTGATAAAAAAGTAAGTAAAACTTATAAATGTGTTTAACATAATTTGTATGTAAAGCAGATGGTAATAATAGAGTTGATCATTTTTCTGTTCCTGGTCAGTTAGATAGAGCTCCACCTGAGAGGAAAGACATGCTAAAATCTTCTGCCTAAGCAACAAAAGCAGCAATCCTAAACAATTTTACAAATATTTAAAACATGTGATTAATTTGTATCTTACTTTATATATACCACACAGAGAGAGAGGCACACAGAGATGCAAGAGACACACACACAAATACACACCACACACCATCATCAACATCACAAAAACACAATAGCAACAGCAAAGCACCTTAAAATCCTTACCTCTCCTTTTATGTTTTTGAGACTAAGCTAATCTTCACAAGTTGCTCTTTATTCTGAAAATTAAGGGGCCACAATGCTCTAACATATTTATAATATCAGTGATGGGAAATCCTGAAAATTTAAATTATGAAATCATAAAAATATCATTTTGGTATCAGGTATATAAACATTTCAGAATGTTTATATTCAAGACTTTTATTTTTACACCTAGAAAAGTATAGTTATTTATGATACAAACACTTAATCCCAGCACTTGAGAGGCAGAGGCAGGAGGATTTCTGAGTTCGAGCCAGCCTGGTCTACAGCATGAGTTCCAGGACAGCCAGGGCTACTCAGAGAAATCCTGTCTTGAAAACCTAAAAAAAAAAAAAAAAAAAAAAAAAAAAAAAAACAAACACAACAAGAAGAGAGAAGAATGTAGCCAATACATTATACATTATTGACAAAATATTGATTTAATCATGGAAGGTTAAAAAATAATATCTGAAAGTGTGAGAAAGTAAATCACTTAGAGTACCCCAGTGTTCTAATGATTACAGCTTTTTGAGGTTCTGCTTCATTATAGTATTCAATTTTCAGCCTCAATAAACTATAACAAATGAAATGTAATTTTATCTATTTTATACATAGTATTAAGATAAAAATATTAAATCAATTTATAAACCATAAATACATTTTAAACCCTCTTTCAGTGCAAAGAAAACAGCTAGCTTAATATCATGGCCTGGGTCTGTAGGTCTGTTCATGACTTCCAGCTGCAGACACAAAGAAGCGTCCTGTGTTAAGGAGATGCATTCGGGATACTGAAAACATCTCAATGAATGCATGCTGACTGCAACACGAGCAAGAACTTTGGTTTGAGCAGACCCCACAGTAGGACTTCATGGGATGGAGTTTCTGCCTCTCTTTCACCTCTTGCATGCTCACAGAGTTTAACAGATGTGGTAGGTAGGTTTTAAGAGAATTCTTATTCTCTTCAAATGTTTAATGTAGCCATGTGTTGTACATGAAGCTCAGGAAAAAAATGGCATTTTTTTCATTCTATATCTTCTTAAATGGAAAAGAATTTATAATATATTGAATTCAGTTTTCAGCTTCAAGTCAATAAAATGGATAACATACTGTTTTTCATTAGAAATTCTTTGTAATAATTTCTGTAAAAAGTTTTGAAACTTAACTGACTCCAACTCATATACTACGGCATACAATATTGGGAGGACTGTTTTATAAATTAAAAGCTACATTTATTTTAAATATTAATTCTTTTAAGAATACACAGTAAGCGTTGAGAGTTGGAGAAATGTCTCAACAGTTAAGGGTATTTTCTTGCCCTTGCAGAGGACAGGCGTTCTGATCCACAAGCTCATTTTGATTGCTTACACCTATTATTCCAGCTCTAGGGTAACAAATGCTCTTGCCTGACCTCTGTGTATACTGGCCACATAGAGAGGCATGGGGGGAATCTTTACAGTATTGAATGTATTAGCATGCTTTCTATCTACATATTGTCTATATTTTCCTATAAGTTAAAATAAACTTCATTAAATTTAAATAGTGCTAGAATATTTTCATAGATGTTTTTCTTCCAAATAATTTAGAGAAAAAGTCTCAAAATAATTAGAAAGAAAATCCTTGGATTATTTTATATTTAACAACCATTTTAACTTTTACTTAGCAGCTAACATTGGTACTAATTTTCTGACACTTCTGATGCTTCATATACATAATGTAGATCAATGTTGAATTCTCTAGGTCACTTAAGTTGAGAGGATGGAGTCTACACATCACACAACAAAATGTTCAAAATAAAACATGCTCAGATAATGCCATCCCTTCTAATATGTCTTTAGGCTTCTGAAAACGCTAAAATTATTTACACCATTTCTTCTTGGCATTGAAAGGTTACAATGACCATCACCCATTCCTAGAAGCTACTAATACTTCACAATTGAAAACCACTCAGTTCATCTTATTGGGGTTGTCTATAGGACTCTGGAAAGATTCAAGTCCCAAAGCTAATTAGAGGAGACCAGAAATCCCAAGTCACAAAGTTATGACTGAGATTGTTCAGGCACTTAGGGACAGGACAGCTCATTAGAGTTGAGTGGGTCCCCATTGACAACTGTTCTAATGCCAATTCACTACATGCCATCTGGCAGGAATCTAAAGCAACTTTTCACTCAAATCCCATATTTGATTTTTCAAAAATGATCTTCCAAATAATTTCCAGTAGGAATTTATGAAAAGAAGATTGGAAAAAAATGTACACAAACTCTTTTTTTCAGCTAATCTGTGGTCTGAAACATAAGCCTTTCACTACAACCTGGTCTTCTAAGAGACATTTGGCAGTAATGTTAGCAGGGAAACATTCACCACTTTTATCCCAGCACAGCTTGCAGGATGGATGAATTGTAGGTCTCACTTTTTGTGGATGAGTTTTGTCTCCCAGTCCTATCACTGGAAGATGGCAGGTTCAGACTCTACACCATCTATCCCAGTGTTACTAGGTTCACCCTAATAGATGCCAGGGAGTTTCCACTGCAGCAGAACTTGTAAAGTTGACAGCCAATGACTGATCTGGAAAAAATTATTCCTATTGATGTTTTCCTATACAACAATATCAGTGCCTAGCCTAATCAATCATCAGAAAGACCTTATCAAGCAAATGATGGGAACAAATACAGAGCCACACATGCCAGGGAACTCCATGGAAGATGAGGGGGAAGGCTTATAGTAACCACAGGAGTCGAGAACAATGTGAGAACAGGGTCAACGAATGTGAGAACAGAATCAACTAAGCAGGGCTTTAGGGACTCATAGAGACAGAGGCAACAATCATGGAGCCTGAACGGTCTGGACTAGGTCCTTGACACATGTATTGGTTGTATAGCTTGGTGTTCTTGTGGAAGTGCAGGGTGTATCTGACTCTTTTGCCTGCTCTTTTTTTTTGGAAATTTTTTACATTTCAGATGTTCTCTCTTACCCATTTCCCCCCCTCCTCCCAGGAACTCACTATCCTTCCCCCTTCCTCCTGCCTCCACGTTGTGTACCCACCCACCCTCCCAGTACCTTACCTCCCACCTCGAGTATCCCGCCCCCCATGACGTCCAGCCTTCATGGGACCAAGGATCTCTTCTCCCACTTATATATAGCTCCCTTGCATATAGCTGGAGCCATGGGTCCCTCCCTAAGCGCTCCCAGGCTGGTGGTTAGACCCTGGGGGCTCTGGTTGGTTGGTATTGTTGCTTTCCTCATGGTGTCGCGAATCTCTCAACTCCTTCAGCTTCACTCTATCTTCTCATTGGGAACCTCATGCTCAGTTTATGGTTACTGTGAGCATTGCCTCTGCGTATGTCAGACTCTTGCAGACCTCTAAGGAGACAGCTATATCAGGCTCCTGTCAGCATGTACATCCTGACAGGACCTCTTTTTTCCCTCCTGGTTGACTCATGCAACATCAATAGAGAATCAGTGCTTAGTCTGACTGTATCTTGTTATGCTGTGTTTGGTTTATATTCCTGGAGGCCTGCTCTTTTCTGAAGGAAAATGAAGAAGCAGATCTTACGGAGGAGGAAGTTTGGGGAGAAGGGACTTAGGGAGGTGAGGAGGGAAACATAAGATATAATGTATGAGAGAATAAAACAAAGGAAGAAAGAAAGAAAGATAGAAAGAGAGAAAGAAAGGAAGAAAAACGAAAGGAAGGAGGAGGAAGGAAGGAAAGAGAAGACAGAAAGAAAGAGAGAGAGAGAAAGAAAGAAAGAAAGAAAGCAGCCAAAAGCAAGACTGTCTTTCTAGAGACTACAAAATTCATTAAAAAAAAATAAAGGAAGACTGACAGGCATAACACAGGTAATTAAAGCAGCACACTATGTGGTCCAATTAAATTAATTAAAACAACATGTGCTGTGAGGTATGATGGACTTATCAATCTCACACTGCAGTGCTTCTTAACCTTCCTAATGCTGTGATACTTTAATATTCTCTTCCCATTGTGAGAACATACAAAAAGAAAATTATTGTCATTGCTACTTCATAATTATATTTTGATACTGATATGACTTGTAATACAAACATCTGTGTTTTCCAATGGTCTTAAATGACCCTGTAAAGGAGGTCATGAACCACTGATTGAGAAACCCTCCCACGACGGCTTATTTACTCCAGACCTCAGTATCCTAAACAAACTGAAACATCACTTATTCACAGCCCATGAGCTAACATTTCCCTTATGGAAATTTTAAAGGTTGTGTTTATTTCTTCTTTGTTCTTGTTTTTGTTTTATTCTCTCTCTATCAATCTCTCTCTGTCTCTCTCTCTCTTTGTCTCTCTCTCTGTCTCTCTGTCTCTCAACAAATAACACATCCCAACAATAATATTTAAAGATAAAAGCATAATTATTTTAAATACAATTGTTTGTGCCTTACATTTCTTAGCATCATACTTGTTACTTGAATGTGTACTTCTGTGAGACATTCCCTAATGTCCCCAGATTCATCAACAATTTTATTAGCAAATTTATTATTTCATTTGACACATTTACCTATCTATGTATTTTCCTGTCATATATCATGGTTTTTAACACACCATTGAGATAATTATTCACATATATTCATCATGGAATTTTTAATATCACCATTTAACAGTGCTATGTATCTATGTCTCAAATTACTGAAGCATTCCATTCTAAAGGAAGCATGTTGCAAGTTACACAAACTCACAAAGAATTTATGTGAACAGGAACTGCTGATGAAGGTTATATTAGCAGAAAACAGTAGCTACGGACGAGATGACTCCTCAGTGTAGCTGCCTGCAAATTGTGTAGCAGGTCCAAGAATACAGCTTCTGTGAATTGTCACCAATGTGGCTACTCTGTTAGTTATCAATAATGCTCATGTAAAGTACCCCAATAGATTCTAGTTCACCAACCTGAGCTTACCTGAAATTATTTCTTCTGTAGCATCAATACCATAGTTAGGGAGAAAAGACACTTTTACAGCCATCCTCATTCCTGAGAAATGTCACATAGCACAAAGTAACTTTGTCTTTACTGAAGAAATATTCATAACGCAACAAAATTTACTTTGTGAGCTTCAAGTGCATGAAAAACCATTAATCTGTACTAGGTAATCAAAATTCCACATGTTACTATGATGGAAACCTTGATCTCAAGATTCCTGAAAAACAACAAAACAACAAAAACAACAATAAAAGTACAGTGAGGAGCTTGAGTTCCTAAATATTTTGTACCCAAAATGATAGATCATCTCTCTTACTTCATAGCACCAGACAATTACTGCTTATGCAACTGTGAAACACTCAAATACAATCATACACTGCATCTTAGGAACTAGAAAAACTAAGACTGCGGGGTAAGAGTGTATTGTAGCTGAGTTTCGCTCATCAACTGCATTAGCTTATTGTCTCTGAAATAAACAATGTAAGCAAGGAAACTGTTACATTTTTTCATATTATGTTCCGTGGACCACTGTGAGTTCATAAGAACTTTCAGAAATATAAATATTGGAGTGGTAAGAAGAGAAGGCTATTTGTTCATGATGGCTGTAGGCTGACTGACCAAGATAGCTAGTTAAAGAAAGCTAAAAGCTAGAGTTGAAATAGAAAAATAAAACATAAGTTCAAATTATAATACATAGACATAAAGCAAATCAAGCAAACAAATGATTAAATGAAAAGTGAAAGCATCCTTCCCCCCTCCATTTTCTACACTGAAATGATTTACGTGTAATCAGACCAGATATAAAAGAATTGTGATAAGAAAGGAGAGGCGGACTCTTGTGCCTGAGTAATATTGATGACTGGTAGCAATACCACAAATGCACTCATCTTATCAGAGACCAGAGTTGATAAGGAGAGCCCTGTCTAACACCATCACCACAGGGTGATGAACAGAGCACCAGTCTTCAGACACCACTCCTTATGATGTCAGAGGCTTCATCGTATTTGTGGCACTATGGCTGAGGTATATAGATGCCAGCAAAATATTCCATGGTAGTAATTTTTCTAAAATAGTAAGCCAATAACAACAAAATCATCCAAAAGAGGGGTTATGCTTATCCAGAATTGCTACAACATACATTGAAATAAACCCATTATGAAGTCACAGGACAAAAGAAAAGAAACAAGCGTTATGATTAAGATTAGAGGTGTAACATGTTTTGGAGGCAGAAAAACAGCTTCTCATGTGCAATACTTAGGGCAGAGGCTATGCAGAGTCACTGGACTCCTTGGAAATGGCTGGACTTCTGCTATTCTGTGTTAATTTAGCACTATAATCAATAATTCTATCATCTATCTATCTATCTATCTATCTATCTATCTATCTATTATCATCTATCTATCTATCCATCCATCATCTATCTACCTATGGCTATATAATTATATATGAGTAAGAAGAGTAAAAATATTTTAGCAACATTATAAAGTAATGGAATCAATCATTATAACAAACAGCCATTCAAGATACCTATTTATCCTTTATCTAGTGTGTATAATATATACTGTATAATAACATATATGTATGCATACATATATCTATCATATGTATGATAGATATAAAATCTCTATGTATATATATGTAATATATAAAATTTATTTGTATAAAAGCTGTATATAATTTAAAATTTCATCTTTACTCACTGTTGTTTTATTTATAACTATATTCCTTACCTCTCTAAATTTCTGTGTATCAATGGCATTTTCAAAAGGATGTATATGTAGCTTGTCAGTTCATAAGCTATTTTTTATCTATAGCACCACCATAGTGCCCATCATGTCTTTCATGTATTTACTGTCATCAAATAATATTGATTAATATATTTACTCACTCAAGGAATTCCCAGCAGTCCTGAATGATGATGGCACTGCCTGCTTAGGTTCTGAAAGTAAGCCTGAAGTTCCATAGCACCTAGTTTTAGTGAGCTGCTACTCAGTGTTTGAATAATCTTACCTTAGCAATTGCTATTTGTAAAGTCAACTGGGAGAAAGTTATGTCTTGCTGGAAAGGGAAAGTAGAGTTCAGAAAATTAAGAAACTTGCTGAAATTCAAATTCCAATTGGATCAGAAGTGAAATTAAAACTCATGGCTGAAGCTGACTTCATACCCATTCCTGATTAAAGGGACGAAGCACCAGGTGACAGAGGGATCTCCTATAGGCAAGACATCTTGTATGAGGTCTGTGGTAACATGTGACTCCTGTTTATGGCACTTTATTCCTCATGGCTTAGCAAGAGATTTGTTTAGGCAAGGAGACTCAAGTCAATAGCAAATATTTCAAAGTTTCCTTTTGTTACTATCTGGGTATCACAAAATAGTTTATAAAATGAAGTCCCTATGTAATGTAGAAATGCATTACCAATCAAATAATTGTTAAAGAATAATTTAAAAACTGAATAATATCACTGAAGAAATAAGCAACATAGAGTCACAGTGCCAATTCATGTTACTTCTATTTTGAGGTCTATTATCTATCAATCAACTGTCTATCTTCTATAAATCTCTTTATCTATAATAAATTTAATCAGTATTATCTATCATTTACATATCATCTGTCTGTGTATTTATATATCTATCATCTATTTATTATCTATCTATCATCTATCTATCTATCTATCTAGTCTATCTATCTATCTATCTATCTATCTATATATCTATCTATCAGATACTCACACATACACACATTGCTTTATACTTAAGGTCATCTGGCAAGGGGAAAATAAGCACCACAAAGGGCTATTCCTTGCTTCAGAATCAAATACAATCCTAAGTATCACATTCTGTGGATTCATGACTAAATAAATGGATCAAGAATATAGCAGAGTTGAAATCTATTTTATAGACTCATTTAGCACTCAGAGGACCAGTTTCGAAGCTTATATATCAATTCCAACATTCCACACCAAGTCCTAAGTGTTTCATAGAAGAAGAACAAGGTTTACATAGCTGTGGTGTTGAGATGACAGAAGATACTTTCTTTTGCTGTAAATCTGTCATATTCTTCTTAGAATATATACAATAAGGGTGACATCCAGTAGAGTGAATAGCTTATCTTAGTGGGTTCTGCAATAAAACAGTGTCCTCACTCTACACTTTAACAAAATAAAGAATGCAAAACATTATCCAATTAACAAGATTTTATTATACTCCTCAAGACAATGTTAGAGATTATGAGTTCAAATTCTGAAAATTAGAAAATTAATTATTTTATAGATTTCAACTTAATCAAGGATGGGAAATTAGTCTCTAAATATTTTAGTTTAGTTTAATACAAAGACACATAAAAATTTCTCATCAAAATTTATGACTTCTATTTCTTAATATTAAGTTCAAATTAAAATAAAAGTATGAATTAACATAATGAATAACCAACTGAACACAAGCCAAATTTAATAGTTGAAAGTTTCAGATGAACCTGGATCAAATTCAAGTTGGTATTCTGCTTTCCTCTCCATTGTTGTGGAACAAAAGAGATTTGGAATTGATTCAGTGACCACCAGACACTATGACATTGATTGAGCAGCTAGACCATATCGGCAATGTGTTATTGTACTTTACATAAACATAATCAGATTCAAAAGCAAGTCATAAAAATAAATATCAAGAGTAGGAACGAAAATGTATAATGTCTGTTTGTAATAGAGTATTTTAGAAGAAAGAAAGCCAATTTTTCTGTTTTAACTGTATGTTTCATTAAAAATAAAAAAGAAATGGAGTCAACCTAGTCCTTTAACAACAGATAAATGAAAAATGTAGTATGCATATAAACAGATGCAGGTGGAAAAAAGAGAACAAGAAAAGCTACAGGTAAAGGGATGAGAATGGACTGAATGTAAGTAATTGATATGATTTATGGAAAGAAGATATAAAGAAAATTACTTTTCTAGCTTCAATTCTGTTCAATTTTTTCCTATAGATGGTACATAAGTGTATAAATATATTCAACACTAGAAGGAAAAATCCAATGTGTGCCTTTATAGCTTCCATTTGGATTATAATTCTTATTCTTCATTAATTTTGGAAGATTATGGGTATAGTCAATTTTAGTGTGTGATTTTTTTTAGAGCTTTTTTTAAAAAGTAAAGTAAAATTTTAAAAGAGAAACTCAGATTGAAGAGATATAAAAGCAGGTCAGAATTATGGTGTGAAGTTCCATAGTGCTGACCACATAACTGAAAATAGTGAAGGCCATGCTGGTCTTACCAGATGTGAGTACTAGGAACCTTTGACACAAGTGCCCTGAGAACTATTGACTCCTATTTACAAAAAAAAAAAGTGTGAAAAAGTTTCCATGGAGGTTGCTAAGATATGATGAACTAGGAAAGAGCATCTAAGATTTAAGAGGACTATGACAAGAAGTCTACTTATTTCTAACACTAAACAGATTAAGTCTGAACCTCCTTCCAATAATTGGAATAGGATAAAGAGCATCAATCCATTGTTCCAAATGCCTATCTAAATTCTTGTTTATTCAACACATGAGTAACATTTTTTTTTTGCTAAATGATTAACAAAAGTAGCTGTCTTAAGTTCTTGTGTCAAAGCAATAGCAGAAGCAGTGGGGCTAGCAATTAATGTAATTAAAGCTGTTATACCAGCAATAAGCAAGCCCACTATCCTCTTGCTTCTGCTTAAAGCCTGACTCATTTCTTCCAGTACTTGCAAGCTATTTTTAGAATACCAAGGTTCTGTGATACTCAGCACACTAAAACAAAAGCTGGTTGATAGACCTCCATAACTGACATGCCAGATTTCAAAACACAAACACAATTAGAAGGTATACAATCAAGCAACTTACAAAGGTAATTTTAACCTGACAATTAAAAGAGCCTTAACACATGTGCTAATACCTGTTTGAAATCTAGATCCTGCCCCAACTTTATCTCTTGTTAACATAACATCATAGAGAACTGCAACTAACTTCCAAATATGTCTCTGAAAATGTCCATAACCAGACTTCCAAATGAAGACAGTTTTTTTCCAATATTGGATTGATTTCTAGACCTCTTTGGATGTTTTTACTTTACATAGTGAGCTTATGAATTTCAAGAATACATTTCTGCTGAGTGTTGATGTGGTAGATTGTGATAAAATTACCCATGGCCTGAAGTCAGTATTTCTAATTTGGTCAAGCTTCAAGAATGGCATATACAGCTTGTCATGCTAGCCCTTTTTGGACTGGAAATAATTTTATTCCTGGCCATATGTTAAAGCTTGCCTTTAACAACATGAACACAGTTGGCAGCCAAAGTACATGGCTTGAACCTCAAAAGAAACTCCCAGACAGAGTAATTAAAAACAGGCTGGCAAGCCAAGGCAGGTAAGATTCTGACAGAGCCTTACCAACCTAAGACAGAAGTTCATTGCTTTTGATAATGCATATTCCATATGGGTAAGAGAAGGCATCTTGTCAGAATGACCTAAGACAGGCCAGTCTTGTTAATGAAATAAAAAAGGAGAGAGGCAGAGAGCTTTGGGGATGCTTGGCAAAAAATCTGACTTGGGCCAACGACAAGGAAATGGGCTGCTTGGCAGGAATATGACATTTACCAAGGACAAGGAAGTAGGCTTCAGGCAGAATCTGACATTAGACTAGAGCAAAGAATGTAATTTCAGGCAAGAATCTAAATTTTAGGCTAGAACAAAGAAGTAGGCTTCACACATTAAAGTACTTTAGGGCTAGGACAGGAAAGTTGGCTCAGATATTTTGGTCATCCAGATAAGCCCTTAGAAAGAGTAATCATGGGAGTTTCATGGAATTTTGTTTATTGCCTTGCTTTTTTCCTGACTATTTGCCTCTATTGTATTGCTAGACCCTCAACCTAGAACTGACCTTAATACTTGCATGTAATTAAAATGTTATAAAAGCAAAAAGGAGGAGGGGGATGGGATGGGGTTCTAGAGAGGGGAAATGGGGAAAAGGGATGATATCTAAAAGTAAATGAATAAAATATCCAATAAAAACAGATTAAGTCCTAATTTAACAGTAGACTTGAGGAAGAGAAGCCATAGAACCACAGACCTCAGACATTTCCTGGTAAAAGTCCACAATATAAATAATTGACTCATGTTGATTGTTCTGGTTTGGAGATGGAATTCCTGTAGGTCTGGCAGCAGTTTTAAAGGCAGATGCACAGTACAGAAGAGAAGAAAGATCATCAGTTCTGGGGTTAATAGAGTTGAAATCAACCATGTGGACTTAGGATATTTTGAATTTTTATGTGTATGATAAATTATATTTGATGATGAATGTCATGTTGAGGAGTCAAACCTGAGATGCACTTGAGTTTTGACATTGAATAAATTCGAGACTTCTAGAACATTGGAATAGATGGTGGTTTTTTGTTGACTGAAAGCATGAAGTAACTATTATAATTTACGAAAGGTGAACCAGATTTCTAGACCAGAAATTGAGAACAAGTCCCTTCATAATAACTTTATTAAGAGAATTATTGTATCATGTTTATAGGCAGGCAATGATGGGACCCTGGGGACAATGAGACTCCCTCAGTTCTTTTCATTCCTGAGGAAGAAGGAGGGGATGTTTGTTCTCATGACTGGAGGAGAAGAAAGGTGGCTTCTTTGTGGTGACTATCTTATGTGCTAGCAGTCAGACAGTACCTATAAAGACTCTTTGTAACCCATGTTCACCTTGTATCTGGGTGGTAAGAAGACAGGGAAACCTACATCCACTGTGGGGTTCAACTATTTTTAAAAGCCCTTCAAGTTCATAGGCTGCTTACCAGTTTTCTGAGGAGAGCCGCAGAGAGAAATCCTCTGATTTCTGAGAAAAGAACAGGCCACAAGAGGATTGTGACCTAACACAATAGACTCAGGTTATTCCAGCAGGAAGAAAACATGAACTAGAGGCTTCAAGGAAAGAAAGAAAGGGAATAGTTTTGAAATCAGAAAAAGATGTTTCAATCTGCAGTGTCTCAGAAGATGCAAAATTCATTCACTTTTCTGCCATTGCAGTTCACATGTCAAGAATGCTGTTACAAAGGTTTTTAGATCAAACAGTCACTTCACTGAGTATTCAAGATATCTGTTTATAAATGTTAATATTTGATTAACAAATTGTTTGAACAGGAACCACTGTAGTAAGGGGTGACATATGAGCAGTCAGGATACTACAGAATTTCTGCTCCTTTTGCCTCCACATGTGCATGCTAAGATTGAGGAATAGAGGTCAGGACTTTGTCCATTTAAGCAAATAATCGACTAACTGAGTGATTAGCACCAATACTCCTTATTGCATTTATAAGAGTAATAAGCTTCAACTAAAAAAATTAAGACATCATGGATACAAAGTTATGCTGAGTCTTCTAATAAGGCCTGTGCTAATGAATAAGAAAAAGAGAGAAGCAGAGAGATGAAGGCACCATGAGTGAATGACTGGGTTGAGTTTTATCTAAGAGAGTAAAATAAATCTGTGCATCAAGTGGATCTGGGATTATGCATTGGTTAATGTGCCATCTAATACAGTCAAGCAGAGTATGACATTAACACAGTTTAATCTCTTATAAGAAAATCATGACCCTAAGCACATGTTCTTTAAACCTTCCAGGGATGGTGATATCCAATCTCTAAAGGGAAGTGAGAAATTGTGGTTAATATAAAAGGTCTATAAAACCTTCTCAAATACTATAATATGGTCTTACAAATGGAAAGAATCATCTTTTTAACAGTGAAAAATAAATTATTATCAAGAAGCCTTCTGAGATTGAGACTGAGCAACCTTTTAACAGCCCTTCGATTTATACGTTGAGCTACTTTCCTTAGCTCTGTAATATGGTAAAAGGCCAGAGATTGAAGCAGTGGCCCAGACACCTTTGTCTGCAGCAAGAGAGGAATTGTGTCTGAGACAGGTCAGGTTCTGAGGTAATCAGTAAAGCTGTATTTAAGGAAGGGTGAATAGCAGTGACTTTGCTGCCTAGCAAACCTGCCTGCATATATCACAAATCCAAGTCAATGTTCAGTTAGAATGTAATAGGCATTAGATATGTGAAACCAACCCATAAACAAAACAGAATTACAGACTTTCTGTAAATTCCCCTTTGTGCTAGAGAAAAGCAGTAACATAAAGTTTACTGATTTGTCCATAATTCTTTCCTTGTTATTGAAGATGTTGTTCTAGTTGTTAGGCAATCTGATCTCTAGTGTTCAACATACTTACCATGACATGAGTTAATAATGTTTTGGATAACATGGGTGTATAATATACATGTCCATATGTATGTCCCACCTCTTGGCACACTTGTGCAAATGTATAGGGATGCCTGAGATGAATGGGTATCTTCCTTGATTGTGCTTTATTATAGGTTACTGAATTGGTCAGGTTAGGCAGCTGGTGACTCCAAAATTTTTATCTTTGGCTCTGGCAGAGGATTATAAGCCAGTTGTCATGCCTAAGACACAGTTCTTAATTTACAAGAAAGCTTAATTATTTCTGTGTTCTTATTTTCTTTCCATCACAGTGCATTCTTCATATTTTTCTCTGCATACACTGTGTCAGTAAATGATTCACATCAATAAGCACTTAGTTTCTTCACAATAGCATGCAAGAACTACATTCCTCATGTGGAATTCAGTCATTTTTCTGGAGTTTTGCTTTGCAACTTGAAATTTCAATGTTCAAAATGTAAGACAATAGACAACCTTCAAATAATTTATTCAATTATTTGTTCCATATGTTCTTGTCTGTAGTGGGTTGGCCTGATGCTGCTTGTATTTTAATGCCAATATTTGTGACTCAAGAACTGGATGCCCCAGAGACAAGAGTCAGAACATAGACCCAAGTGATACTATGTGACCTTATCCTCCAGTTATTTCTAATAGGTAAATAAAGATGCTGATGGCCTGTAGCTGGGCACATGGGTTGAGGATTCCTAGGTTGTAGGTCAGCAGAGAGTCATGTGGCAGATAGAAGAAGGTGGATAGAGAAGAATATGCCATGGGTTAGGTGACATGGCCCTGAGGGATGGCAAATTGAAGTTAAGAGCAACCCAGATGAAGCATAGTAAGTAACTCTAAGTTTTGAATAGGAAAATAGATTCTAATAGCATAGGGAATAGATATCTGGCAGTACTTATTTGTACTGTTTAAGGCTTATTGTAAATAATAAAAGCTTTGTGTCTTTTATCTGGGAATCAAATGATCAAGGCAGGGTAGAAATCCTAGGTTGGGATTAAAGGTTTACACAATACTTGTCAGTTTTTGTTGTCTTAGCTTGGTATATCTTTCCCCATTAGTCATGTGATCCTGGTGGAGTTTCCAAACTAGTAAACAAGCAAATGTGCATAAATACACTATGCATTCTGAGCTATTGGAAAGATTTGAAATGACACACTTCTGTAACTATGAGGAACTCTTCAGTTGGTTTTGTGTGTTAGAGATAGGTCTCATATAGGCCAGGAAGACTCAAAAATTACAATCTAGAGTCCACCCTTGAACTGCTAATCCCTCTTGCCCTGCCTTCCAAGTGCTCAGCTTTTAGATGTGTACCATTAATTTGTTAAGTAAAAATGTGACCTTTAATGCTGAAAAAAAATCAATGATATTTGGAAATTATAATAATCGGAATTATACTCAAAGAAAACAAGGATTCTATCAAGGAGTCAATGCAAACACACAAGCAGGTATAGGTCTAATGTGAAGAACACTGAGTTTGTGCTGTTGACAGTATGTCATCTGCAGCTTCTCTGGAAACCTTTGCCCATGGTTTCTTTTTGCGTTTCTAGGGGTGTTCACCTCTGACAGAAATCCTTGGTATAAAAAAAAAATTCAGATTTGGAAAACGAACTTGCAGGGCCAAGCTCCTATAGAACAGGAACTCTATTTTCTGCCTCCAGTGTTCTGATCCTGTAGTTTTACACGACTGTAGACTCCACTTTCTTTGGCAGAGTCTATTTGATATTGTATGATGAGTTTAATTAACTTAGTTTGTTTTTTCATTTATATCTGTACAATTTATGAAAACATTAAAAATATGTTGCTTATGCATGCCTTACTCTCACACCTTTCTGTAAACATTTATCATTTACTATAACATGGGAATGATTTCAAGATCATCATGGAGATAAATACAGTTTCCTTCACATGCTGATTATTTAAATATAAGCTGTTATAATGCAATGCAATGAATTTTTCTTTTATATATAAATGGCTACCTTTCCATTTGGTTTTGTTTGAATCTGTTTTTCAATTCATCTTGAATTCCAGATCTTCTTGTTCTAGCTGCCCAAGTGTGACATTACAAGTGGTAAAATCATGCCTACATAGGAATTCCCTTTAAAATGCAGTGTATCAAATTAGTGGAGCCTTGCACCGAAAATGTAACTTGATATTCTCTCATGGGTTAGAGTCCAGGATCAGGCAGTTAGTTTAGAGACACAGAGAATTGAGGAGATGGTGCAGTGATGGCAGTCTATTTGCACATCTTCACGTGCTGAGATTGACTATAGTAGTAGAATTCAAGCTTACTATGTGCCTTGGAAGAACTTGATTTCTTTTTTCTTTTTTTGTTATGGAATTTTTTTTGGAAAATTTTTTTACATTTCAGTGTTCTTCTTACCCATTTCCCCCCCTCCCAGAATCACTATCCTTCCTCCCTCCTCCTGCTCCAACGTTGGTTTTCTTAATGGCTTGCAGCTAAGTTCTTCAATGATCTGCCATGCAGACCTCTTTCTCTGGCATTTCCAACCATACAGTGTTTTATTCCTAGGGGTAGGGAGGGAAGATCAAGGCACAGTGCCTTTCACAACCTAAAATCAGCAGTTTTGCCATATGTTACTGGATATTCACAACTTCAGTACATTATAGGAAGGGACTACATGATGAGTATTCAACATTCTGGCATCTGCTTCCACCATGTGTGCTCTGGCATCTGCTTGCACATGATGGCAAGTGTTCCTATCACAGGAACATTAGCTCATTCTATGCCAGTGCCTAGGAATCTGTCACTATGTGGGCTTAGACCACAGAGGGAGGGCTTTATTTTGCTTAGACTTTGAGTAGATGCAGTCCATCTTGGTTTTACCGCTGTGAGTCAGCTAGCCACATTGCATCAAATCACGAAACAGAGAGAGATGAATAGCACTGCTCAGTTTATTTTTTCCTTCTAAATCGGTCCCTTGAGAACATGGACCCACATTCAGGGTGTGTTTTCTCTCCTCAGATAAGCTTTTCTGGAAACATATTAAAGAAAGATATACCAAAAGGCATGTTTCCATGGTGATTTTAAATCCAGTCAACTTGACAGTTGACATTAATCATTATAGAAGATGGTGAGTGTTTACTGATCTGTGACAATTCTGAAATTATATTTAGTAACAATTCTGAAATTATATTTAGTGACAATTAATACTTGGAATAGGCTAAAGATACACTTTTAATTTTTGTTTGCTAAGGCCTTAGGCATACCTGCAAAGTACTATGATGGCCTACTTTAAATGTCTCTAACACCATAAGAAAATATGCTACAATCATATAGCCTGGTATACGAATAAACCTTTTTATTATCAGAGTTATAGGAAAATCATTTTATCTCATAATTGTGCTGCCCATTATGAGACTGGATATATTAATTGATTAGTCTTATAGTCCATGTTTGATATTTTTGACAAGATATTATGGGAAAATAGCCATATAAATTTCAGCTAGTTTATAAAAGAAAATTTCCACTTTATATAATTTAGAAGCTTTCTAGAAATTCCATTTCATATTGTTGCAAGTGACAATCAAGGGATAAAAAAGATTGAAAAGAAATCTTGCATGATGTGGCCTGACTTTTATCCTGGCCCTCAGAAGGCTGAACAGGCAGATCAGCACAATTGGAGAGTATCCTGGCAGGAGAGTGAGAGAGGGTCTCAAAGCTAAAATGGCAGTGCTAAGCAAAATGATTCAAAAGAGAAAACAACGATTAAATGTGGAAATATGTATCCCTGGAAAGTTCTTGATGTCTTAGATGCTGGCCTCCATCATGAAGATGGACACCATGAGATTATAGAAGGGAACACAATAGAAAAGTGATACTAAATGCCTTCCCCATGTGCTCCCAATTACTACTCACTGATTTTCCTCATCTTCAGACATTTTAGCATCTTCAGGATTAGCCCATGTACAGCCATGATTGGTTGTATCTCTCTCACATGTCTGCTATATCTTATTTTTTTCTCTCAGTCTCTATCCATCTGTCACCATATGTTCAAATAATGACTCCTTGAAAGGCTCCTATCCTCCCATATCATATCACTTTGAACTTTGAACCAGGATCACTGGTCTGAGATTCAATCTTGCATCCCAGTAGGAAGTACATTTCTCAACGCTCATTCAGAAATCAGATTAGACATAAGTGTGGGCCAACGCCTTTCTTATCACAGACAAGTGTGAAGACTTCATTGCTTGTTGACATTTCTGTGATCTGAAGTTTGTGAAGCTCCTTATAGCATTATCTCTGAGTTCAAAATCAGCCCATTGCTATATGCTGTTTAGAAGAGATCTGTTCTGCACAGCTGCTCTGAAAATTAATCTATGTATGACAAGCCCATCTTGCTCAGGGCAATCAATGTCAGCATAGATTTGTTTCTTCCTTTCCCAAATTGAATGAATGGACAGAGGGTTTTAATAGCAGATTCATCAAAGCAAGTAATTATATAAACACTTTAAGAGCCAAGTGCATTAGAATTTTTCATTCTTTTCCATTTTTAAAGGAACAATAAAGTCATTAATTGAATTTCTCTTATATTGCGTACTGATGTTCACTGATGGTTAAGGATGAAAGAGAGAATAACTTCCTCACTGCTACAAAAAAGTGCATGAAAAACACAATTAAGGAAGGAACATTGTTTTCTCATAGTTTAAGGGTATAATCCTGCATGAAAGTAAGAGGTTGCCATGGCTAGCAGGAGAGTGAAGCAGTTAGTCACCTGCCACCTGCAATCAGGAAGCAGAAAGAGAAAAATTCTGGTGCTCAGCTTTAAATGACATCATGCACAGATCGTCTCACCTCAAAGAGCCTGGAATTTCACTTATATACTTGCCCAGTGGCTTGTCTTCTATTTAAATATAGATTCTTTAAGTTGACAGTCAATATTAGTCATCAGAAAGAGAGACCAGACTAAAAATTTCAGATATTGCATTAGAATCGTAGTAGTCATTTTATGGAATATTTCAAATTAACTCAAAGAATCAGAAAATATTTTAAGTTTAGTTGTCTTTGAACAGACGAAGCCTTAAACTTGGGTGTTCAGAAAAAAAAATGGTGTTTATTAAAGAAGGTAATCTGTCTGTCCTCTGATGCAGATCCTCTGATGGTGGTCATATATTTTTAATTCTATGAGCAAGATAAAAGATGTTTGACAATGCACAGAGCATTTCTGCTGCATTGACTTATATGAAGGCAAACATTCTCTTCAGGAATCATTACATGTTCTTTTCCTTTTGCATAGAATGTATCCACTGTCTAATCAGCAATCCCTCATTCTGTTCTGGAGCTTTCCATTTTGGCAGTGAATTTTAATGGCTTCTTATGGCTTTTTAAATAATAACATGAACTCTGACATTAAAAACATCCATTCCTCTCAGCATTTTAATTCACATGGCAGAGCCACACATCACCAAAATCTATCAAGCAGATGGGAGTCACAAGTCTTTGGAAAGAAACGGAGATGATTGAGAGGGTGTAAGCTCTATCTCCCTGGACAGGAAACTCCAGAAAAAAAAGGAGATGGAGGGCTTACTTCAGTGCTAGAAGCAGAAGACAGAACCTTCTGACCATGTTGTTTATACAAGTGTAGAAATGGTTCGTTCACAGATGTAAAAACATTTCTAAAATAATTTCCTGTCTGAAAGGAAAACCAATGTATAAGCAGTAACTTTTTAACAGTTCTATATTTTAATGTTGAAATATTTCTGACAAAAGAATTCTGTCCCCAATAAAGGTCTCAATCTTGTGTCGTGTTGGAGCTGGTGCCCACCCCCTACCCCCATTTTAAAAGAATCTTTATTGAATTATTTTATTTATTTGTGTTGTAAATGTTGTCCCTCTTTCTGGATCCCCTCGCCAAGTTCTTCATTCCCCCACCTCTGAAAGGATTCTCCCCCAGCAGCCCACCCTTCCCCAGCTCACCCCCACCAGCATCCCTCTTCCCTGGGGTATCAAGTTTCCACAGGATTAAGCATATCCTCCCACTGAGGCTATACAAGGCAGTCCTCTGCTACACATGCTCCAGGGGCCATGAACCAGCCCAGGTATGCTACTTTGGTTCTGCTTTAGTCTCTAGTAGCTCTGATGAGTCAGGGTTAGTTGATGCTGTTGTTCTTCCTATGGGGTTACAATCCCCTTCAACTCCTTCTGTCCTACCTCTAACTCTTCCATATTGATCACTGATCTCAATCTAATAGTTCCAGAGCCTCTTTGAAGATAGCCATGTCAGACTCCTGTCTGTACCCACAATATGGTCTCAGTAATAGTGTCAGGATTTGGTGTGCACACATGGGATGGATCACAAGTTTGACCGGTTACCGGGTGGCCTTTCTTTCATTTTCTGCTCTATTTTTGTTCCTGAATTTTTCTTAGAACTTTGGGTTAAAAATTTTGAAGATGGGTGTTGGCTCCCTCCCTCAACAGTGGGTCATGTTTATCTAAAGGAACCTCGCATCTCCTGCTTCTTTCATCTGCTTGGATTCACTGGTACTGAATACACCTGATCTCCTAATAGAAGGACTGTGGTAGACTCATTTGTTTTGTGACTCTGTGTTCTGAAAAGTTTCCCTTTCACCATTTATTTATAAGTTCTTCATGCATGTGAGGGGCTTACTCCAACTGGGGAAAGCCTGGGTGACAGTGTGCAATGTAAGTCTAGTATCGCTATTTCCATAAGACTTCCACTAGAAGAAACACACCAGCGGAAGAAATAGCACCAGATAATTTATGGCTGTAATGGAGGGAGGAAAGAACATCCAGAGAAGTGAGTATGAAGGGGATGATTTTTCCTATTGCTTCAATCCTTTCAAAATATTTTAGGAGGTTATGTAAGTTCTAGGAAGATGACCCAAGAGTTAATAGCTCTTACTGACTTCAAATGACCCAAGTTCAGTTGGCAATTCTCATACTGAGCAGCCCATAACCACCCTTACTGCTAGCTTCATGAGATCTGACAATCTCTTCTGCTCTCTGTGGGTACTTGCATATATGTGCTTAGTTTTGCAATGTATTAAAATGTGTAACTGCAGATGAATTAAACATTTGACAGAAGAAATATAAATCAACTGTTTCCAGGTGTCGGTGTCTCCATGGGGCAGTATTGTAACATTCAAAAGTAAGTTCCTTCTCCAAAGATGTCATCAATGTCCTCAAGTTCTTTCAATCCTGCTATATTTGAAAAAGTTAGTTTCCTTGCAGTCACTGGTAGTCTAAGATAAAAACTCTTACTGTCCCTCAATCCTCCTTGATGAATTTAAACCTAAAACTAATCACACTTATGGTGCTGTCCCTGAAGTCATCATCCCATACAGTCCCTTGGAACATTTTTCTTATTTTCCCCTAAAGAATCCTCAATACTTACTCATATAAAGTTAATGAAACTTCAGTACCATGTTTTGGTATTTTTTATTATTTCTATTCAATACAATGATTTATGCATTATACTTTTTATATACTAATTACATAAGTAACAGGCATATATATATATATATATATATATATATATATATATATTAAATGAATTACCATAGCACTAAGCACACAAAGTCTATTTCAGCAAATTGTTTCATATAACACTAAATGAGTTATTGTTTTAATATGGTTATATATTCATGAACCATGCATAAACTAGAATAGAGTAGAATAGAATAGAATAGATAAGAATAGAATAGAATATAATAGAATAGAATAGAATAGAATAGAATAGAATAGAATAATAGAATAGAAGTAAAGGCAAGTAGAGAGTGAAGTTTTAAATGTAATACCATACTAACTGTTAGCTCCTTTCATAGATGGAAAACCATAATGATCACGGAGGTAAGAAAAAAAAAAACCTAAATTCACCAATTTAGTAAATAGCTGAGCTGAGAAATTAAATTCCATTACATTTAAATCCAGAACACACATTCTTAACTTGAATTAATGTGAACCCTGATCTATTTTCACTTTATTTCCTAAATTACACTATCTACTTTTTTAGGGCACTATCAAATGTGAGTTCTGAAAAATCTTTATTATAAGCCTATAGATGGTTATTGGGCTGAGCTAGACAGGCAGGACACCAGAATCATTTTTAAAGACCTTATCAGGAGTTGAAATCAATTTCTAGCAGTCACATCACATGATTCACTACTGAGAAAACTCACCAGCCTATGACTGGATATAGTCTAAGAGCAGAATCAGAGTTATAGCACTGTGGAAGGAAGGAAAGAAGAAAGGAAAGAAGGAAGGAAGGAAGGAAGAAGCGAGAGAGGGAGGGACAAAGAAAAGAGGAGAGCAATAAGGAGAAGAGAGAGAGAGAGAGAGAGAGAGAGAGAGAGAGAGAGAGAGAGAGAGAACAATGAGACCAATTCCAAAGGATGAAATGATGAGTCAATAGGACAGTGCTGCTCTGGAATGGAAACCATGAAGCCTCACAATGATCTTACACTTTCACTACTGAACATATTTTCCTTCATTTATGAGCCACCATAAGTTAAAAACCCATGATAGAGTTAGAACTAGGAAAACAATTTTTACATATTCTCTCATAACCTATGTCCATTATCTGTTTTCTATCCTTCCTTGATATTTAAAATTTAGACTTTCTTGTTCTTTGTTACATGTTACACTTACCTACATGTACATTTGTTCACATACATACATATTTTATTTTAGTTGGGTTCTGCATATGGGACAGATTATGTGGTTTTTTTTCTTTCTTTCTGAGATTGTGTGATGTCACTTAGCATTATATGGTCTAATTCCATCCATTTTATGCAGATTTTGTGATTACATTTTTCTTTAGAATTCCATAATTTTCTAACACACATAGTCACTTTAATGATAGAGTGGAGAAATGTGGATGCATTTTATTGCATTTTTTAATTTTTTGTTTTTCCCTTTAATGTATTAAACATGTTACTCTTGTATGTGAATTTTATTGTCTTTAATCATACATAGATTTATAAACTTCATGGATGTCCTGTTGCAACTGGCTGCTAAAGGTCCTTATCTCAATGCTTCGAATGTGAACACAAAAGCAGGTCCCAGATGGGATGGTAATTATTCATGGAATTTCAGTTCTGTGTGGAATTTGCAGATATTTTGATTTCAGCAGTGCCAATTTCCATTTCAAAACAACATAGGCTCCATTTACAGCCCTACAAAATTTTCTTTTAGTTTTATTTTAGTAACATCCATACCAGCAGCTCTCAAGGGATATATCAGGATGTATTTTCATCTCCTTTATGATTAGAAATGTTGAGCTGTTTTATAATATTCACTGATAGGCACCTTTGGAAAGATACTACTCAGCTTCCTTTCACTTTCTTTTTTCATAAACTTTGGCCAATTGCTGTGTTGGTTAAGGAGCCTAAGGAGCCCCTCACATGTTGGATAATAACCTTTATCTGACATATGTTTGGTAAGTGTTTTCTCTTATTTGATTTCTAAAAGTACTTCAGATGTTGCCATTTATAAGTAAGAACAATATAGGTACGCATTTAAGCCCCATATAAAAAAGGTAGCTTTTTGGGAAATGGTCTGTCTTTAAAGGATCATGTTTGAAAAGGTAAATTGCTATATTTTAAAATCTAAGACAGAATTAATTTGCGATAATTTCTTTAAATCACATGAGAAATAGAAAGGGTTACTTTCATAATATGTCATTTTCCTTTACATTCATTACATTGTACAGTACCTGGATGATTGACAAATAGTAGATAGATAGATAGATAGATAGATAGATAGATAGATAGATAGATATGATAGATAAATAGATGACATATAACAGATAATAGACACATAGGTAGACTGATAGATACATGATGGATAGATTACTGTAAATTATTTCTTTAGTCTTTATTTTTGTATATGATACTCATGTAGAAAAATTTTGAAAATATTAGCTAAATGAATCTGGTAAAGCATTCATAAAATATTTCTAAATTAGAGTGTTTTTATTATGAATTGAATTTCTCTTTATATACATCATCAATATCCTTACCCAATCACACAATATCACTGTTTTAGCTTCTGAGAACACTGGTGACATGGCATTTAAAAATATATAAGTTTTAAAAATAGTATTCAGAGATATTAAATTGCCTTTAATATTATATGAAACATATCCATTTCAGACCCAGCTTCTGGAAATATTAAGAACTCATGCATATAATAGTGAGTAATGCAAGACCTAGATCCATATAGTCAGGTTCCTCAGGGTGTGCTTCATAGAATATTAATGAGGTATCAAGAATAAGTCAAGTCCAGCAGTTATTAAACTATGTCATTTGATGGTATACATTGAACATAATCTGTCAAAGGTTCTCCTAAGTTCTCAGGTTTTGAAATGTATTATTAAACACTATTTCTCAAATGTAGCTGCTTTACCACCCTCCTGACTCTTGTTGGTGTATGTACACTTCCACATGCAGTAGATGTGCTTGAGGTTGTAAATCCTGGACTTGAAAGAAGTCAGGAAATTCCTTGGATGAGGCCTGTAAAATCTGCTGCTTTCAGAATCACAAGCTCTGAAAATTTGCTGTTTCCATCTATGAATCTAAACTGTCTTACTAAGAGTATTTTAATAATTTCTTTTGTTTTCTTAATGATATACTTTGATGAAAATTTAGCACAATCTATGAATAACCAAGGCGAAAGAATTGGCTAGGATTTCTATAAATATTTTCCCTACCCAGTGGTATGTGTTCTGTGGAACTTCCAAGTCAGAATCCTACCCCACCAAAAATATTCAATAATGAAATGGTCTAACTGCTGTGTCACACTCAGATTCCTTGCACCACACATAGGAGGGAGAAATACGATTGCTGGGGAATATTCAGAGCAAATATCTTCAATTACTATCTCTCAAAGTACTTCTGTCCAGAACAAAATTGTGGTGGGGAGACAGAGGCTCAAAACAATGCTAATAAGGTATTGTTTTATTTGTTTCATTGGAAACAGATTATTTTATTCTATATATTGATACCAAATAATTAAAGTTTCTAAAGTTTAAAAATCTCAAATGAAATGAACAAATGAAGCATCTTAGGAAAGAAGCATATTTATAAATCAATCTAAAGATGTTATTCATCTGTGCTTAAAATAATTGAGATGACAAGTCTTCCTGCCTGCTAACCTCCGTCTTTCACCCTTTCTTCCTTACTTTTCTTCACTTCTCTGCTTTTTCAGAAAATTATCTCAATTTCCTGAGAGATTTCCACCAGTATGACAGCATTTGGTCCCAACCATTCTTTCAGAGATGGCTGGATCATGTTATGGATCAAAGTTTCAACTAATAGATACGATGAAGACAACACTATGGTAAATACCATCATTATCCCTCAGCCTTTTCCATTATTTAATCATTTATTTTTTGGGAGGACATTTGAATTTTTCAGAATAACAATCTCCTAGTGATTTCATTTCTGTTCTCCAGAAACTGAACATATTATATTTCATAGCTAAGTGTCTCGGGTTTCAAGGCCAATTTAATGATTTAGAATGAAGATGTTATTCTAGGTTGTTAAAGCAGTGTCAATATAATGATTTTTTACCCTTGAAAACAGATCTTTTATCAGTCCTTAAAAAGTACTGGTCAGAGGGGACATGGTAGTTCCATCTAAGAAAGAAGGAAGATTGTCTCATAAAGGAGGCTGGGCGAGTTCTAAAATGAACTTTCCTGAGCATATCCAGAGGAGTAATATAGTTGCTGCAATCTATACAGGAAAATGCCTATCTTGAAATGATCACACTGGTTTTCCCATGATGCTTTAACATCCTTCAATATTAAATAATACAATAGAGTTTGATTTTTTTTTCCTTTCTGTCACCAGAGGAGACCAAGGTCAATAATTTAAAACATATTTTTAAATCTTAAAAATACAACAAAAGAAAAATATAGAATATCATTTAAAATATGATATTTGTCAAACACGGTATGTTGAAAATTTTAGTGTAGAACACCTTAATTGCAGCTAACTCAGCCAAAGTGAAATGGAGAATCCACAAAAGATCTTCAGTCTAAATCATTACATGACTATAAACCACACACACGCACACATACATACACACACCACAAGCATGCATGAATACATACATGTAAACACATACACATGGCTGACAATAACAAGAGACAACACAGAATAAGCACTATACATTGAAAACTTCAATGTTTTGGCTTCAGTCAACAAACTCTACATGCTCAGCCATAAAAGAGAAAGGGGGGGTATTTTTCAGTGTCATGAAAAAGGGTGGTCTACGAAAATGATGAAAGATCATTGTAAGAAACTAAGGAAGTATACCTACTCAATTCTAGGTGAAAATCTGGGCTAATGTGATATAATTGACCACCTGAAGGCTACTAAAAGTTTGATGGTATACAAAATGGATTTTCACTGTTCACTTTTTCTCCTGAGCAATAATATTCAAACAATATGACACATTAATTTCAAGTGACTTTTAATTTAAAGGTTACCATACATGCACAAGCACACAGAAGTACACTAGAATCCCTTAGTCCAAATTGGGAAAATTACATAGAAATACACAGCTGAGAGGGTGACATTTATATTTATATATATTCACTTTCTGAAGATTAAAATGACCCATTAGAAATGATTCTTTTCTGAGTATCTGTGTTTCGAGGGAGTAAACACACTTGTAGAGGAGTAGATATGATGAGAAACTCTAGATGACAGTAATTATCATTATGTCTAAAGATAAAACTACCCTCAGCTTAGTTGATGGTAGTTCCATCTACCATTTTCTAGTATAATTTCTAGAAATTACATTAAATTGTTTTATATGAAACTATATAGCTAAAATCATTCTATTAGACAAATTAGCAAGTTTTGATTGGAGACTTTAACAACTGAGCTATCTCTATCAGATAAACTTAATCCATGTGTATTTTAAATTATTTTTCAGTCATTCTTTGACAGTAAAATAAATATGTTAGATGTACATTCAGTGGGGATTGATAAAAATTCATGTGCAGAAGACTTTCTATATAAAACATTATTATTAAGAAATTGAAAATATAAAATGCAATGTACCAAAATTAGCCAGACATAAGTCTTTCCATCTCAGTCAATGTGTATAGAATTAGAATAGCCAATTTGGAGATGTAGAAATTCAAAATAGACCTTACTCATTCATTATCAAATATAATTTTATATATCTTTCCACCAAGATAAATGAAAAATTCACAAGGATTGGGAGCTAGAAAGATAATTAACTTTATATATTTTTGCCTGTCTCATATTTATTACTGACATTTAGTCCTTTCTCATCCTCTAATATTTACCATTTCTTATTCCCCTTTCTACATATTATGCCATCTTCATATTTATATGGTTATATATGTATGTGTATGTATATTAGGCTACGATCTACATATGAGAAAAAGCATATATCTTCTTCCTTTCCTTTCTCTCTTTCTTTCTTTTTTCTTCCTTTTTCTCATTTCCTTCTGGGATCATGACCTCACTTACATTGTAAGTCAAAAAATCTGCAAAAAATTTTAGTAACACTTAGAAAAGTTTAGTAATTCAAGAAACACAGAAGATAAGGACAACAGGTAAGAAGGAGAAGGAGGGAACAGGGCGAGTACAGCAGGAACCAAGTGCAAGTTATTTCATCACTTTGATACTCAACTGAACAAATTAAAATCCTTATTCTATGAATGCCCTCTCAGCATTCCATTTCTATGTATTTGGACCAGGAGATCCTGGTGTACCTGTATGTGTTTGTGCACGTAGGAGATGCTCACAAATCCAGTAAATTCCTCCTTCTGTGTTCTGCAACATTACACACTTTGGTGTTAATGAAGAGAAACATACAAACTTAGAAGAAAATGCATTATTTGCTAATTTTAATTCTCTTTAATGATTTTGAAACAATTTTTCCTCTTACAAACAAAATTGGATGCCATGATTTAAAATATGAGATTATACGAGAGGCATCATAATAACTCACAATATATAAAACACAGAAGAGCAACCATTTAAAAATTGTTAATGCAAGGTTTGGAGATATGGCCCAACAATTAACAGAGTTACTGCTCATGTAGAGGACTGAAGTTCATTTCCCAGTGCCCATATGGTACCTCATAGTCACCTGTAATTCCAGGTATAAAAGATCTCACACATCTATCTAGACTGTATGAATAGCAGACAAACAGATAATATACATAATTACATGTAGGGAACAAACTCATGCGCACAAAAAAATTAATAACAAAGTAATTCTTTTTTTAAAAAATTATTTAATTATTTAAATCACATCGTAATTTACTTATTCACACAGGGGTTATAAACACAAAAAGGCAGGATGTGGGGAAGTGAATGACATTGGAGCATAGGTGTTCAGGGGGAGTACAGATACCATTTAGAACAGGGTATCAGCTGGGTGAAGGTTCAGAGGAGAAGTCACTATGACTCTGCCTATGATTCACTTGTCCCAAGGGGGGAAAAAAACATAACAAAGTAATTCTTAAAACAACTGTTGAAGCCTTGTTACTATGCAAATAAAAACAAAGTAGCAGAATCTCTATTAGCATGTCAGTTATTTAATCAAACATACAATAAAAATAATGTTTTTTCTTTTCCTTCCTTCCTTCCTTCCTTCCTTCCTTCCTTCCTTCCTTTCTTTCTTTCTTTTCTACACTCCAGATTTTATTTCCCCCCTTCCACCTTCTAATTGTTCTACATCCCATAACTCCATCCCACTTCCCTGTCTCCACGAGGCTGTTCCTACCCCCTACCTCAACCCCACCTGACCTCTAAACTCCCTGGGGCTTCCAGTCTCTTGAGGGTTAGGTGCATCATCTCTGATTGAACACAGACCCGGCAGTCCTCTTCTGTTATGTGTTGGAAGCTTCATATCAACCTGTATATGCTGCCTTTTTGGAGATTAAGTGTTTGAGAGATCTCAGGGGTCCAGATTAATTGAGACTGCTGTTCCTCCTACAGGGTCACCATCCTCCTTAGCTTATTTCAGCCGTTCCCTAATTCAACCACAGGGGTCAGGAACTTCTATCCATTGGTTGGGTGTAAATATTTGAATCTGACTCTTTCGGCTGTTTGTTGGGTCTTCCGGAGGGCAGTGATATGGTTCCCTTTTTGTGAGTGCTCCATAGCTTCAGTAATAGTGTGAGGTCTTGACCTTCACCTTGAGCTGGACCTTCACTTTGGTCCTGTTGCTGAACCTTCTTTTCTTCAGGCTCCTCTCCATTTCCATCCCTGTAGTTCTTTGAAACAAGAACAATTACGGGTCAGAGTTTTGACTATAGTATGGCAACCCTTTCCCTCATTTGATGCCCTGTCTTCCTGCTGGAGGTGGGCTCTGTAAGTTCCCTCTCCCTACTGTTAGGCATTTCACCTAAGGTCCTTCCCTTTGAGTTCTGAGAGTCTCTCACCTCCCAGGTTTCTGGTGCATTCTGCAGGGTCCCCCCTACCTCCTACCTACCTAGGTTGCCTGTTTCCATTCTTTCTGCTGGCCCTTAGGGCTTCAGTTCTTTTCTCTCACCCGATACCAGACAAGAATCCTCTCTCCTCTTGACCCCCAGTGGAAGCTCTGTGAGCATTTGCTTCAGAACTCTTGATATATGAAGAAACGATGTCTAACAATGAGCAGTTAAATAGTTTATAAATACTAGCCCAACTTTAATGACTGTCATGTTGTCTCTCAAGTTAAAATTATAATGACATTTGTTTGATGAATATAATCATTTTGAAGAGGATAAAAATGAGATAAAATTGCTACTATGAACTTCCTACAGTCAAATACTAGTGAGAATTATAATCCAGCCATTTTAAATTTAGTTAATTATGGTTTTCCTAAGTTATCTCTGGAAATATAAATGAAAAGTTAGTGACACATATGGAAATAATTTATGCCCCAAATCACAAAATAAATAACATTTTTTTTCTTTTTTGAAGGATATGAAACATTTTGTACAAACCAATGAATCTGTCACCTTTGAATTCTATGTCTTAATAGTTTTGAGTGTCGAGGATTTTGACATGTTCTAAATTCTTGACATTTCTATTGATGGCTTGTTTCCTTTATGTATTTAAATTTAATAGAAACATGCCCTGTAAAGAAGGCAATTAATACCACACAGTGCTAAGTTTTCTGAGTGATGACAAAAAGTCACATGAAAATAAATTTAATTTGTATAAGGTCATAGCCAATTTACTTTTGTTAAATATATGCTTAAAAAGAAAACATACCATCCAGAATTCTGTAATTCAAAATGAATCTTATTAATAAATACTTTTCATCAGAGAAAGATATTTAGTTCATGAAAGTATTTAATTTCAATTATGGTTTTTCTATTAATATGCCTTGTCTTTTATTAAATTAAGATTATGGCAACTGGATTGGATTTCTTTTTGTTCCAGATACTTTAAATATAATATTTTCTCCTGTTAAGGTTCTTGAGTTGAGACAATAATATAATTTAAGCATTATTTGTTATTTTGTGGTATCCTATTGGGTTATGAAGTAAAATGTCCTTGGTTCTAAAATGCACATTGTTTTAGATAGTATGAAATATATACATTGGGTACAATTTAAAAATTTAACAACATCACGGTATTAAACGATGCTTGAAATGTCAAAGCTAATTATTTTCACCAGCTTCAAACTTCGTGATTCAAAATTGCTGAATTTAATATTTATCTATTCTGTCTAAAGTGCTTCCAAGGTTAGTTGTCTGTATGTAACCTCTAACTCATAAGTTTCTGTTCACTTCGATATTTTGAAAAGTCAGATGCTTGACAGTTCTAGGTCAGGCTTTGATGGGAGCTAAAAGCATATTTTAAACATTCTTCATCATTTATCTCCAGTATCAGATGTCTCAATGGGGCTCTTCACTCTAGTTAAAGAAATTGCATCCAGGTATGCAAACAAACAAAATCACATTTAAATTATTACTTTCAACTTCTCCAAAATGTCCAGATGTATCATGTTTACTATGCATAATTAGTTAAACATAATCTCTTATATTGAAGAAGGAAAAAGAAAACAAAGTTTCCTTTTGTAATAAGTCTGTCTTCAAGGCTCAATAGTTGAGGTTTGTAGCTGTCAAGGCAACCAAGCTGAGCATCTACTAAGTAGCACAGTGTCAAAGTGTGAGGTAAGTGAAATTTCAGTTGTGTAAAAACTATACCATGGACCAAGGGGGTGGAGATATGTAATTATTGTGATCATTGTAGAACATTTTCTACAGTGACAAATTACATTGCCTCCACATAGTCAGGCCTCACCAATATCTTCATCTCTCCATACTCTTAAATCTGCAGAAATAGCCAAAATCCCTTTACGTCTAATACAATATTTAGACAACAAATTCTGTGTAGGTTCAAGAAAGCCAGTTGCCAAATATGTCCTCAGTGATGCTGCGACTTTTAGTAATTTAATATAACTTCCTACCATTGTTGCTGACATTCATGGCACATTATTTAGATAGAGATTAATAGATAAGTGTCATCTCCAAGAGATTCCATGTTCTTTTAAACTGTTCACTTGAGTTGTCTACCATAATTCTGGTTGTTGCAGAGCTGGTGTTCAAGGATTATATTTGTATGGTTCTTTCAGTGCTGTGTGAATTCTATGCAATGCCTTCAGCTTCCAACTATCCAAGTACATCCCCAGTGCATTCAATTGGCAGAATACACACACACACACACACACCACAAAATCAAAAAAAAAATAAGATTTTAGATAACATTAAAAACAACAGTAGTACATAGTATTTAAAGAGAAAAGACATGAATTCGTTTAGCCAATGACAGTGTTGTGAAATTGTTCTTTTCTGATATGTTGGTGCACACTTGTACTCTCACAACTTGGATTACACAGATGGGGATTTAGAATATCAAGGGCACCCACATCTGTATAAAGAAATGGAGTCCAGACTGGAGTACGATATCCTCTTTACAAAATCATTGAAAGACATAACCACCACCAAAAATAAAACTATACAATCACAGAGTCTAACTAAGATTGTTCTAAAGATAAAATTTATCAAGACTGAGTCAGAGAACAAATTATACTATGAAGTTTTCAATGACAAAAACCTGGTATGCTGACATTCTGAAATTTTCCTGTGTGAAGCTATTTTTAACACAGAACTTACTTTATTGATGTATGAAATAAGACATAAACTCCTTCTTAGAAATCGTGCTATATGTGACATAAAACAAGTTTTTCATGAGGGCACAACTACCAAAATTTTAACGACAAAATATTGTATGTTTGAAACTTGGGATATATCTGAGGAGGAAATAGGCCACACATTTGAAGGTATCATAGGTCACTGGTTAGAATATTTATTTTTGCATTTTAGAGTTTTCTAAAGCTTTCATAAGTTATGTTATATAAAATTATTCTTCTAGGTAGTAAGGTATATTTAAAACAATGTATATATAACATTCTTATAGCTTTTAAAGTAAGAAGAATAGGACAAATATTTAAATTGTAGAATTGTAAGTCCTGTTGTAATCTATAGCTCATTTTTTTCTGATTATTTTATTAAATACAATTGAAACATTTTTCCCCTTTACGTTCATCTTTCCTACCCTTCCCATGTTCTCCATCCCTGCTTTCTCTCATTTTCATGACTCCATTTTATTTAGTTATCTTTCATATCTGCATAGACATATAAATACAACTCACTGAGTTTCTTTAGTGTTCTTGTAAGTTTATGATTTCATAGATAACAACTTGAAATTGTATCATCAATTAGAAAACTTCATTCTCGCCTTGCGCCGGGAGCCTGGTCCTTTGGCCTGGGGCGGACCTGCAGCTGGTCTGCTCCTGTGGAAACACCGGATCCTGAGACATCCTAGAGGGACACACTGCAACCAGAGCAGAGGAGCAGAGGACACTTAGCGGGTCTGCGCCTGTGGAAACATCTGATCCTGAGACATCCTAAAAGACCTACTGCATCCAGAGCAGAGGGAGCTTAGGATCACAGGAACACAGAGACATCTGGAATCTGAGGAGATCTGACACAAGCAAGATAACTGGAAAGACAGACTCCAGTCAGACACAGTGAGCACAGGTAATACTAGAGCCAACCAGATGGCAAAAGGCAAGCGCAAGAACACAAGCAACAGAAACCAAAGTTACCTGACATCATCAGAACCCAGTTCTCCCATCATAGCAAGCCCTGGATACTCCATCACACAGGAAAAACAGGACTCAGAATTAAAATCACTTCTCATGATGATGATGGAGGATTTTAAGAAGGACATAAGTAACTCCATTAAAGAAATACAGGAGAACACAGGTAAACAGGTAGAAGCCCTCAAAGAGGAAACACAAAAATCCTTGAAAGAATTGAAAGAGAACACAGGTAAACAGGTAGAAGCCCTTAAAGAGGAAACACAAAAATCCTTTAAAGAATTTCAAGAAAACACAATCAAACAGGTGAAGGAATTGAACAAAACCATCCAGGATCTAAAACTGGAAATAGAAACAATAAAGAAATCTCAAAGGGAGACTACTCTGGAGATAGAAAACGTAGGAAAGAGATCAGGAGTCATAGATTCAAGCATCACCAACAGAATACAAGAGATAGAAGAGAGAATCTCATGCACAGAAGATACCATGGAAAACCTCGACACAACAGTCAAAGAAAATGCAAAATGCAAAAAGCTCCTAACACAGAACATCCAGGAAATCCAAGATGCAATCAGGAGACCAAACCTAAGGATAATAGGTATAGATGAGAGTGAAGATTCCCAATCTAAAGGGCCAGTAAATATCTTCAACAAAATTATAGAGGAAAATTTCCCCAACCTAAAGAACAAGACACTCATAAACATACAAGAAGCCTACAGAACACCAAACAGACTAGACCAGAAAGAAATACTTCCCGTCACATAATAATCAAAACACCAAATGCACAAAACAAAGAAAAAGTACTAAAAGCAGTAAGGGAAAAAGGTCAAGTAACATATAAAGGCAGACCAATAAGAATTACACCAGACTTTTCACCAGAGACTATAAAAGCCAGAAGATCCTGGTCTTCTATTATACAGACCCTAAGGGAACACAACTGCCAGCCCAGACTGCTATACCAGCAAAACTCTCAATCACTATAGATGGAGAAACCAAGATATTCCATGACAAAACCAAATTTGCACAATATTTCCCCACAAACCCAACACTTCAAAGGATAATTGATGGAAAACGCCAACATAAGGAAGGAAACTACAACCGAGAAGAAGCATGGAAGTAATCTTCCAACAACCCCCCAAAAAAGGTAGCTACACAAACATAATTCCACCTCTAATAACAAAAATAACAGGAAGCAACAATCATTTTTCCTTAATATCCCTTAACATCAATGGACTCAATTCTCCAATAAAAAGACGTAGACTATCAGACTGGATACATAAACAGGACCCAGAATTTTGTTGCATACAAGAAACGCACCTCAGTGACAAAGACAGACATTACCTCAGAGTAAAAGGCTGGAAAACAATTTTCCAAGCAAATGGTTCCAAGAAACAAGCTGGAGTAGCCATTCTAATATCAAATAAAATTGACTTTCAACCAAAAGTAATCAAAAAAGATAAGGAAGGACACTTCATACTCATTAAAGGAAAAATCTACCAAGATGAACTCTCAATTCTGAACATCTATGCTCCAAATGCAAGGGCACCTCCATACATAAAAGAAACTTTACTAAAGCTCAAAGCACACATTGCACCTCACACAATAATAGTGGGGGATTTTAACACCCCGCTCTCTCCAATGGACAGATTGTGGAAACAGAAACTAAACAAAGACACATTGAAATTAGCAGAAGTTATGGACCAAATGGATTTAACAGATATCTATAGAACATTGCATCCTAAAGTAAAAGAATATACCTTTTTCTCAGCACCTCATGGTACCTTCTCCAAAATAGACCATATAATTGGTCACAAAACAGTCCTCAACAGATACAAAAAGATTGAAATAATCCCCTGCATCCTATCAGATCACCACGGACTAAGGCTGGTCTTTAATAATGACAGAACCAAGGGAAAACCCACATCCATGTGGAAACTGAACAATGCTCTACTCAATAATGACTTTGTCAAGGAAGAAATAAAGAAAGAAATTAAAGACTTTCTAGAATTTAATGAAAATGAGGAAACATCATACCAGAACTTGTGGGACTCCATGAAAGCAGTGCTAAGAGGAAAACTCATAGCTCTAAGTGCCTACAAAAAGAAATTGGAGAGAGCACACATTAACAACTTGACAGCACACCTGAAAGCTCTAGAACAAAAAGAAGCACATACACCCAACAGGAGTAGGCGTCAGGAAATAATCAAACCCAGGGCTGAAATCAACCAAGTAGAAACAGAAAGAACTATACAAAATATCAACAAAACCAGGAGTTGGTTCTTTGAGAAAATCAACAAGATAGATAAACCCTTAGCCAGATTAACCAGAGGGCACACAGAGAGTACCCAAATTAATAAAATCAGATCTGAAAAGGGAGACATAACAACAGAAACTGAGGAAATTCAAAAAATCATCAGATCCTACTACAAAGGCCTATACTCAACAAAACTGGAAAATCTGGATGAAATGGACAATTTTCTAGACAGATACCAGGTACCAAAGTTAAATGAGGAGCAAATAAACCATCTAAACAGTCCCATAACCCCTAAAGAAATAGCAGCAGTCATTAAAAGTCTCCCCACCAAATAAAGCCCAGGACCAGACAGTGTAGAATTCTATCAGACCTTCAAGGAAGACCTAATACCAATTCTCTTCAAACTATTCCACAAAATAGAAACAGAAGGAACACTACCCAATTCATTCTATGAAGCTACAATCACACTCATACCTAAACCTCACAAAGACCCAACAAAGAAAGAGAACTTCAGACCAATCTCTCTTATGAATATCGATGCAAAAATAGTCAAGAAAATTCTAGCAAACCGAATCCAAGAACACATCAAAACAATCATTCATCATGATCAAGTGGGCTTTATCCCAGGAATGCAGGGATGGTTCAATATTCGGAAATCCATCAATGTAATCCACTATATAAACAAACTCAAAGAAAAAAACCACATTGTCATCTCACTAGATGCTGAGAAAGCATTTGACAAAATTCAACATCCCTTCATGGTAAAAGTCTTGGAAAGATCAGGAATTCAAGGCCCATACCTAAACATAGTAAAAGCAATATACAGCAAACCAGTAGCCAACATCAAACTAAATGGAGAGAAACTTGAAGCAATCCCACTAAGATCAGGGACTAGACAAGGCTGCCCACTCTCTCCCTACCTATTCAATATAGTACTGGAAGTCCTAGTCAGAGCAATTAGACATCAAAAAGAAGTCAAAGGAATACAAATAGGAAAGGAAGAAGTCAAAATATTACTATTTGCAGATGATATGATAGTATACGTAAGTGAATCCAGAACTTCCACCAGAGAACTCCTAAACCTGATAAACAACTTCAGCACAGTGGCAGGTTATAAAATAAACTCAAACAAATCAGTAGCCTTCCTCTATGTGAAAGATAAACAGGCTGAAAAGAAATTAGGGAAAAGACACCTTCAGAATAGTCACAAATAATATAAAATACTTCGGTGTGAATCTAACCAAGCAAGTGAAAGATCTGTATGACAAGAACTTCAAGTCTCTGAAGAAAGAAATTGAAGATGATTTCAGGAAATGGAAAGATCTCCCATGCTCATGGATCAGCAGGATTAATATAGTAAAAATGGCCATCTTGCCAAAAGCAATCTACAGATTCAATGCAATTCCCATTAAAATACCAACTCAATTCTTTACAGAGTTAGAAAGAGAAATTTGCATATTCATTTGGAATAACAAAAAACCCAGGATAGCGAAAACTATTCTCAACAATAAAAGAACTTCTGGAGGAATCGCCATCGCTGACATCAAGCTTTACTACAGAGCAGTAGTGATAAAAACAGCCTGGTATTGGTACAGAGACAGGCAGGAAGATCAGTGGAATAGAGTTGAAGACCCAGAAATGAACCCACACAACTATGGTCATCTAATCTTTGACAAAGGAGCTAAAACCATCCAGTGGAACAAGGACAGCATTTTCAACAAATGGTGCTGGTTCAACTGGAGGACAGTATGCAGTAAAATGCAAATCGATCCATTCCTATCTCCTTGTACAAAGCTCAAGTCCAGGTGGATAAAGGACCTTCACATAAAACCAGACACACTGAAACTAATAGAAGAGAAAGTGGGGAAGACCCTCGAATACCTAGGCACAGGGGAAAAGTTCCTGAACAGAACACCAATGGCCTATGCTCTAAGATCAGGAATTGACAAATAGGACCTCATAAAATTGCAAAGTTTCTGTAAGGCAAAGGACACGGTCAATAGGACAAAATGGCAACCAACAGATTGGGAAAAAATCTTTACCAATCCCACATCCGATAGAGGACTAATATCCAATATATACAAAGAACTCAAGAAATTAGACTCTAGGCAACCAAATAACCCTATTAAAAAATGGAGTAAGGAGCTAAACAAAGAATTCACAACTGAGGAAATGAGAATGGCCGAAAAGCACCTAAAGAAATGTTCAGCATCCTTGGTCATCAGGGAAATGCAAATCAAAACAACCCTGAGATTCCACTTCACACCAGTCAGAATGGCTAAAATAAAAAACTCAGGTGACAGCAGATGCTGGCGAGGATGTGGAGAAAGAGGAACATTCCTCCATTGTTGGTGGGATTGCAAGATGGTGCAACCACTATGGAAATCAATCTGGCTGTTCCTCAGAAAATTGGACATATCACTACCTGAGGACCCAGCTATACCACTCCTGGGTATATATCCAGAAGATGCTCTAACACATAACAAGGACATATGCTCCACTATGTTCATAGCAGCATTATTTATAATAGCCAGAAACTGGAAAGAACCCAGATGCCCTTCAACAGAGGAATGGATACAAAAAATGTGGTACATTTATACAATGGAATATTACTCAGCTATTAAAAACAATGAATTTGATAAATTCATATATAAATGGATGGAACTAGAAAATATCATCCTGAGTGAAGTAACCCAATCACAAAAGAACATACATGGTATTCACTCACTGATTATTGGATTTTAGCCCAGAAACCTGAAATACCCAAGATACAACTCAGAGACCACAAAAAGCTCATGAAGAATGATGACCAAGTAGGGGGGGCTTCAGTCCTTCTTAGAAGGAGTAACAAAATACTCAAGGGTGCAAATATGGAGACACAGTGCAGGACAGAAACTGAAGAAGAGACAGACCATTCCACCTGGATATCCATCCTATGTGCAGTCACCAAAAGTAGAGGTTGATGTGGATGTCAGGATGTACATGCTGACAGGAGCCTGATATAGCTGTCTCCTTAGAGGTCTACAAGAGTCCGACATACTCAGAGGCAGAAGCCCACAGCTAACCATTAAACTGATCACAGGGTTCCCAATGGAGAAGATAGAGTGAAGGCTGAAGGAGTTGAGAGGATTCGTGACACCATGAGGAAAGCAACAATCCCAACCAACCAGAGCCCCCAGGGTCTAAACCACAAGCCTGGGAGCGCTTAGGGAGGGACCCATGGCTCCAGCTATATATGCAAGGGAGCTATATATAAGTGGGAGAAGAGATCCTTGGTCCCATGAAGACTGGACGTCGTGCGGGGGGGATATTCGAGGGTGGGGAGGTGAGGTACAGCGGAGGGTGGAAGGGGGTACACCAACGTGGAGATAGGAGGAGGGGGGAAGGGATAGTGAGTTCCTGGGAGGGAGGGGGGAAATGGGGTAAGGAGAGAACATCTGAAATGTATAAAAAATTTACAATAAAATATTTCCAATAAAAAAAAAATGAAAAAGAAAACTTCATTCTCTCACTCATAACAATTGCTGTAATTAATTCCCTGAGGAGTGAGTGGTCATGAGATTTATCCTTTCTGTGATAATATGTCTATTTATACTGTACTTAACAATATCATAAATAGTAATCTATACTTCTTCAAAAGTATAATGGAAACAATATATAACCTACTTTTCTTAGAGTAATACTCTATCCATTTAATATAACTTGATCTATGGACACAGTAAGAATATAGGGTAAATATGCTGGTTACTTCGTGTAGGTTATTAGTTAATTCTTTATGATTGGAAACTGTAGGCATTAATTTATGGGCCAGTGCTCATCTCAATAACCAGAAATAGTTCTTGGGATTATCCACATGAAACTTCTTCACTGTCGTCAGCCTCTGCCGCTGACAAGCTGATTGTAAGGAGATATCATAAAAAGATTGCTTCTGTTAATAAGTTCAACTTTGCAGGAGACAGAATCACAGAAACCCAACTGTGAAAGATTATTTAGATTACCATGCCTGAGGTGAGAAAACATTGAACCCAAAGAGGGTACAGCCATTCTATGAGGCTACGGTCCTGAACGGATTGAAAGGAGAACGTGAGATGACTCCAGCTCTCTTTCCTCATTGACATTAGAGGCAATGTTACAGCTGACTCCAGTCAGTACCTGCTGCCAGGAATTCCTTGCCATGATGGATCATAGTACCCTGCAATAGTGAGATAAAATAAACACTTCTCCATTAACTGTCAGTGGATTTTATCATTGCTACTGGAAAATTGCTAATTAAGAGTCTGAAGAGAGAAAGTAGAGGAAATGATGGCTCTGCTGGTAGCTAGTGTCAAACTGATGGGCTTTATTGTCTTAACAAGTCTAACTGAGTGAGTCACGTGGAATCACAGCTCATGCCTAATAGCTGTTTATATATTTAACATCATGAAAATAAAAAGCCTGTTGTTTGCTTGTTTGAGAAGCTCTTTAAAATTATTAATAACTTCTATTTTCTTATACTTTCTTGGGAATACTCAAACAAGAGACAATGACCTATTTCTTTAATGAAGAGCATTTTACATACCAGGTAAGAGTTCATTTTTTCAACAGTTTTGTGATTTAACAAGCAGATACACATTAATGTGTTTTATATATATATCTATTTCTTATTAAACTCAAAAAACCTCACAACAAGGCAGATCGTGGGCTCTAGAGACTGGATACCTCAGCTGTCGGTCTGGTTTTATCACTCCATACCTATTGCTATTTGGTAAACTCATATAAAACTTAGCAAAATCCATCATAGTGTTCTGATTTTAAAAATGTATCCACATCTTCAGAACAAATAGAATTTTTTCAAAGTAGTCTAATGAACACATATTAGAGAAAAAGACTATGACGACTGATAAATCAAATCTAAGAAATGTAGTCTACTCTAAGTACCTATATTTAATATTATTGTAATGTAGGCCTGCATATAGAAGCAAATTTTGTGCACCAACTAGTGGACCTGGATTTTACAATCCAAACAAATTTCATTGGTAAACTTAGAGGATTTGTTCCCTCTGTTTATCTAGTGTCTGGATAAACAGACATTCTGCCCTTTCTGCTACTTAGCTATATATCCCTATAGAGACTCAACCATTTCTGCCTTTTTTTCAACATAGTTTCAGTAAAAATGATAAATCTTAATTCCTTGTCACAATGTGTGTATGAACTAAGTCAGTCATAAGACAGTGATTCAACCTAATTCAGCAGAGACTGAGTGAACTGAGATACATGTGACGGGGCATCAAGTCTGTGTTTCACCTGAGATTCTGCAGAAGGAATCCCTGAATGAAGCACACAACAGGGACACCCAGCAATGGCTAAATTTATTATGCTGAGACTCAGAAGTGTTCCTGCACTATCATTTTGAGTTGGGTATACGTGATATCAGCTTTCACAAAATTCACTGAAAACACACCTGCCTCTGTATAATTACATATACCAATAGAGATATCCTTCCACTTTAAAAAAATGGGAAGAAATGATGAGGGAAATGGAGAGGTACAAAAGAAATTGCAAGCACATTGCTAAGAATTTGTGATCAGTGCCAAAATGAAATCTGTTCTGAGACTGGAGGCAAAAACATTTACTAAGTATATTTTATTTCCTCCTCTATATCAGATCTTAGATCATCAGTTCTAGCTCGTGCTGTAGATTTATTGGATGAATGTTTGAGATAAGAAATCTCTGTAGAATAAATTCTGAGGAATATTGGGAAAATGTAAAAAAGAAACAAAAACAAAAATATGTGACATTGAAAGTGACAGGTGTTTTTATAAAGGAATATTAAAGAGATAGGAGAGACATTTTTAAATTCAGAAAGTAGAACCCCAGAAAACAGAAATCTCAAACAAAGATGTGTGTAATAAAGAGGAATATTGACAGGAATATCTATTGTGGTTCTATGCAGCTTATTATTTTATTTATTCTTAAAAATGCTCTACCGCAACTAACCTGACATTCTCCCTCGGCCTAGCCAAGGAGATCAAGGAAGCCAGAATCTCATTGCTACTCCACAGCAGGAAGTAATGCCTCAGATGTCAACCATATATATGAGGAAGCCCATGATCTGTACTGCCTGGCAGTACCAGGACAGTGCTCTCCCCAATCTGCTGGGATGGTGTCTTAGAAGAAAGAGGCATGAATAATGTAAACAATTGTCTCACCATAGCCAAAAAATGCCCTGGTTTCAGCTGAAATTTATTGTTAAAGGAGAATATTGAAAATGAACAGAAAAAGTATCGGATGTCATCACTGACATGGAGGAGTGAGTTGACAAATTTTACTTTTAACACGGATCCGTTACATGATATTGTCATTATGCAGGTAGTTGCCTGGAAACACTGCTGGAGAATGTTAGAGTAACAGGCTAAAAGAGAAACAAAGTTATGGGGATTATGGAATAGAGAAGAATAATACGAGCAGTAGGGATGGACAGGTGATAACATTCGTGACTATAAATAGATTACTCCAAATGCTATGGAACCTTAGATTTAGCTGACAGAACTTGTACTGTAGGTACATAGAGGCTTTCCAGAAAACACACAAATATTCTTTGTGTCACAGGGTAACAGCGAACACGTCACGTAGGTGACAGGAACAAGCAGCACAAGACATTTGAAACACAGCGAGAATTTCAGTGTGCCTGACACCAAATGCCCCAAGTAGTTTGAAGAGACAGAGATGAGAGTCAGGGCTACATCCTGAGTTTCTCATCTGGAACTAGGCTTGTTTTGCTATTTACTCCACATGTTGATGGCTTTTCCAAGGTAGCCAGAGTATAGAAAAGCAATGTAGAGTTTGTACGTTTTAAAGAAATGATACAAATCACAGGAGAGAGCTTTAATAAGTGGAGTAAAAAGAGAAGATTAAAAAATGATAATATGTGGAACTGACATATTAATCTGAGATTAATCTCTTTATTTCTGACCCAGCACAGAAGTAAGTATGTAAACATGTTATCAAGATTTCAAGTAATTTCTTAGTACAATCTTATTTAAGATTAGCAGTCTTAGAAAGTTTCTACTATTTTTCTAGTATTTAAAATTATGTTAGTGATATCTCATGTTAAATACGGCACAGCATGTTCATTTACAATGTTGTCCATACAGATTTTCTAAATTAACATGTATATGTATCAATTTAAAATCACCTTTAAAAATAATCTACGATATTTCTAAAGAGCAGTGTAGGAATTTTGGAAAGTATCTCAGTATCATTGGCCATTAAATTTTACTTTTTTTTAGTGTGTGTGTGTGTGTGTGTGTGTGTGTGTGTGTGTGTGTGTCCAGAAGAGTGCAGGTGTTCTAAGAAGTCAAAAGAGGGTATTGTATCCCCTTGAGCTTGAGTTATAGGTGGTTGTGAGGTGCCTATTGTGGGTGCTAGGAACTTAATCTTGGCCTCTGACAGAACAGCAAGAGCTCTTAGCCACTAAACTTTGTATTCAGCTCTGGACATTAAAGTTTTATTGAATTTTTATCACAAGAAATTGATTCTTGTACATATTCCTTTCAAATCAAAAATTTTTTGAGGTGAGCATATTGGAAGATTAATGTATACATTAAAGTCACAGGCATTATTTCTATTTGTGTCCATGCTGAGAGCTATGAGTCTATTAATTGGGGTTCCAAGTGTTTTTCTTGTAACATCTGATATCATTTGAAAATCCTTAAATAGTGAAAATACTTTCAATAACTAAAATCCTTTCAATAAATTGAGATACTTATTTAAGAATGTTTCTCATATCCTAAGCTTTTTTCTCCTCTACATTCCTGTGTATCACCAATTGAGAAAGTATTCAATAACTGAATTCTTTAACCAGTCTTCTTTTCATTTTCCTGAAAAATTCTAAGTAAAGAAAAAAAAATGGGTTTTTATTGCATTAAAAATGCTGTAGTCTATTGTATTACCTAATAAAAAATACTAGATTAAGTTATAAAGAACAGGTTTAAGGGGTTCAAATAGAATGTGGCAAATAACACACAGCAGAATATATGGGATCTTAAAGCCCAACTCATGAGTGACTTGGTATGTATTTCCAGCACAGGAGTACAAGGGACCTCTGTCCCACGTCCACTTCAGCACCTTTTATTATCAGTGTTTTTTATCATGGTCATTCTTACACGAGTAAGGTAGTAGTTCATTGTGGTTTTTATATTAATGATTTTTTTCACATGCATCTTGTCATCTATTTATCATCTATGAATCCTTTTTCTTTAATTTTATTAGTATATATTATAGCACAAAATAAAGTTTAATTATTAAACTGTACAAATGTGCTTTACATATATTGACCATAGTGTCCTTATCACTCTGTCATATCTCTATGTCTTTAGTTAAATATCAATGAAGATCTATTGTAAGTTTAAAACAGATTATATGTGTTTCAACTGTATTCCTTTTAAAATTATTTGTATAATGTGGATATTAGTCCCTCATGTGATACATAGTTTTAATAGTTAGAAAGTTATAGTGCAAATTTTAATTACTACAGCATTGTCCAACAGTGTCTTTGTGATATATTCATCAAAGATGCAATACATAACCCTCTAAGAAATAGAAAATGAAACTGAATTTACACATCCAGAGCTTTAGAGTACTTGTGCATATAAAACACTGAAAATTGCTATTGATTATTTTAATGTGTGTAAGTAAACAGATGAGGAAATCAGCTCTATACAACGTTCTTAAGGAGGGCCATTGTCAAAAGTCAAAAGATAAAAAGTACTTGACTTTCTATAATGACTTCCACTACAATGTGCAGAAATAATTGTCAGCAATTCACATATGTTCACTTCATTTTCATTTTGCAGTTGAGACCAGGGTAAAAGTCTATCATGATGTGAGTAGTGTAGAGTGTGGTCTAAGGAGGGACAGGGAAGACCTGCACACATTCCCACAACAAATGCTCTGTGACTCATCATAACGTGAGCTTTCTTTTTCTTCTCTCAAACAACAGATGGATATGATGACAGTGCACAATTCTCTGGCTGTTGTGAACAGTAATTGAGATAACTGATGGATGCACTTCAAGAGTTATTAATAGAATGTCTGTATACAGAATAGTCTCTGTGATTGTAAAAGTTGTTGGTTTCCTTTGGTCCTCTGTCATTCTTGATAACATGGACCTTATATTTCATATTGCTCAGTTTGAAAAACATAGATCAATTTACTTTTTATTCATACAAAATCAATTTATTCTGAGACAAAAAAGACTCTCACAAAACACTTTTTTGTGGGTGAAGTTTTTCCATTTTCCCTCATTTCCATGTTTACCCAGAGCAAGGACCAGGGAAGAGCTTGGGAGACCAAGTTTAGGATATGTCTAGCAAAAACAGTATGGATCTTAGCACTACTTTTGCTCTCTAGAAACTACATCAATTTGGTTTTGGAATTTAACTTTTCAAGTCAATTTTGTCTATAAAATCTGTAAAATTAATCCCTGACCCACAAAGTTTAATGTAAAAGCTGAACATAAAGACAAACAATCAACAAGCATGTCATTAATGATGATGTCTTTCATAAATTTTAAAGGCTTTGATATATTGTAGAGACTGCATATATAAGCATGTATGTTTACAAATGTCCATAAGCACACATGTAGCATTACAACTTTCTGAATATATTACAAACTTTAGTTTGTTGTTAACTAAAAGCTTTCAAAAGAGTAAGAGCTCTTTAATTTTAAGGTGTGTAGAGAAGATGCAAATGATGACTCCAAGGAAGGTGATGAATTCTAATGCAAAATTGTCACTTGGAATCAAAATAGACATGTGCAATTTTCATAGACGGGCCATTAAAGCATGCCAGCACTGGGGAAAGTTGTGCGGTAGAGAATGGTCCTTCCTAAACTACTAAAGAATGGAGGAGATCAAGAGAAGATAGAGATGGTATATTATCAGAAGCCAAAGTTTATGCTACTTATAGTGATTCATAGTGATATTAGCAATGAGATGATTACAGCTTCCATGTGATATCTAAAACAGAGGAAACATGTTCCTTCCTTGTGTGTATAATACATTCAAGTATCATTAAAAATGACATAAACCTCACCTGTTTTATACTTTTAGTCATTCTGGGTCACTCAACAGTCCATTCTTTAATGGGTACATTGGAAGGACAGAATGAAGTCAATGAGGTCTTGCTGTTCCAGAATAATCTCTTTATTCCTAGATCAGTCCTTCAATAAACATAGGTTCCTAACCATTCTGAAAGTGATTGCAATCAACTTGTTCCTGCCCTCTTCAGGGTGGAAGCTATGCACGAGCCAAGCTGTACGCTGTTCACACAGCCCCTTATATCTTCAATAAAAAGATGGATAGGCAATCACTCAAGATATGCTATTGATCCTATGAGTCAACTGATATGAAGTCTTCTGAACCTGAGGTCTGTACTTAATGACAAAATTTGCTGTTCTGGGAGAATTTCAGACCAATATTGTGCTATGACAAAATATTATATAGTGATTCAACATAAATGATTAAAACTAATGTAGCATTCTCATGATCTCACCTGGAAATTTGATTTAACCATGTCATATCCTTGTGTACTAATCTCTAAAGTACACCTGTATACACAAAATCTGATGGGTTTGCTGTGACTCTTAATAATGAAAGCATTCATAAATCCCATTTAAATTGAACCCCACGCGGATGTGTCAGGTGTGTTAGGAATATATTGTTTATTTTGAATCAGGAAATATATCTAAAGAGGAATTTATACATAATACTAAGTTACAGTGGGGATGTGAAACCAGAAGTGGTCATCTCCTGTAGCCAGGCAGGACCAACAGTGAAATGATAAGAGCATAAACTCACCCACAAAAATTTACCCTCAAAATTCGTCCTGTCTAAAAGAAATGCAGAGTCAAAGACGGAGCAGAGATTAAAGGAACGGTTAACCAAAAAGCAGCCCAACTTGAGACCTATCTCATTGGTAAGCACCAATAAATCGCACTATTAATGATACTATGTTATGCTTGCAAACAGTAGCCTAGTCAACTGTCCTTTGAGAAGCTCTACCAATCAGCTGATTAATACAGGTGTAGATGCCAACAGTCAGTCATTAGACAGAGGTAGGGGACTCTTACAGAAGATTTGGGGAAAAAGTTCAAAGCCCTGAAGGGGATAGAAACTATAGGAAGATCAACAGAGTTAATTAACCTGAACACTTTGGCAGCTATGAGAGACTGAACCACTAACCAAAGAGCATACTGTGGTTGGACCCAGCCCCAGACACATAGGAGTCCATTGTTCTGACCACAGTGGGAGAGGATGCACCTTCACTGTAGAGTTTTGATGCTCCTGGGTTGGGGGATACCTAGGGAGTGCTGATCCTCTCAGAGGAGAAGGGAAGGGGGGATGGAAAGAGGTATTTTGAGAGGGGTTACTGACAAGGGAAGCGTTAAGGATGTAAATAAATAAACAAACAAACAAGTCAGTTTGCTAGCATAATGAAATTTATAGTCTATGATGTATATCTTTCTTTTGTATCTTCTAGCTCCCAAAAAACACAAGGAAGTTATTCATTGCTTAGATAACTTGGAAATTAGAGAAGCTGATGCTTGTTTTAATTAGAAAACAAACTCCCATGTGCACAACCCACCATTTTCCTTGTAGATTGTAATTAGTGCACACATCCTTAGCCTGAAATGCATCTCTGAACTGTAAACAAAGGTCAGCAGTGCAAAACTTTCAAAGCGAGCCTTAGGTCATGTGTCTGATCCTAGAACTACAAAAGTACAATTTGACCTTAAAGAATTGTGACATAAACAAATATATTCAAAAGAAAACTTCTTGTAGACTATTTCTGAAATTGTCTAGTTACAATTTAACTTAACCTTAGTGTGCATTCTATCACCTGCAGTGTTTGTTTTACCTAAATAAACCTGTCTAAACCCATAGTCATTGCATTTCTCAAAGACACTACATTGTAAGACAATTACCCTTCAACATTATATGTTTATTAAAACATGCTACAAAACTCAACGTTAACATTCTTTGCTCAAAAGCAATAATACCAAGTAAATTTCTGGGTTTATTACTATGTAATACTGTCTAAAACCCTGGACTCTTGATTTCATTTATTGAGTTTTAGGTAAAGTTGTTAAATAGGAAAATTAAAAGTCATCCAAAAAGAAGTAAATATTGTTCAAGAAATCCCCACTAATTGGATGGTTTTGGTCAGGCATTATAGGATTTAATTCCTGCTTTCTCTGAAGTAAATTCCAGAGTTGGAGTCACCAATGGTCCAAATGGCATCCAGAACACCTTGTATTTTCTCTTTCACCACCTGTGTCAGTTTCCTTTTTCTTCACATCTGTATTTTGAAACTATAACCTGAAGTGAAAATTTTATATTCACACAATAAAATTTTGATTGTGGTCAGTTTCATAAGAACTCAAGAAGTCTGCCCTCAAAAGCATCATGGCAATAATTTTAGATATTTTTTTTGTTTTTTAAATTTATTTATTAATCATTCCATTTGTTTACATCTCAAATAATATCTGACTCCCAGTTACCCTCAACAAATCCCCCATCCTACATCCAACCTCTTCCCTCTTCCCTTTGCTTGTATGTGGGTTCTCCCCTACCCACCATGCTCTCCTGCCCCAATGCTACAGCACCCCCCTATGCTGGGACATCAAACCTCCACAGGACTAAGGACCTCACCTCCCATTGCTGTCAGGTTAGGCCATCCTCTGCTACATAGGTATCTGAAGCCATGGATCATTCCAGGTACAGTCCTTGGTTGGAGGTCTAGTTTCTGGGAGCACTAGGTGATCTGGGCCAGCCAATGTTGTTCTTCCTATCGGGTTACAATCCCACTCCACTTCTCCAGTCCTTCCACCAACTACTTCACCAGGTTACCTGAGCTCAGACTGATAGTTGGTTCTAAGCATCCACATTTGCATTGGTCAGTTGCTGGCTGTACCTCCCAAGGAACCACCACACCAGGTTCCTGTCAGCAAGTGCCTTTTGGCAACAGCAACAGTGTTGGATTTGATGTCTCCAGACAGAATGGATCCCCAGGTGACCCAGATGACCCTTCCATTAGTCTCTGCTCCATTTTTTGTTTGTGTCCTTCCTTTGGCCAGGAACATTTCTGGGTTTAAAGTCTTTGAGATGGGTGGGTGGCCCCATCACTCAACCAGGGGCCGTGCCTACCTACTGGAGATAGTCTCTACAGGTTTTATCTCCCCTTCTCTGCTCATTTCAACTACAGTCATTCCCACTGGGTCCTTAGAGCGTCTCGTTTTTCTGATGTCTTGGACCCTCCAGTGGCTATCCCCAGTTCCTCATCCCCCATGCTACATAATTTTATTCAATTTCCTGACCCTCTGAATCTCTCTCCCATCCCCTCCAGTACCTGATACTTCCCCCTTACTTCCCACAGACAGTATGGAGTTTAGGATGAAGGAAGACCAGGGTGTAGATACTTCAGTCCTGCATTGATGGGGGAACAGGATGATCGTGGGAGGTGGAGGGAGAGGGGCACCTGGGAGGGAGAAATGAAGGGGAGGAAATTTTAGATATTATTCCCTAGTTAGCTATGTAAACTGTTTCCTTGTGGTCAACCTAGGATGTGAATATTTAAGGATTTTATTTTTATGAAACAAAGAATAGCTATAAGAATAGATGCTGCATTTGTAGTATTCCAAACAAGTAAGGTCCAAGAACATTGGTCGGGCATTTAAGAGTGCTCACTACTTTTGCTTAGGCATTGGTTATGAACCTTTCTAGTGTCATAATCCTTTAATACAGGTTCTCATGTTGTGACCTCCCAATATTAAATTATTTTTTATTGCTCCTTCATAACTATGTTTAATTAGATATGCATGTGTGTAAGTCTGTGTTTGGGTTTGTGACTGTGAATGAAGGTTCAGGAGAACAGAAACACTGGATTCCCTGGTGCTGAAGACACAGAAAGTTGTGATTCTCTCAAAGTAGTTTGTGGGAATCTGGGATCTATACAAGGGGACTACCCACTCCTAAACTTCAAGCCATCTCTCTGGCCTTGTAACAGATTCTCAAGAAGACTGTGATAGACAGTCTAAACACTGGGGAAAGATCTCCCAGGAATCACTGTGAGTGACTTTGAATACATACAGTGCTTAGAAATCAAGGATGTGAAATAACTGGACTCTTAACCAACGCCAATGTATAGAAGTTTTATTAAGAGGATTTCTGTGAGTGAGGAATGCTTGTGCACAAGGGCAGAGAGCACTGACAGTACTTGTATAAAAGGGCAGAGAGCACTGACAGTACTTGTATAAAAGGGCAGAGAGCACTGACAGTATATTTACAAATCAGGCTTTTTGTGTGCATATGAAAATATGTCTTATCATGCAAGGAAGTGGGGACATTGAAGCATTTAAGAAACTACGTTTCTGTGGTAGGGCAGATCTATTGGGAGAGCACCAGGAACTGGAGAATATAGAAGATTGCCGAGGCTTCCTATTGTGCAGGGACTACTCAGCATCTTCATCTTGTATCTCCATCTGCCATAGTGAAGACAGGTGTATTAACTCACTCAACACTCAGAAGAAGCATGAAGATAGCCAGCGTGGTTAGGCCATCCTGGATGATTGAGATCTCCTATATCTAAACACTGTTGACTGGTCTAGACTACAGCCTGAAGCCATGCTGGTGTCACCAGACCTTGCTGGAGCACAGAGGCCATATTGAGGTATTCAAACAATCAGTCTCCAAATTTCATCCATACACTTTGGTAGATGGAGACAGGAGTGTCCAGACCTTCTGGATCAACCGTTCTTAAATGACATCCAGGAATGAGAAGTGCTCATGAAAGTCAGGCTGTGACACTTGGTCTAAGGCAGCATCCAAGTCACTGAGATGTTCATGAAAGATCTCTTCTTGTATGGCAGTCCAGTCTTGAACATCTGTGAGTGTGTGTTGAACAATGAAGTTTCTCTTGGATTCCCATATGCCAAAGCTGTGCTGAAATGTGGAGTTTGGGCTATTGTTGGATCTTGGGCTGCAGCTGGTTGTGCAGATATTATAACAAACTGGTGATTGACCTACAATACTGCTGTCCTGCTGCTGGGCCTTGGACAGCTTGTATATACATCAGGGCTTCACATATAAGACTTTCACAGGTTTTAGCAATAGAGAAGATTGATTCCAGATCTGAGACCATACTTGGGGTGAGAAGAAGAGGAGGAGAGCTGACATGAGGTGTTCTCTCCCATGTGGAAAATATGGATTCTGAGTCTGGGGACATATTTGATGGGCTGTGACTGCATGGAAAATGAGAATTGAGAACAGACTGCTCCTGGGTCAGGATATCCTCAAAGGCATTGAACTACAGGGATGGAAATGGAGAGAAGCCTGAGGAAAAGAAGGTCCAGCGACAGGCCCAAAGTGGGATCCAGCTCAAGGGGAGGCCCCAAGGCCTGACACTATTATTGAGACTATGGAGCACTCACAAAACGGATCTATCATGAATGCCCTCCGAAAGACCCAACAAGCAGCTGAAAGAGTCAGATGCAGATATTTGCATCCAACCAATGGACAGAAGCTGCTAACCCCTGTGATTCAATCAGGGAAAAGCTGGAAGAAACTGAGGAGGAAGGTGACCCTGAAGGAGGACCAGCAGTCTCAATTAACCTGGACCCCCAAGATCTTTCAGACACTGATCCACCAACCAGGCAGCATACACCAGCTGGTATGAGGCCCCCAACACATACACAGCAGAGGACTGCTGCTAGGTCTGGGTTCAGTCAGAAAAGATACACCTAACCCTCAAGAGACTGGAGGCCCCAGGGAGTTTAGAGGTCTGGTAGGGTGAGGGTGGGAGGATGGGGACATTCCTGTGGAGGCAGGGGGTAGGGAGGAATTATGGGATGTGGAACAGTCAGATGGTGGACAGGGAGGAAAATAATATCTGGAGTATAAAAAAATTAAATAAAAAGAAGGACTAGAAAGAAAGAAAGAAAGAAAGAAAGAAAGAAAGAAAGAAAGAAAGAAAGAAAGAAAGAAAAAGAAGAAAAATATATAGGGGCATTTTAAATATGCTGATGTGCAGGAATTCTGACAACAGACTCTTAGAAAGTGAATTTGGTGTAAGACAAGTGCTCCAGAATTTAACAGTAATGAAAGGAACAGAAAGAAATAAAGGCAAGAGTGTCCTTTGAAAGAAAATGTAATGTAGGGACTTCAACATAAATTGTGATAAATATATGGGATAATAATATAAAATCTAAGAAAGGAAAAGCCTATAGTTGAGTTTTCTAAACTACAAAAGTTGCTAATACTATCTGAACAGATATTGTGATAAATTACAATACAAACATCTCGTGCCTCATTGAACTTGAACTTGTCTATATTTTTATATTCATAAAAATGTAATCAGAAAAATAGTGAATAAGATATACAATAAAATGGAATTATGAAAACACAGAACAAATGTAAGCTGTGTGTTTTCAAAACCATTTAAATGCACATGTGTACGGGTAAAGTCAACACATAAAAAAGTCACAGAGAACTGAGGAAACCTAATTTTACCATGATAAATTTAAGTATCAAAATTTGTCAATTGTATATATCAACATTAAAAACATAACCAAAGACCTTAGAATTTAGGACAACAATGAAAGAGATCTAAGTTAGATCCAAATGTCAACTGTGATTTAGAGACTCCTGAGTCTCAGTTGAGTATTTACCATGCCATAGCTATTCGCTCAGGAAACCACCTCTGTGTGATTAATATTCAATATAACTTGAATTTCAGTTCATGAGTTCCACTGAAAAAGGTAACTAGCTAATACAAGGTCACACTACTAAAGGTGGAACATTTGGGTCTTTCTCTTTCAAATGTGGTCTCACTATACTATTGAGGCTAGCTTCAAACTTGTGCTCCTCCTACCTCAACCTCTCATGTAGCTGGGATTATAAATTTTCACCCCTGTATCTGGAATTGAGCTGAGAATTTTAATTCTGCTTGTCTAATGAGCAAGTATACATGGATTTTTCTACACTAAACTATATGTGCCAGTGAAGATCAAGCTCACTCCTGAAGCCTCCCACTGTCATGGGTCGTGGCTGGCAAAGCCAAAGTCTTTGAGCCTAGTGCAAGATGACCACACTCCCTCCTGAAGCCATGATGTAGAGAGTTCTCAGTATCCTCCATCTTCCTGCTCCTTTGATTCACATTGCCTTAGGCCAGAAAAAAGGTCTTCTGCTGTACTGCCTGTGCTCTATTCTAGCTGGGCCTCTAGAGGAGCAAATTCCCCATAGTATCTAGATTACTTCACCAGGCACATCTAACCAACACTATAGTTAAGCTAGAGAAACTAGTTAAGGAACACTGCCATGTACAGTAATTCTCTATGACAGATCACAGAGGGAAAGAAGTAACAGGAGTCTATGAAGAACTCAAGAGGATGATGGAGAAACACAACTGAGATTCAAGAGAATGCACACAGCGAGTTAAATAGATCAGTAAACTAAGTACTTTTTGTGAAAAAAATATTTGGACAATCAAAATTACACTCCTAAATTGTAATTATGTAAACCAACAGAAAGAAAAAATACTGCTTTTCGGAAACAGGAAAAAACATCATATAAAATCCTCTGGATTTACCATGACTACAGCAAAGAATTTATCTAATACATACCTGTATCTACACTGGCTTCATTTCAGATAGTCAACTTAACAAGGCATCTCACATCTTTAGAACAGACAGGTTAAAGCAAGGCCAAAATATTACGAGAATGATATAACAAAGGTCAAAGCATAAAGAAATGAAAAGAGACTTGGGAGCAATACAAGGCTACTAATAGTATTATATCTAGACAAGTCAAAAATAGTCAGAAAAGGAAAAGAGGACTTAAAATCCATAGAATCACAATGTGTTATTCGTGTTCTAGGTTTTTTTTTTGTTTGTTTTTTTGTTTTTTTTGTTTTTTTTTTTTTTTGTTGTTGCAGTAAAAACGATTTATCCAAAAAGAAATTGTGAAGAAGGGAGCAAATATCACCTTACACAACTCAAGGCAGAAGCCTGGAGGCAGGAACATGGAGGCAGGAACTTGCATCCATGAACATATACAAACACTCCCTCTCTAGCTTTCACCTATGCTGAGGCTCAGCCACCTTTTTGTACAGCCCAGATCACCTTCCTAGGGATAGGACCACTTACAGTGGTCTGGGTCTTCCTACACCAGCAGCAAAGGCAACTCCTTACAGACAAGGCTACAGGCCAATCTAATCTAGGTGATTTAATTAAAGTTGACTCTTCCCAAATGACTCTAGGTTGGGTCATTTTAACAATAAAACAAATGTACTCAATTAATGGGTATCTTTAATAACTGTAGGCCAATAAATTATAAACTCTAGATGTAAAAGAATGCATGTTAAATGACAGGTACACTATAAAAATTGAACCATAAGCACAGGTTGTTGAAATATACCTATGTGCATATGCATGATTACACTATTCATAAAACATATTATACATATATATTTTTTAAGTATATATGTTCCAATAAATAACCTGAGGTTTTTAAATGGCTATGCATTTATGTATGTTTATACCTTGTCATTAAGTAATTTATGTACTACCCAGATCCCAGGTTCTCAAAGACCAAAGGAGTAGGCCTTGTATGCAAAAACAAAATTTCTTTATTCAAGCTGGAGCTCGGACCTTCAGGCTTTTCTGAGGAAGCATGGTAGTACTGAAGGCCCTAAGCACCTAAGATATAGCCTTTTTATTTTCATTGCAGCAGGGTTTGCAGCTATCCACCTTGGCAGTTATATGACTGATTGGCAAGTAAAACTATGAGAATGTCACATAATCATTAGCTAGCAGTGAGTCCAGTTAGCTTTAGCAATTTATCTATGACATCTAAAACATTAGGTGCCATATACTTCCCTCCTAAGGGCTGATTATTCATTTCAGCTACCTATTTTTATTTTAGGCCAGATAACAAGGTATCTTTGTATTGGCTCTCCATGGTTGTTATTAATTGACCACAGGTTTCTGAATCCGAATTATCATTTCTGGGAACCAGAAACCTATGTCTAGTCTCCCTAACTGCCAGTGTATACCCTGTCATGGAGTCAGCCTTGCTCTGGCTAACTCCTATGTTTAAAATGGAGCCTGCTTTAAGATGGAGTTTGTTCCATTATCAGGTAGGATCTCTCAATTTCGATATACATCTTACAGAGGAGGAGATTATATTAATCTTGACAATCCTCTTATTTACAGATCAGAGATAATCAGTGTATGTTTTTATATTATTTATGAACATAAGGTTGTGTGTGTGTGTGTAACAACCCTATTTAGTGGGTAATACCAGGTTTCACCTTAAGATCCAGCTTGAACTTCTATAGCGTGCATCAAATCTGTGGTAGGAAATCTCACTTGAAGAAACACCAGGCTGTTCATGTCTCATTCAAATGTTTAAGGAATTTGTTCTAGGACACTACTGCAGCAAATACACAATGACCTCAAGTATGACACGCTTTACCTTCTGGATTTTGCAGAAGAAAAACAAACACTGAGATAATTGAACATACTCTTTTTTGAACTGATAAAATCCACTTAGTTTGCATACTGACTATAGTTTTTTCCTCCCTCCTCTACCCTCAAGTTCTTCCTCCCCCTCCCCTCCACCCCATTTGCTCCTCTTCCTGTTCTCTTTAGAAAAGAGGAGGTTTCTCATGGATACCAACCAACCCTGGTAAAGCAAGTTGCAATAGGACCAGGAGTAGCCTGTCCTACTTAGGCTAGGTGACGCAGTCCAGTAGGGAGAACAGGTCAGGTAACAGAGTTAGAGACAGCCCTTTCTCATGCTTTAGTTGTTGTACAATAAAACAAAGCTACACAATTTTAGTATGTATGCAGTGGGTCTAGGTCAGTTCCATTCAAGCTTCCTGGTTGGTCATTTATTCCCTATGAGGCCCTATGAGCCCAGGTTAGTTAATTTTGTAAGGATGTGTGTGTGTGTGTGTGTGTGTGTGTGTGTGTGTGTGTGTGTGTGTGTGGTGTCCTTGACCTCTCTGGTTCTTATAATCCTTCTGAAGGACACCCTAAACTCTAACTAAAGTTGAGCTGTTGCACTAACTTTTCAGCAATGAGAAAAACAATCAGATTCTACAGGTTAATATTTATTTTACTTCAACAGTGTAAACTCTCTAACTGTGAACTACCTCTCAATAAAAATAAGTATAATGTATATACAGAAAGAGAAATGGATATTATATATATATATGTTCTAGATTGCAGGTACAATATTTTTCTACATTTTATTTAAATGCAAACATTTTTCTTGAAAGCTAGGTTGTAAAATGTGTTAACTGTGTAGTTCATTGTTTATAGCAGACACCGTGCTGACACTTGGCATTTTCCAAGTTTGACAAACATTCATGTAATTAAGAATTCTCAAGAGATTAATTTGAATCTCGAAATGTTTACTTGGATTAGACAGAACTGTGTCTTAAATCACTTATACAAAATAGGATGCCAATTTGTCTTTGGCAGAAGTGTGATATAAAAAAAGGAGGAGAAAAGGGTTCTAAGGGAAATTTCATGACATTGAAAATTGGAGACGGATTAAAGATCTCTCCTCCTTCCTCTCCCTCTGTCCCCCTCCCTCCTTTCCTTCTCTACCTTCCTTCCTCCTTCCATCTGCCTCCAATCCCTCCCCATGATTTACCTTGTTACTTTTTTCTCTGTAAACATTATTTATTCCCTAATTTATTCACCATGAAACATGACTTTACATTTACAGTGATAAGTATGGAAGAAGAATAGATTCATTTTCCCTTCTTAAGAGTTGAACAAAAAATTATTCTTAACTTGGGATTAGCAAGTTGGACATTGTTTTGGATGTTGTTTCCTTACACAGTTGATAATGTTCAGCTTTGCATTAAATAGTGTACTGCGGGCTTAAATACATCTAAGGTGCAGGAGCAGATCCTGGTAACGTGATATGAGATGAAATGAGAAGGAGAGCTCACAGTCAAGTTTATAAACAAGATGATAAAGTGTAGAAACTATTGAAAATGATCAATTTCTGGGAGGAAAATTGGCCAAGTACACAAAAAGTCTTAGGAGATACCATGATCACAAAGGTAGCTTCCAGGGAGAGTCTCATTCATTGCATCGTTCGGGGACTTTTGAGGCCCAACTTCAGTTAACTAATATATTTTATAATTTTTGCAATTATTACATGAAATATATATATTTTAAGCAATTCCCTCTATAACGTTCTTTTGCATTTCCACATAGATATAAAATGTTTGTTATTTTTCTAAAGGACACTAATTCTATCTCCAACTTGAATTATTTTTTCTTGTGATTATTTATCTGGGTGTACATGGGTTTAAGTACACGTGTGTGCATGGGGGAACACATGTGGTATGCTATGGTGTGTTTGCAGGTATACATGGTGTGTGTGTATATGTATGGTTTGGTGTGTGTGTGTGTGTGTGTGTGTATGGCATGTTTATGTGTATATTTTTCTGTTCTTGAGACTGAAATGGATACTAGGCAAGCTGTCTAACACTAAGACAAGTTCTGGCTTATCTTTGTATTTTCATTGGTATTTGTTTTATTGGCCCAGCTTTCGCAATACATTTCTTCATTTCACCTTATTTGTTAACACATTATTTTAATTTTTTTTGTTTTGTTTCAAATCTCCTAGTACTCAAGTTGTTCCTAGCCAGAAGTGACATTTCTGTGTTGTTTTCTCTTGGCACGAAATATTCATAAATCCTGAGGCTATTACTTAAAAGAGTATTTCCTGGACAATTCAAATACTGCTTTAAAATACGTAAAAAAGCAACCCCCAAAGATACCCAAAGTATCACTAAAGACATATTGTAAGTGCTTTTGTCAAATCTAAGAGCTCAGCATAACATACTTAATTTCTTCATGTGTTGTGATCCAATTGTTTTCCTTTTCACCGATACTTTCCTGCTTTACTTAATCTTTTACAAATTTGTTGGCTGATGCAGTCCCAGGCGTCAAATGAGGAACTGTACAATGCATATTGGGAAGAAAAACTTACTTTCAAGTTGTTGTGCCTATAAACCTTGTGCTTATTTTTAATTATCCTTGGGTTTGTCTACTGTAGATGAACTAATGAACTTCCTTTTCTTCCATCTCGCTTCCCTTCTTTCCTCTCCTCAGACACACCTCATCTTCTCTCCTCCCCATGTCTAACGTTTTGTTTGTTCAGCCAGCTCTTATTTAATCTGTATTGGCATTTTTTTATTTTGGAGTAGATTATTTATTTCTACTAAGTGGAGGATTAATTTTGAATTTTAAATTGTGAGCTCACTGAATTTTCCACTCTGTTATCTAAAGTTAACTTAATGTTGCCTGCCTTGTTGAGTCTGTCAACTAGAAAGTGACATCCTTTAAGGCTGAGACTTATATACTATATTTTTATGGATTCAGCAACTGCAAAACCTTGAGTATTTGCTCTATGCCAGACCCTATGTAGAGCAGTTCCCAAAAGGACCTTATGAACAGAATAGTATTAATGAAGTTATGTTACTGAAGAATATGAGGTACAACAGCATGCTTTTCTTAAATACATTGGAGATAAGCCTGTTTTCTGACATGAGCCATACAGGCAATCACCTTGTACACTCTCTTTTTTCCCTCCTCCCATCTATTTTCTCTCCGCATATGCTCTGCACATAGTTTCTTCTCTTTTGTTTCTTTCTGTGTTGGTTGGAGGCTAGGTGACAAAAGGAAGTGCAGCCAAGACTTGGGTTTCAAATCATTCACAGGTTCCATTAGCAATCACAGTGCTATGTAAATATCTGGCATTCACTAAATATTTTCAATTACAAAATAAATGAACTATATAGATTTCTGCTTAACATAAAAATGATTGTTGTCTTTACCATTCTTTTCTAATTGTAATAAGAAATAAACTGGAGTATTTTTCAGAACATACCTGTTTCTGAGAATTCAGAAGTCAGTTTATGTTGGGACTAGTTAGTCTGGCATTTCATTTTGTGGCTCCAAGATGATTCAGACATGATTTAAGTTTAACTGCTAAATGAAAAATGGAGGATTTTCAATACATAGTTTTAAAGTTTCTGTTTCTTAAACAATGCTTTTAAAATTAATTGACATCAGATAAATTAGAAGCTAGAAAATGCATGGTTAACAGATCAACTACATAAGCTGGTAGAATGTTTACTTTTACAGTGAATAATGGAGAGCTAACTGATCCAGGCTTGAGATTTCCTCCTTCTGAGAAGATATAATTATTACAGCAAAAACAGCATAGGTTTGTCACTGACACATTTCATAGTTAAAAAGGTCAAAAGAAAGATGACTTCTGAATAGATTTCAAGGTCAAACATATCCACTTACTATTATTTTACCGTCTCAGATACAGTACTTTTAATTTTAGAAAATTTTGATTTCGAGAGAAGTCAGACTCATTCATGGCTCGTCTTTATTGTAGATAATTTCTGTTATAGGAAAAATCATTTAATCTATTCATGTCATGACTTTCTCAACTTTTAACCAGAGATGTCGATAATAACCACACATGTCACACAGAAAGTGGTATGAGTCACTGCACCTAGCAATTTTCTAATTAGTTTCTGTATTTCTGTTAAGGGGTCTTTATCATAGCAGCTCTCTTACCATTGTTAACTTTCATACCTACTAATGACGCAATATGTCTTATTATGTGTCGTGTTTACCTATCTAAATACAGAAAGGATTTTCCAAGCTAAGTTAGTAATTTAGAAAAAAAATCTACTTAGGCCTATTTTTCTGTTATAGAAGAGATAAGGAAATTGGTAAAGAACATGAACTCAACAAACACATTTTAAGTTTACACAAACACCTTAAAATGACACTTATTTTAATCTTAACATATAACAAAGGTGTCGGAAACATTTGTAGTCTGTTCCATTCAAAAGGCTTACCTCTTAAGAAATATACATTCAGGGTTCTATTTATAAATTCTTAACCAAATCTAATTCTCACTGAAATGATTGATGTAACCTCAAGAGAAACTTGAATAAGTGAACCCAATTCCCTTTCCAAAGAGGAGAGAAGGAGCCAGGCATGAAAACGGCAACTTAAACAGGGTTTCTACTTCAAGTGCCTTGATCAAAACTGATTTACACAGCACCATAAAAGCATAATAAATATTACATATAAACTTCACACATATGTGTATGAACTCTATACTGATATATTTATAGGACATGTTTTACATGATTTGAATGTATATCTCATTCAATCCAAATGTAATTCTGAAATACTTTTAACCTCAGCAAAAGTAATGGGAATTGGACTGGGGCAAGGTAACAGAGACAGTTTCTCAAGAGACTGTCAAATTTTGTCTTAATCTCTCATTTGATCTTTTAGTCAAAATAATCAAGAACCTTGGTTTTTGAAGCACTAGTGAGATTTTCTGAAGTATAAACTCAAGCAAATACTGTTACTGTTGTGCTTCTAAACCCCAGCTTTGTAGAAAAGTCTCTGTTTCCCAAAGACTTTCCAATTACAGAGATTAGCATCATTGTCAATTTAACTAGAATGTGGATCCTTTAAACAATGTCACCACATGAGTCTATTAGGGCATTTCCAGGAAGGATTAGTCAAGAAGGAAGATCTTCACTCAGAGCAGTTAGCACTTTCCAAGAGATGCCCAGAAAGAACACTGAAAGGAAAGCAATTTGTGTGTGTGTGTGTGCTTTATATTCATAGTAAATCTATCTACGCAGTTGCTGTTATTGTGTCTTTCATTCTCTCTGGCATGAAAACCCAACTTCACTGGGCTTCCAACATGGACTAAAGAATGGGGTCTCACCAATAATCCCCCTCCTCCAACTGAACTAGAACTCACCCAAGTCTAATGGAGAGATCAGGTATGGTGTTTCAGTCTTCCCTATAACCACAAAGGGACAGCCTGCTTTGTACAACACAGTCACATCATCTGTCATAATCTAGAAAATCCTTTTTTTTTATCTTATATATTCTCTTGGATTTGTTTTTCTAGAGAATATTAAATAATTTCTCAACTTAGTAACATGAAAAGAAAGGCACACAGGAAAACCATCATTCAGATATATGTTCAGAGCATGAAACATCAGTAACAAGATCCTGAAATGAGTTTTTATTATTATTAATAATTCCATTCATTTACTTCTCAAATGATATCCCACTTTCCCGTTACCCCTCCACCAACCCCCCATATGAAATAAGGGATTTTATGAAGATTAACTCTCTTCTCCATGAAAAGTCCTGGAAACAATTTAGATATGTGTCTTGTCTTGTATATTCAAATAATGATTATAACTTATGAGTGAAATCAATAAGTCAAATTAAGGTAGAAAAGTTTTGCATACCTCCTCCACAGAGTCTTCACAAAATATGGATGCATGACACACACATGCATGTGTACACACACTCACACACAGGAGCTGCTGAAATATTCAACTATAATTATTAACTCTCTTTATTGTTCCTTCATCTTTATAAGTTTTTGTTTCTATTATGTTAAATTTGAATGAACATTTGAGTGTACTTTCCTAATATTTATCCATTTATGATTTTGTGTGTTTTATTAACATTTTTACTACAAAATATGCTATATCTATATAATATAATTATGCCATTAAACTTAAAGTGATTTAATGATTATTAGCAAACTACAATTGGGTGTGCCATGTTAAGGAAATTTTGTTTAATGGAGTTTGATTTTAGAACTGCCCTAAGCGCCTCCAGACCTCTAGTGGAAAGAGTAGAAATTTCCCCTTTCAAAGCATGTTTTCTTTGTTACACTTATCTTTGTTAGAGTGCTGAAATTGCTTATATCTATGAAATGATATTGAACACAGTCAACACCTCAGTCCATCGCTAGTTCAGCATCCACATTGGTTTGCATGCATTTTCCGTGACTGTAAAACCAGCACAGCAGATCAGCTATGTCGTATTTCCCGGTCTGCAAGAGATGATTTTATATAACATGGTTGCTGCATTCTGTGCAGAATTAACAAGTCTTCCGATAAAATTCACCAGTGGTAAGAGTGCAGGCAGGAAGAAAAAGATACAAAGGAACAGAGTAATCCAAGATCACATTTACCAATATCTCATCCGAGATGCAGCTGCAGTTCTACTGAAGCAGTTTCTTCTTGAGTTTTATTGAATTTGTCCTACACAATCATTAGTCTCTTCAATACAGAGTGTGACTTTTGTACACTGCTTCTGTGTTAGCATACCTGACAACAGTTACCATGAATATAGTATGCTCAAGTGTCTTGGTTTCAGTTTCTGTGCTTCTTTTCATGGGGTTGGTGATTAGAAATGTGCAATATCTCACAGTTGGTTTGAGGATTTCATTTTCTAACGTTTCCCAAGAGAGTACTGTCTGGAATAAAAGGTCTTTAAAAGAAATGATTTATTGAAAATGGTTAACCCAAAGTGTGAGGAGTGTGTACTCAGAACAGCAATAGGCTTTTTTAAAAATTTTTTGACCTCATCTGACTTTACTCAACGTAGCTGTCTTTAATTGTTCCAATACACTCTCTCTTTGCCTCCCTTCCGCCACTGACAAGATATGGATGCAAACATGAGTAATCTACCAAAAGCAATATTAACATGCTATGGGAGGACTTTTGTGTATGTGTCCCTCACTTCATTGAAGAAAAGTATGGTGAGAACGGGCTTCTAACTACTTTAAATATGCTTGCCTAACAGGCTGGCTTTTAAGAGCAAAGGTAATAAAATAATCTTTTGAAAAGTTGAAACTACTTAATAACAGAGCTATGAAAAGGAAGTCTCAAGTGCAAGTGTGATCAAACTTTCAGGTGAATGGCATGTTCTTTTCAGGATGTCCTTATTAACACAAAATCAAGGTTAATAAACATCTATATCTAAGGTCCAACTCTGCCAATTTTGAAGGTTTAACGACATTGCAAGGCCCTTAGCATTTGCCCTGTCATTTTTCATACTGATTTCCAAGATGATCCTTTGTTTCTAAATTGTAGTCTCTTGCATGGAAATATTTACAAAAAGTTGGCATAACTATCGAACATAAAAATTTCCCTTTATGCATATTGTGTTCAAATTTCTGAAAGCAAGACTTTGGGGATGGTGGCATTCTGTCCCAGTGACTTCTAGTTTCGAGGTGACAATGCCTTGTGCATGTACTCTTTTCTTGGGCTCATCTTTTCATCCAATCTTCAAAGGACTCTGTGAGTAAAGTTTCTGTTGTCTCTCTGCTTGTCAGTATTCTATTAAATGTCCCCGCAGACCTCCTGACCCTTTCCCCCACAAGACAACAGACTTGTCCTGCTTTTCTGAAATGAACATAACTCCTAAACAATTGGATACCTTTTCCCTATACTTTCTCAAGTGTGTCCTATTCCTTTAATTATATCTTTTATTGTTTTATCAAGATTTAACGTTTGGGTATTAATGTTTTCCCTGAATGCATGTCTATGTCCTGAATATGGTCATTTTCCACATAGACCAGATAAGAATATGAAAGCTCCTGGAACTAGAGTTTCAGAGAGTGGTGAGCCAGCAGGTGGAAGATGGGAATCAAATCCTGATCTTCTACAGGAGCAGCAAGTGCTCTTAACCACTGAGTCATTTCTCCAGATTTGATGATACACTGTATTTGCGTTAATTCACCATTTTCCATTTGTATGCACCTAAACCTTATTTTATTATTGCTCCTACCTCTCCCGATATTAAGAAACAGTTCATTTTTGCTTTCTGTTTAATTCTTCACTCTTCATACACCACTTAATCACTTTTTCTAATGTGTTTTTAGTTCATACTTGTAGACTGTTTGCTATCCCTTGGGCCTGCTCTTTTATGTTATTCTCCTGATGTTACAATATACTACAGTCAATGTGTACTAAATAAGTCTTGGATCCATACTGGAAGAATCTTTCCTGATTCAATAATTTATTGTCTAATTGATTAAATTTACCTTTCATTTTATTTATAGTTTTTTTTTTTTTTACTTTTGTCTTTAAATGCCCATGTGAAATTGCAGCCCAGGAACAGAAAGGAAGAAAGAAGCATCCTGCACAAAATTGAGGCTTCCTTAAATAAGATGGCTCTGAAACTTCAGCTAGCTTGGCTAGGGGCACAGACAGTGCTCTGAATTGGCAGTTCCAATATTTTATATTGGAACTGACATATGAGCTCTTTGCTGTCAGACTGTGGAAGTATTTAGAGTCTCCATCTAGAGTAAGGAGAATGCTTATTAAAATCACACACATTGCACATAAACAGTTTCTATATCTAAATACTTACTGAAGGATATTTTACTTGCTTCTAGTTTTTGACAAGTATGAATAAATTACTATGTACAGTTCTTTAAATACATATTGTTTCAACCCATCTAGGGAAATACCACGGGGCATCAGTTCCAGCTAATATAATAATAAAAAAAATATTTAGAGTAGCCAAACCCTTTCAAAGTAGCTGCACCATCTTGTAGTCCTATCAACCTTATGTTATTCTCTTTCTCTTACTTCCTCAGCAGTATTTGGAGTTCTGGGGTTCTGCATTTATCGTCTGGAAAGGCTGCTCCTGAGTATGCACAAATGGTCTCTCGGTGCTTTTCCAAGAAGATACAGTACTGAGCATCCTTCTATACACTGATTTTGATCTGTGTGCCTGTGTGAGGCAACTCTTCTAGTCTCTTATCTATTTTTTTTTTTATAAATTGAGGAAAATTACCCTTTATAGTTAATATTTAGGAACTAGCGAGATGAGCCATTGGTTAAGAGTGCATACTTCTCCTGAAGAGACACTGAGCTCATTTCCAGTTACACATCAGGTGGCTCCAAATCACTTGTAAGTTCAGTTCCAGGGATGCAGACCCTCTTTTACTTTTTGCAGGTACACGCAACGAAATACACATACCCACGGGCAGATATACAGGCATACGTAATTAAACTCTCTAAACAAATCTTTAAAATTAATATTTAATGTCTTAGAGGAGACAAAAGCAAGTCTCATGATACACAAACATTAAGATCTGATCATGAAGATAACAAAAATATCGGAAATATGTGAAATAAAATACTTCTCATTCATGGTTAGCAGTCAACTGTTGGGTTGAGTGTGGTCCCACTTTTGCCCCTCCATGGTGCTAGGGCTGCTCAGGAGGCAGGACATGGGGTTCTGGGTGAGTGTCAGGCTATGTGAAGCCGAGGGGAACCGCTCCCAGGGTGGGAGAGCGCAGTCTGAGGTCCTGGGGACAGAATTGGCTCTGGTGTCCTTGGGCCTGCAGGGTGGCTGGGGACCATCTTTTCGACTCTTGGGTATCCAGGTACTGCTGGAAGCTGTGGAAGAGCTGAGAATGAAGTGGGGGTCCAGGGTCTGGACTGGCTCAGGGTGGAAGTGGAGAGGGGGAGAGAGCTCCAGTCGGGTCCTAGGGTATGAGAGTTCTTGGCTTGGTCCCATCCATTAGTTGGCTTGCTTGGTTTGGTGGTCTCCGTGGGTAGGAATGGAGAGAGGTCTTTTGCAGAAGATTAGATCTGGCTCTTTAGAGAAGGCCTGTTCCATTGTTCCCCACAGCAGATCCTGATGAAAGAAGGCAGTCTGTGGTTTAAAGCATTTACTTGTCATGGTGGAAAGTAGATGAGTAAAAACCTTACCCCGTTTTCTCAGGGCTGGCCTGAGGGTTTGCAGGGACGAGTGTCTGGGAAGGAAACTTATTTTGGTTAGCCCTTCTGGCCTTTAGGCACATCATTAAACTAGAGATCTGTCTTGAGCATGCCTTTACATAACTGAAGGGCACAAATCTATGGAGGCCTCATGTCAGGAACCTGGAGTCTGGGGCAAGGTGAAATGCCTGCCACCCTCAGGGTCATCTAGGGTCCCTCAGGATCACCTGAATTCACTGGGGTTTCCACCCTGTGATTGACCAGAAACAAGGCTGCCCTTCATGGTCCTACAACAAGCATAAATCCTGAGTTCTAGTGCCCATTAATGCAACACTGTATCACAGTCGATGTTCTAAATAAATTTCCATTGATCTAATAATGGTTAATCATTTTACTATAAGACTTTACACTTAATAAATTATAATTCATCTTGTTTCAAGATATTTCGACCGAGAACGCTGTTAAAAATCATTTTCCCATTATTTTTTCTACCCATTTTGGAGAGAGCAGTAAGCAGAGAGGACGATGATTCTTATTGTTTAACATATATTTAATAATTATGTGTCTCTGTTAATAATTATGGTTGACTCTGTTTTAGGTTCAGGAAACTGTAGAATTAATCAGACAGATATCAAGAGGAGTTACTTTTGAGCATGTCTGATTATGTACTAACATGGGAAGAAGGTCACAAGAAGAAAGTAAAAAATGTAAAATCAACAAAAATATAATTATAGATATAGAGGAATATTGAAGAGCATTGAGCCAGATAAGCTGCCCCAAGGAGGAGAAGCTTGCACCAGAGCTAAGGAGGACCAGACATGAGAGAATGGCAGTGACAGAGATCTTGGCCTGCAGAGACTTACAACTAAGGAAAGAATGATGGAAAGGCTGTGAGGTAGACATCGGGTTTGTATACTTGAGAAAAAAAAGAAAGCCAGGAAAGTTAGAGCACACTGAGAGGTGAGCACGATGGCCAACTTCTTCTGTTTTTCTACTACTATTTATGTTTCAAGGGGTGGGGGAAGGGGAAAAAGATACAAAAAAAGAGCCATAAAAATTTCACGTTAAAATAAAATATCCTTACATCAGCTCCTTGTTAAGCTCCCAAGGAACTAAACAATGAAAAGTTTATAGCGTCATATTCCCATAGGCAATTCAATATTAAAACAATAAATACTAAGCTGTAAAATGAGTATAAGAAAGTCTAAACAAATTATAATGTTTCCCGTGATGACTATTACAAAAGAGAATAAAATATTACTTTGTATATTTTTCATATACTCTTTCCTGTTAATATGACTTTGAATTTGTTGGAGAGAGGGAGATCTCAGTTTGCTATTTTAGAGCATCTTGCAACAGGAGTAACCCCTGATATAGACAATATGACTGAGACATCAGTAATATTGCAGTAGGAAGTTGGGGAAATACTGTTGTTTGTTTGTTTGGTTGGTTGGTTTTAATTTTTTAATGGAAAGGCATGTAGATGAGATATTGCCCCATTCCAGCTCCATCCCACCTTAGAATGCTTTTGTGATATGTAACTAAGCATCAATTGTGTTGAAATTGCTAGAGTTCAAGCCATCTTTCCTGATGACACTGGCATGCAGCTAAACACAGGCTAAAAACTGCAAATTCCCCTGCCCCCAATTTCAGCAGGAGAGAAAAGATTTCTTGGTTTCAAGATTAGCAGGGTTTTCTGATTCTCATAAATACAACCTTAATTGCTGCAACTAACTGTATTTGGTAAGTTAAATGTGTATTCTGGCCTCATATACATCTTCTAAAGTATATTCTGATACATATTGTTCTTGTTCCTAATAGTTTTGAGCTCAAGGAATAGGCACAGAAAGAAGTGATGCTTATTGACCTCTTATGGGACCAGGCAAATCGCTGGTAATCATGCTTGCAATGTGCTGAAGCAAATGTCGTTCTCAGTCTCGTTGTATATAAGAGTTTCTGATCATAGAAGGATACAAGCAGGAATCCAAGGACACATAATTCATAATAAGTAAGGCAGGGTTTAACTTGGGCTGCAGAAACTGCATGTATTGACTCCATTGTCTGTGTCCTAGATGAGTGAGCTACTTGAGGATTTAACAGAAAACTAGGAATTGTATCTATTAATCTGTTAGTCAATGAAATAAATTAGCTAATGTAGAGTTATGTTCCCCAGGCTATATGTTCACACACACACACACACATATATATAAAATCCATGTATTAAATATGCCATATATATTTACATGACTATATGTTTATATTATTATATACTTATTTATATGTTCCAATTCAATATTCATTCATTTTACCATTATCTTTTGTATGAAGAGTCAATAGTGATTTGTAGGTTGTTGAGAAATATAAGAATATTATTAACAAAATAGTTCCCCTAGCATCACTGGAATGGGCAAGCCTAAGTGATACAATTTTCATTCTTTTAGAAGGCTAATTTAAGAAAAACAGTGACAGATTGTTAACAGACCAAATTAAAAGACAACCTGCTAATTAAATTTATTGAACACACGGTGTTTCTGTTTGTTTTGGAAACTAGAAGCTGTGAAAACATTTGGACACAGCCTCGCAGCTGCCAAATGCTATTCTTGAGTGGAAAGTCTCCATTCACCATTATGGCAGGTTTCAGTGTCCTGCTGATGGCAGAAGTACTAAGTTACCCACATTACTCCTGTCTTTTTGTTCAAGGCTATAAAGACGCAGAAAACAGATTTTATGGTAAAAAGGAAAAGACTTGGATCAGATAAAGTAAATGGGACACAATCCTTTGGTGAGCATTAGCTCACTTTGTGACATATTCTTAGGTACTAATTGCCATCCTGTGACATCCCAGGAGTATAGATGCATATGATAATGATGTTCCTGTCCTCTGGGCTCCTTAGTATTTCTTCTTACTGTTTTAACATATTTGTTAAAATATAAATTTATTTTCATGATTTTTTAAACTGTATTAATAACTAAATGCAAAACTGAAATATTTTGAGATGTTATATTTTTATATCTATATATGCATCACATATAATATGTATGCATACACAAATATGGGTTAGAGCATTATATACCATTGTATAGTATATATTCTTATATATATTAATCTCTCATAATTGATAAATTTATCTGGGATATATAATATAATATATATATATATATATATATATATATGATATATATATATATAGTATGATATATATATATCCTGAATAGATTCCACACAATGTTACCATTTAAATAAATTTATCAATTATGTGAAATGCATACTCAAGTTACTTTAGCTTGCTTATTCATTTTAAATTCTTGTGAATACTTCCTCTGAATCCTATTATTATATAAAATAGCATCCTCACTCAAATGGCTACTGTGATCTTTAAATAAGAAATGTTGCCCCAGTATCTAGCATTTGTCTCTACACAATGGCTGTTTGGGAAGGATTAGATGTAGCCTTGCTCTAGGAAGTATATTACTGAGGTCAAATTTAAAGTTCCAAAAAATTAACTCCATTTTGAGTTATTGGTATTTGCTTCCTAATTGTGGCTCAAGTTGTGAGCTTTCAGCTGCTGCCCAAGCTGCCTGCTACCTGTTGTAACTCTGTTCTGACATCAGAAGCTCTAAAACCTTGGAACCATTGTCCCCAAATAAGTCTCTTCTCCATATAAATTTCCTTGGCCATGATGTTTATCACAGCAATAGAAAAGTAACTATTACAGCTACTCTTTCTTTATCTATCTTCACATTTCTTTCCAATGAACCTAAAGGTATTTGATGTGTACTTGCTTCCATATTTACAGCCTCTAGAATGAAAGTCCTCTCTTAGACCTGGCTACATATTTAATATTTTAAGTAGAGGATGGCCTTTTAGGTGCTTGTAGGATACTCCTTGAACACATATGAGAGCTTGGTTCAGAATTATTTGTGAATCAAATTAATTACCAATGTACAGCATGACTCATATCACATCTGTGAACTGTGGACACCACAGGATGGGATTAGACACACCAAATGATGCCATTCCTCTCTTCTTTCACTGTGATTTCACAGTTTAATATGGACAGCAAGAACATTACATTTAAGTGTAAAATTCAAAGCCTTTTTTTTTTTTTTAATATTCTTACAAAACAAATCCATTCATTCTACATTGAAATAAGTGTACATTGGTTAGGATGCTTGATGCCAACATAATGTGACTTCTGAAGGGCCAGATGATTATAATATATTTTTTTATTTTTGATCTTAAGGACTTGGGAAACACTTATTAGCATTCTAGTTAAATACAGCTGCTTAATATTTATTTGTAATCATCTATATCTTTTAATAATTATATTCCACTAAGTTACATTCACTTTACAAAATACCAAGAGATAATAAGGAACATGTTTAACAAAATAACATTTCTCACCCTGAAGCAGGAGATCAGAAATTAATACAGAATAATAGGGCAACCTACCCAAAGCAGAGACTTGCGAGTGTATGTTGTACTGAACATTTGACTGGAAAGCTAACAAAATGTGAAAATAATGCAGACCTTATTGTAGGACCGTGAAAAGATGATTTGGTCTCCCTAGTAGGGCACTGGTTTTGAGATAGCTGGATACCCAACAGGTGTCCATTACCTGGGTAGGGACTGCACATACCTTGCCATGTCCCCGGATTCCAGACTCCTGACACGAAGTCTATATCTCCATTAACCTGCGACTTGCAGTCATGTTTGGTTAAGTAGCAGCTCCCAGAGAGGTTTGCATCACCATCCACACACATGACTACAGGCTCCAGCCTCAAGAGCTTTCCATATTTATGAGTTATCTAAAGGCCAGAGGGCATAGCTAATTAAGTTATTCCTTTTCCCAGCCATTCCTCTTTTCCCCTCCCTATTTAAGTCAGGCCCGCCCTGGCTTAAACTGGGGTGAGCATCTAGACCATCTACCACACACCATAAACAATAAAACTCTTGGAACTCCGGACCTTCTTGTGTTATTGGGGCCTGCCATCATGAAAATCTTCCCTGGGTTTCCACTGCTGGACCTGCACCTTGTTATTTTGGGACTTTTCCTGGAGAGTTATGAATGTATATCTTCTACTTACTCCAGAGAAGGGAAAGAAGATATTTCAAACCAACATTTCAAGGAGTCTCGTTTACTCAATCAGTGAGTTTAGCAGGGTTGCTTACAGAATGGGTAAGAGTATTTAGAAGAGCATGGGTGACTTAGAGTAATATGATGCTATCATATGCATCATATGCATCACCAAAGTCCCAGGCACTAAATCTGATCATGAGATTTATGTACTTTACATCTCTGGAAAAAGTTGTGCCTTTCATGATATATGATGGTATTCTTACTTATTTTATGCTTATCTATTTTAGTGAACTTCTACTTGCAATTTAAAGTGAGCATTGTTATAATAATTTGCTTGGTTTATAAAATATTATATGGCTTTTCATGTTATGGCTATTGAGCATAAAATAATTTATCTTTAAAATACAGAACCAAATGTTCATGTATTATATGTACATTAAATTACCAAATGTGTCTAAAAGTATATTAGAAATGAAATAGTGTCCGGGAGTGGTGGCGCACGCCTTTAATTCCAGCACTTGGGAGGCAGAGTCAGGCGGATTTCTGAGTTCGAGGCCAGCCTGGTCTACCGAGCGAGTTCCAGGACAGCCCGGACTACACAGAGAAACCCTGTCTCGAAAAAACAAAACAAAAAAAAAAAAAAAAAAAAAAAAGAAATGAAATAGTTTATCATGATTTTTTGGTATTTTTGGTACATAGTGCACAAACATACATACAGGCACAATGCCCAAAAATTTTAAATAAATTCTTTCATGGTTTATACCAAAAAACAAATCATAAAATAAGTTAAAAAGCTTCTGGTTGTCATGTATATCTTTACCCACCACATTGCAGACACTTTACATGCACAGAAATGAAACCTCCAATTACATATAATTTTTATTCAAATTGTGAATTTGGTTATGTTTTTTGAATAAAAACAATGTCATGTTAAGGTTAAAAGAAATACAGTAGACAGCAATGATTTTGTATATCTACCTAGTACTTCCTAAATATTGTTACCTAATGTGTTTTCCATATAGGTAGAATACAATATGAAAACGCTCAATAAAAATGGGCAGTGCATTTTTTTAAAAAGCAAATGACAAGATCCCAAATTACCAGATTTTTTTAAAGCCTCAGCTGAACATTACATATTTAAACAACTGTCAGAACTGACAAGGTTGTCAACATTCCTGCACAATTAGAAAACATCCTTAAGTTACACTAAATCAGAAGTATAGTGATACAGTAATAGCTTTCATCGCTAAATACTAAAAATAAAATTGAAATATTTCGGTAGAGGATTTATCTTTCAATGTTCACAGTAGGCTGACACAATTCACTCACATTTCAACCCAATGGGATGCAGATGGATGCTGACATTAATAAAATATCTTGTCCTAGGGCTACTTAAGAGTCACAGGGCTCACCTCAGATTACACTTTGTTTATTTAAATAAGATTGTACACAGAGATTTCAGCAATTTTAAAGACCAAAAATGAAAAATTCTATTTTGCAGTCCCAACAACAAACTCAATAGTCTGTGACAAATAGAGGATCCAATGCTTTGTTTTATAATTACTTTCGATTAGGTACACGTATACAGTAGAGTTTGTTTGAAATTTAAAAAAAAAAAAATCTGTTATATCTCAAACGGTATTTATCATTTACCATTTTTACTAAATATTTGCCTTGGATTATTTGTCATCTGTTTGTAGAATGTGTTCCTTATCATTTAAGTCAAGGACTTTAACTGTCTGTCTTCTCCACTTTCTAGTTTTTCTTGATCATTTTCAGCAGGTCTCTTTTTAGTGTTTTTTTTTTCTTTCCTTTTTACCTCTAATTATTGGAGTTGGAGTTGATACTGATTAGAAGTTGCACATTCCACAGCTGCCAAATGATGCTGAAGAGAATGACGTGAGAACCCAAGGATCTAGTGACCCTAATGAATTGAAGCCTGTGCCTAAAGCAGGAAATCTACCTTCAGAAGAAAGATACCCACTGAACACAGCAAAACTAGAGAGCCACTTGGCTTCCAGTTCTACAGGGATCTCGTAAGTTTACACACCCACACCATCATCACCATCACCACCATCATCATCAAATGTGTCTTCCAATAATTTAAAAATATGGGTACCTTCTACCAAAAAATTCTCTGAAGACATTATTTTTGTTTATGAATGTGAAGCCAGACTCAAAAGGACTGTCCAAATGACGCCTCCTCCACTACCACCATTTAATCCTTCTTTGCTGTACTTGTCATAGATGGCCTGCTTCTTTGCATCCAATAACAGCTCATATGCTTCAGCTGACTGTTTGAATTTTGACTCTTCTTCTCCTTCTTCTTTTTCCTTTTTCTCCTCCTCTCCTCCTTGCACTACTCCTTCTCCTCTTCTTCATCCTCCTCCTCCTCTTCCTTCTTTTTTCAGAATTTATGCCCAGACAATTTAAGAGCCTGTTTCCAATACACCTTTTTAATGTCCTTGTGTGAGAGGTATGTCTCTGCATGCCCAGAACTTCAAAGTAATCTATCATGTTTTTTAAAACTACTGGAAATACTCAGAGGATAGGCAGCCAGCAGCCAAGGTGGCAAGTGGGGCACCAGGTCTCCTTGCTGGTCTGGTATAGCTGCACTGGCGGTGGTGGCACCTTCAGAAATGAGTAGTGTTTTAATTATTGATTAACATAGTAATGCAAGCTTATCACAACCTGATTAATAAAATAAGCATAGTAAACATCGTTAAATGCTCTAAAATTCTCCCATCCTGAGAGTGTGTAGGTTAGCACTGCAGCCATGGGAACAGGGAGATAATGTTGAATAAATTACACACACATGTATAACAAATTCATGACTCAAGAAGGTTATTTTTCATGTTTTGTAGTTCAGAGCACAGAAGAAAACTTTCTTTGCAGAAGCAACTGCATGTTCAGCATGAAATTTTCCAGTTTGCACTGTTATTAGGATCAGATAAGTAATAATGAATGGTAAGTATCATGGATGACAAAAAGCAAGTTTCCCATATGTCTAGAAACTCTCTGACTTACTGCTCCAATTCAGGCCACAGTAGGATGTTGTTCAGATAATTCAAGGGTACCTATCCCAGGAAAAGTTCAAAACCTGAATGTTATGTGAAGGTTCTTATAACTACTAAAATATATTCAAATGAATCATGTTGGCTACTATTATTTGATGAAATGTTATTTTTGTCTGAGATATTTAAACACAGTTCCTGTGAAATCAAATATTTCTCTTAATGAATTTTCTTACAGTTTTTCTTTAAGTGATTGTATTTAAATAGAAAAATAACTATGTTAATATTTAACAATGTTAAAATGTAAGATTCTCTGAAATAGATGAGAAACTTTTAGGAAGGGATGAGTAATATTATTGGAGAAACATAAAACAATAATTTTATCAGTGAACCTCCAAAGAGAAATAAATTCTCTCCAGATGGAAGGGAAAACAGCTAAGATAAGATTGTGGATATATGCTACAATGTAACAAGTTTGATGTTCATGAAAGTCAAATCATTCTCACATTCCTACTTCTTCCTGTGCATGTGTGTTTACGTTATAAATTTTATATATAACTTCATATGAATTATAAAATATGTTCACTGTTTGGACCATAATATCTAGCACTGTCAGTTAGAGTTGGCTGCATCTAAAAATTGTTTGAATTGTGACATTTAAAACATTTTCATATGTTCTCTTGTAAAATTATAAGAGTATTCTACTCCTTTAACTGTGCTATCAGGTGTAATTTCTAACTCTTTCTCCAGTAAAAAATTATTCCCATTATGAACCTTTGGAAGATTAAATTATTTTGTACAGTGGACAAAATAAATGATCATTTCTGATATCTGAAAAATAATTCATCTTGCAATAATATCCTATTAACTTAGTTGAAATGTTATCCTTTCTGACCCCTGACTCCACCAACTACAATTTGTGAAACTTTCTTATTGTCTCCATAAACTATCCAATACAACTTAAAATCTGAAATAACTGTGCATTTTATTTTGTTTTATAACATTCAAAACCTAACTCTTATGTTACTTCATATACTCTGGTTGAGCTGTCTTTTTATAATTAGACATAGAGTGACTTTATGGTTGTGTGTTCTCCTTTCAAAACAAAATGAAAAGAAAGCAATTATCCCCGTTATTGATGATTTTACCTTATTAAACTTCAAAGCATGATATTCCAATACTTACAAATAATCTTGGATTTAATTTTATAGTAATAGCCAATGTATTGTTATCAAAATTAGTGTCAAAATGCATATTTCCCTATCATAGCTTTATTCAGAAAGTGACTGCATTGCTAAATTAATGTTGTAGATAGATTTCTTCCATTACCCTAAGCTTTGTTTTATCCCAACCATGAAAAATTTTTCATATATATATATATATTATATATATATATATATATATATACTGATACAGATATAGTCATAGTGGAGGGAAGAAAGAGAAGAAAAATAAGATGTTGGATGCCTATGTGGGACTATAAAGTGCAGCTAAAATACAGATGAGAATTGCTATCCAAAATATATTAGAAGCAAAAACATATTCATTAGCAAATTATCACAAATCACAAAATAATTTAAAAATAAGCAATGGACGTGAGGAGAGATTTTTTTTTTAATTAAATCATAAATGGTAAGCTGGTGTATTAAGAAATTTAAATTATACCAAACCACAAAATATAATCCTTTAAATTAGTTCTATTTAAAATAATTTTCCATAAAATAACAATTAGAATGACTATTATCAAAATAATAAAAAAATATAGAAGGCTAATAGGATGGATGAAAGGAAACCTCCCCTCATGCTGCTTGTAGGAAAAAAAAAAATTGATTTAGCCAGTGTAGAGAACAACATGGAGATTCCTCCCACAATTGAAAAGAGAACGACAATATGTTTCAAATGGGAAAGAATTGGATATTTTCCCAGAAAATGAAATCAATGTGTCTAAGAGACAAGGATGACTATTTCAGTACAGTTCATAATATGCAAGAAATGCAAGCAGTCTAAGCATCCATGAACTGGTGAACAGAGGCAGAAACGGTACATAGAGACACCATAATAAACCATGGAAGGTCATGTTTTACTAACATGGACGAACTTAGATTCTATTATGTGAAATAAACCAATCATAGATTCGGAGTTGTACCTGATCTCCCTCATCAATGTGACCTGAAGATACTCATCTTACAAAAGTAGAGAGTTGGATAGAGTTCTATAAGGCCTGGAGATGGTTTTTGCCAGTGACCAATGGTCATTACCTAACTGTGCTGATTATAACTGGTAAACAAATAAACATTGAGTATATAGGAGATCTAAACAGAATTATTTGTATTTACTTAAAGAAATGGAAAATTCCTATACAATAAACATTTGAACTCTAATTTAATTTGTATTATTTATTTAGACACAGAGCAATTAAAGAAATGTATTAGAAGTAATTTCCTTCTCTTGGGATGTGAAGACTCATCTAGACCCATCATGCTCTGTTGTATTCCCAGGTGAAATATGTTAATTTTAATGAATACTTGGAGTATCCCTGGTTTGCCAATAATTAGAACAAATATGTGATACTGGGATCTTCTCTACCTCAGTGATTTTTCTCATTCAATTTTCCTTTTCATATGAAGAAGCAGCTATTTAATGTTAGTTCTACAGCAAAATTATTTCACAAGACTGCATATCTGAACACATCTGTGTTAGATTTTCATGTTATATGAATAGTATATAGCGTAATATTGTTGTTGCTTCTGGTTCTTTTGGAGGTGGTAGTTTTTGTTTCGTTTTTGAGAAAGAATCTCATGCAACACACACCTGCCTTGAACTTTCCATGCAGCAAATGGTGGCAGTGATGGACCATCCTGATGCACAGATGATCTGGCTGCAGTGAACTGCAAGCTTCTACCACCATAGGTAGAGGGAATTTGGATCTAAGAACTTTGTTTCCAATGAACAATATTGACTTGACTATAAAATTCAATTTTGTCCATATGGTGATTTCTCCCTCTTTCTCGCTCTGTTTACCACCCCCTCTCTTTAATTCTCTCTCTGCCTCCATCTTACTTTCTGCGTCTTTCTATACCTTCTTCTTCTAATATTCTTTTTGCATAATTTTCCTCTCTCTTTTGGTCTGTTTACTTTGAGAGAGGGTGGAAGCATCAAGAGATTGGGTAGGTTCTGAGAAAGGAAGAGCAGAGCAATGGATAGAGGGGACTTGCTTTGATCAAATGACTCTGAGCGATCAGTGAGGTTACCAGATATGAATATCAACAATCACTATTAGGGGACTGGCTGTGCCACTCTGACTTCCTGGCAGTTGAGTAGTTCTATTTCTCATTAGTTCATAAATCTGTGCTTGCCATAAGCTCTATTGAACTGGACATGGTGGTGTGTTCAGTTTCAGACATTAGGAAGTAGAGGCAGGAGGCAAAAGGACCAGGAATTCAAGATGCTTTGGGGCTATATCACAGTTTGAAGCCAGCCTGGTAAATATGGGAGCTTTTACATAAAGCAAAAACATAAAAAAGAACTAAATAACTAAGTATTTTACTGATTATTTAATGCTTAAATATTTTAATGGCAGTACATTCTGAATTAATTATGGGATCAAATATTAATTATTAATCTTTATCTGTATTTATATAATTAGAACACAGCATTTCAAGCTACAACATAGAGGTACTCTATTCACTATGTGTCCAGGCAGCTTGAAAGTAAACTAAATTAAAACTCAAGAGAAATGCTGTGACTTCTATTTTGTTAAATATTTCTTGAAAACTCTCTTGAAAGTTGTCATGAGATTTTTCTTCTATAAATAAGCAAATGGAAAATTCTTAAAAATCTTTATCATTAGAAAAATACCCCTCAATTCTCTTTGAACTATTCCACAAAATAGAAACAGAAATAACACTACCAAATTCGTTCTATGAAGCCACAGTTGCGCTCATACCAAAACCATACAAAGAAAAAACTAAGAAAGAGAACTTCAGACAAATCTCCTTTACGCATACAGATGCAAAAAGATTCAATAAAATCCTTGCAAACAGAATCCAAGAGCACATCAAAACAATCATCCATCATGATCAAGTAGGCTTTATCCCAGAAAAGCAGGGATGGTTCAATATATGGAAATCCATCAACAAAATCCACTACATAAACAAACTCAAAGGAAAAAAAACCCACATGATTATCTCACTAGATGCTGAGAAGGCCTTTGGTAAAATTCAACATCCCTTTATGGTAAAAGGCCTGGAAAAATCAGGAATTCAAGGCCTATACATAAATATAGTAAAAGCAATATACAGAAAGCAAGTAGCCAACATCAAACTAAATGGAGAGAAACTTGAAGCAATCCCACTAAAATCAGGGACTAGACAAGGCTGCTCCCTGTCTCCCTACCTATTCAACAGAGTACTGGAAGTCCTAGCTGGAGCAATTAGACAACTAAAGTAAGCCAAAAGGATACAAATAGGAAAGGAAGAAGTCAAAATATCACTATTTGCAGATGATATAATAGTACACTTAAGTGACCCCAAAGCATCCACCAGCGGAGTCCTAAAACTGATAAACAACTTAGGCAAAGTGGCTGGATATAAAATTAACTCCAACAAATCAGTAGCCTTCCTCTACTCAAAAGAAAAACAGAACAGAAAGAAATTAGGGAAATGACACTCTTCACAATAGTCACAAATAATATAAAATACCTTGGTGTGAATCTAACAAAGCAAGTGAAAGATCTGTATGAAAAAACATCAAGTCTCTGAAGAAAGAAATTGAAGAAGATCTCAAAAAGATGGAAAGATCTCCCAGGCTCATGGATGGGCAGGATTAACATAGTCAACATGGCCATCTTTCCAAAAGCAATCTATTGATTCAATGCAATCCTCATCAAAATTCCAACTCAATTCTTCATAGAGATAGAAAGAGCAACTTTTAAAATTCATCTGGAATAACAAAAATCCCAGGATAGCAAAACTATTCTCAACAACAAAAGAACTTCTGGGGATATCATCATCCCTGACCTCAAGCTGTACTACAGAGCACTAATGAAAAAAACTGCATGGTATGGTACAGAGACAAGCAGGAAGATCAATGGAACAGAAATAAAGACACAGAAATGAACCCACACACTTGATATTTGACAATGAATCTAAAACCATCCAGTGGAAAAAGAACAGCATTTTCAACAAATGGTGCTAGTCCAACTGGAGGTGAGCATATAGAAGAATGAAAGTCCATTCATTCTTATCTCCTTGTAAAAGCTCAAGTCCAAGTGGATCAAGGGGCTTCACATAAAACCAGATACATTGAGACTAATAAAAGAGAAGGTGGGGAAGAGCCTAGAATATTGGGGCAAAACAAAAAATTCTCAACTGAGGAAACCCCAATGGCTGAGAAGCACCTAAAGAAATGTTCAACATCCTTAGTCATCCAGGAAATACAAATCAAATCATCTCTGAGATTCTACCTTCAGAATAGCTAAGATCAAAAACTCAGGTGATAGCAGTTGCTGGCAAGAATGTGGAGACAGAAGAATACTCCTCCATTGTTGTTGGGATGGCAAGTTGGTACAACTACTCTGGAAATCAATCTGGCAGTTCCTCAGAAAACTGTACATAGCATTACCTGAGGACCCAGATATACCACTCCTGGACATATACCCAGAAGATGCTCCAACATATAACAAGAACACTTGCTTCCTTATGTTCATAGCAGTTTTATTTCTAATATCCAGAAGCTGGAAAGAACCCAGATGTCCTTCAACAAAGGAGTTGGTACAGAAAATGTGGTACGTTTCTACAATGGAATGTTATTCAGTTAATAAAAACAATAAATTCCTGAAGTTCTTAGGCAAATGGATGGAACTAGAAAATATCACCCCGAGTGAGGTAACCCAATCACAAAAGAACACACATAGTATGCAGTCACTGATAAGTGGCTATTAGCCCAAAATCTCGCAATACCCAAGATACAAGTCACAGACCTCATGAAGCTCAAGACAAAGGAAGACCAAAGTGTGGGTGCTTCCGTCTTTCTTAGAAGGAGTAACAAAACACCCATGGGAGCAAATATGGAAACAAATTGTGGGACAGAAACTGAAGAAGGGGCCATCCAGAGACTGTTCCACCTGGGTATCCATCCCATGTGCAGTCACCAAAGGCAGAAGCTGATGTGGATGCCACGCAGTGCATACTGACAGGAGTCTGTTATAGCTGTCTCCTTAGATGTCTGCCAGAGTCTGACATATACAGAGGTGGATGCTCATAGCTAACCATTGAACTGATCACAGGGTTCCCAGTGGAGAAGTTAGAGAGAAGACTGAAGGAGGTGAAGGGGTTTGTGGCCCCATGGAGAGAGCAACAATACCACCCAACCAGAGCTCCCAGGGTCTAAACCACCAGCCTGGGAACACATAGGGAGGCACCCATGGCTCCAGCTGTATATGTAGGGCAAAGGTGGGAGAGGAAGTCTTTGGTCCTATGAAGGCTGGATGCCCCAGTGTTGGGAAATTCATTGGTGGGGAGGTGGAAATGGGTGGGTAGGGGCACATCATCTTAGAAGCAGAGGGAGAGTGGATGGAATAGGGGATTTCTGAATGGAGGAGAAATGTAGAAAGGGAATAACATTTTAAATGTAAATAAAATATCCAATAAAAAATGAATTTAAAAAAATCAAAAAACTCCTAACAGGTTGCCACAGCAATGTCAGTTCTTCAGTGATTAAACAGAACAATTCAGCTGGCAATGTGGGCATTTCAACATTGTTGATCATTTTAAAGACTCATTTGTTAATACTGAGATTCTGCTAACCCGAGGTAAAAGTTGAGTTTAAGCCTTGTTTTTCATGAAGATTGTATTATAGCTAAATTATTTTGCTTTTAATTACATATAGAAAGAAATGGCTTTGAACTGTACATCTTTGCACTATTCACATTTAGTATTTTTACTATTTTAATATTAATTTTAGTACTTTGGTGTTTTTCATGCAAATTCTAAACTAATAGTTTCTAAAACACAAATGCTTTTCAGTGCAATGAGAAATTTTGTAGTGCCTAAACATATGCACTTTCAAGATTTGCTGGTTCTGCGCTACTATTGGTTATAAACATGTAAATGATCATAATCTTGACAATGAAATATTGTTCATGAGACTTTTAATCATAACTAGTTGATAATTAAGAATGCCATTATGAAGATTATTTGTAACATCAAGGGGAAAAGGCTGTCAATTAATGGGGTTTTTGAATATGAGTGATTCTCCAATACATACAATGTGTATCTTACATGAACAATAACTAAAGGTTAAAATTTTAGCAATGAAACATCACTAATGTTTCCTGTATACTTGTGTATGTATTGCCTTCCATTTGAGTGAGGTTGACCTATTAGTTTCTCTTAAAGAATACTCCATTTCCCAAATAGATTTTCATCAGTTTCCAATAGCTTTTCAGAAAGAGTGGACTTTGATTCCACTCCTCTGACTTCTCTGGGATTTTTTCTGATTTAAAGGTCTTTTATATGCTCTCACAACCAATAGGAGTTTGTATGCTTAACTGTACTATGATGTCAGGAATATACTATTTCTTTGCATGCTTCAACTCACTCTGGGTCTTAGAATCTTTCTGATATAGAAAAATAATTAATAACAGCAACAAAACAAATACAGCATGAACAAACAAAAACACAAAGTTGGGTGGATGTAAGGTGGGTACTGAGTTTGATAGTGGGAGACGGTGAAAACATTCCAAAGAGATTGCATTATTCTCAGATACTTCACAAAAATAGTTTTTAAAGTCACTAAGTGAACCCTGGCATAAATTTGATATGGAAAACAACCTTCATTTTGTGTAACAGATATAATCACTACATGTGCCACACAGTTCATATGATAGCTAGGCTACTGAGCACTGATGGGGAAAAGTGCATTCAGCATGTTGTGAGCCTTTAACAGGCTGTTTACAACAAGTGTGTGCCTTAAAAGGTGTTTTCATGAACCTAATGCAAGTCAGAGTTACCAAAATTAAACTTTTGTTCACTGTTTTAATTTCACACCTATGTACACTGGATAGCACAGTGGCCTGGGTATTAGAAGCTTGTTACAGTGTAGTGATTTGGGGAAATGGTAGAACCTTCACAAGATGGAACCTCCTAGGAGCTCCTTGGGTTACCAGTGGCTTCCTCTCAGAGAGGGTCATGAGACCAAGTTATTGTCAACTTCTCTTCTTCCTCCTGTTCTTTTTCTTCATCCTCTCTTTGTCGCTTTCATGTCCTCTTCGTTTTTCATTTTTTCACTCCTCCTCCCGCTCATCTTCTTACATATTACACATCTTCCTCTTTTTGTCTCTCTCCTTCTCTTCCTTGCCCTTTCATCTTCTTCCTCTTCTTCCCTTTCCCCTTACTCTCTGAGCATAAATTAAGCATTTGTTTTCTGGATGTACTTCCAATACTGTGTGTCACTCTAAAACGCGACATTGTCCACCATAGAACTGTAATTTCCCACAGTTTAGTCACTGAGCCTGCAGCATGATAAGCAAGTTCTCTGACAATGACTGTATCACAATGAGCCTTGTGATTTTACCTTACTTTTATTTGTTTATTTATTTTGAGTTAGTGATTTAATACAAGCAAATGTAAGCTATCAGAATAGTCCACATTGTTTTCACTTCTCTCTCTCCTTCCTTCTCTTATTCCTTTCTTTGTCTCTGCCTCTCTCCAAAATAATCTCTGATTGTACTTGATGTAACATTTTTATAAAAAACCTGTAACAAATGAAAGAAAAATAATTACAAAAGTATGAGAGTAGATATTTACTGATATCTATAGAGAAAAGCATTATAAATATCTACTCTCATACTTTTGTAATTAATTTTTTTCATTTGTAACAGGTTGTAAAATGTTACATCAAGTACAATCAGGTTAAAAACAAGTTGCTTTGAAGCATAAACTGCTTCATGTTTGGCATTTCCTTGAAGTTTTGCCAGCAACAGAGATATTTTATTCTCTAAACATTTAGTTCTTATTGCTCATCACTTTCTTCATCAGACTGAACACAGAATTAACTTTTCTGTTTCAAAAATCAAAACTTATATTTGGGTGACAAAGTCAGGCACATTAGAAAAATGACAGAATAGTCGGTTTTAATGTCTGAAGTCAAGGCTGGGACTCCTGGAAGGAATGGGTCTCCAGATGCTCATCACATCAGCATAATTGATATCCAGGCCATTAAGTATTTTTAGATAATAGGAAAAGGTTATAGTCACTGTGTCAGAGCTGTCCAAGGAAGCACATTCTATGAGATTAACAGGAGATAATGTCTGTAATATCTAATATTGGGACTACGTGAACAAGAGTCATGAAGATCAGGCTACATTATGCAATGTACTTTAGTACTCTTCACCCCTATCAGTTTTAAACTAAAGAATACAAATCATCACACAGTTATATTTAAAGAGAAAGTGTGTGAAGATATCAGCATGCTAAAAGATAATGATCAAATGCAAGCTTCCACATGGTTTTCTAGCCATAGCCAGGAGTGAGATCTGTCAAATTGCAGGCTCTCCAAGTTTCATTTTTCTATTTAGTAGAATCAACACAGCCAGATCCATCTCACACACTTGTAATGAGAGTTAGATGCAGAAAAATCTATAAGGGATTTGGAAGATGTACAATCTTAACTTAGTATTACAGGTGTTGAAATTCACAGGACTACTGATGTATACTGCCAATGTCAATGAATTGTTGAAAATGTTGATGCCTGTAGCCATAAATGTAAAATTACTTCATTGAGTATTCAAAATATTTTTCTCAGTACAGGGAAGTAGGAAGATAAATAGAAATAAAAAACAAAATGCAAATAATTTAGGACACAAACAGACAAATGAAAAGTTTTAAAGATTAGAGAAAGAGGGCTGTAGATTCAGCTTTTAGGTTAAAAGCACTAACTGCTCTGGTGAACTTAGTTCCTTGCATTCACAAAGTAGCTCACAATCTCCTATAATTCTAGCTTCAGAGGATTCAACAGCCAACTACAATTTTAATTCTGAAATACTGTGAAATAGATTGACTTCACTGAGTGAAAAACTAATCAAGAGTTAATTTCCTAGAACAAATCTTTTTTTCAGAGTTATTTTAATTAATGTGTGTGAGAATATCTCTGTGTGAGCATAGGTCATGTGAATTTCTGCATGCAGAAACTAGAGGAGTCTGATATCCTGGAGCTGGAGTCACAGATGGGAATGAATGCCCCTAACATGGGTGTGGGGAAGTAAACATGGACCCTCTGGAGGAATATCAACAGATCAATCTCTCTATTACCTATAACAACTCTTACAGTGTTCTTCACCTTTATTAGTCTCTAGCTTATATTCATTGTTTAAAATAGCATGTTTAATATTGTCATCTATCATGCATAAAGTTTATTATAATCATATTAATGCTTAATTAATACTTGTTTCATGGTACCTATAACGATCCACTTTCTCTTCCAACATATTTTACTATTTTTGTGTATTAGGAAAACAAAGAGACCCCATATATAACAAAAATGTTTGTCCAGATGAGTTTGGCTTACTTTAACTAACATGATTATCTGCAGTCCCATTGATATTCTTGTGTATGATAGAATTCTATTGTTATTTTTAGAAGAATAACACTCAGTCATATAAACATATGCCATTTTCTTTATATGGCACCAAGACTGATTCTGCAAATTCATTATTGTGGAATATTCTGCAGCAAATATATAAAAATGTTGAGAGTATTGCTTTTTGTCCTCTCAGTTGTTATCAAAATTGGCAGAGCTGGGTCATACGATAATTTTAGTTTTATATATCAAGGGACTACCTCACAGGTTTCCATAATAGCTCAGCAAGTTTACAACCACTCACCTTGCTCCTGCCACTTTTCATATCATATAAGTTATCCTGCAATTTTTCCAGAAACTAAGATAGTATGGCAGGAAAGTTGTGAGTTTTAATAGAAGTGAACTTTTCCTACAAGTTATAAGTAAATTTTAAATTATAAGTTCCTCTTCTCTTCATCCAAAAACATAGTCACTTACCCATTTTATATGCAAAAGCCACATGCCTATCCATTGCTATTCAGCTTTAATTATATAACATATTAATTATGACTACTTTATTTTCATGTTAATAACAAAAATGAATGGGTGATCTTTTCATTCACTTCATAAAGTTCAAATTGTGATAGAAATAGCCAAGAAATTCTACTGATCAATAGTCATCTGCTAGCAAGCCATTAATAATGTTCTTTGGAAAAAATTAGGAACACAGGAAAACACAGGAAGTTAAGGGGCCTACTTTTGTTAATGATTTGGTAAAAATTTTTCTAATATGTTCAGTATACAAGAGGATTTAGATAGGCATTAGGAAGAAAGAATCGATGCTCTTCATCCTATTCAAATTATTGGAAGGAGGTTAAGAATTTACCAGTAAGGAGCCATCTTGAGTGTCATGCCAAATACCATTGGATTTATGTTATTTCTAAAATTTACACTGGTAGTCATTATAATTAGGAAAAAGTTTTAAAGACACTTGCAGTGTATTTGGCATAATTCTAACACCTCTCTGGATGTTTTAACGTTACATAGTGAGTTTATAAATTTCAAGAACGCTGCTCTGCTGAGCAATGATTCAGGAGATACTGTTGATAAAATTACCCATGGCCTGAGGTCAGTATTTCTATTTTGTTCAACCTTCAAGAATGGCACATAGAGCTTGATCATGCTTTTTGTCCTGGGAATACTATTATTCCTGCCCATCGTGTTAAAGCTTGACTGTAACAACATCAAAATGTTGGCAGCCAAAGTACATGGCTTGAAACTGAAAATGGACCCCCAGACAGAATTATTAAATTAACAGGCTGGCAAGCCAAGGACAGGTAAGATTTTGCACAGAGCCTTACCAACTTAAGACAGAAATGCATTGCTTTCGATAATGTATATTCCATGATGGGTAAGGAAGTCATTCTTGTCAGAATGACCTAAGATAGGCTCAGTCTTGTTAATGAAATAAAAATGGGGAGAGGCAGAGAGCCTTTGAGGCTGCTTGGTGAATCTTACATGGGCCAATGACAAGAAAATTGGCTGCTTGGCAGGAATATGACATTGGCCAAGGACAAGTAAATAGGCTTCAGGCAGGAATATGACATTAGGCTAGAATAAAGAAATAACTTCAGGTAAGAATCTCAATCTTTGGCTAGAACAAAGAAGTAATTTCAGGCAGGAAGCTAAATATTAGGCTATAACAAAGAATCTAAATTTTAGACTAGAATAAGGAAGTAGGCTTAAGACATGGAAATGACTTTGGGTTAGGACAGGGAAGTTGGCTCAGATAGTTTGGTCATCCTGATAAGCCCTTAGAAACATTGATCATGGGAGTATTCACAGAATTGTGTTTAATGCCTTACTTGTTCTTTGACTATTTGTGTTTATTGTCTTGCTTTTCCCTTGACTGTTTGCATCTATGGTATTGCTAGACCCTCAATGTAGAACTGACCTGAATACATGCATGTAATTAAAATGTTGTAAAAGCAAAGAAGAGGAGGGGATGGCATAGGGCTTTCTAGGGAGAGGAAATGGGGAAAAGGGATGACATCTGAAAGGTAAGTAAATAAAATATCCAATGAAAAAGAATCACATTACCAGTATTTTTCACTTTAATATTTTTACATATTAATATTAGGAAATATAAAACCTTATCTCTGGATTGATATAAACTATATTTGGTACCTGAAAATAGGATGAATCTCTCCAAGTTAGTATTCTTTACTTGAAATATGTCTAATCTTTATTGTAAAGGCTATCTCCAGCAGAAGATAAGAGAAGGTACAAGTACTCAGACATGAAGAAAGAGAGTCTAAATTGTGGGTCTTCATTGGGTGACTTGCCTAGGAGATCTGGGAACCCTGTGGGAGAGAGCGATAAAAGATTGTATGAGTTAGAGGGGAAACCACAAAATCATGGCCTACTGAATCAGTTAAGCAGGGCCGGCATGGACTCACAGAGGCTAAGTTCATATGCTTTGGCCTACATTCTTATGGAAAAGGTCTTCTGTGTATGTGCTATGTCAGTTAGATTTATGTTTTTGTGGGTCTCCTAACAGTGGATGCCAGTTTATCTCTGACTCTGTTGTCTATTATGGGGACATTATTTTGTCCTCTATTGGGTTTTTATGTACAGTTTCAATGTGAATACTTTCTCCTTGTATTATAGGATCTTGTTTTGTTCTTTTAATTATCTCTTAGAGTCCTATTCTCTTCTGAAGAAGAAATGGACAGGGAATAGGTCTGGAGGAGATAAGACTAGGGGGAGGAGTGAAGTGAGGGGAAAGTGTGATATGGAATATTGTATGAGAGAAGAAATTTTTTGTAATAATGAAAAGGACTGTAATAAAAAATAAAAAAATAAATAAAATACTATCCTTGGAACTGTCTACCATGGGAACACACATACACACAAAACAATGCTTACAAAACATCCAAATAACTGAGGTTTGTTTCAAAAGTTTGCAAGTACTGTTACAATTACAGGGTAGGCCCAGAATATTTTAATGTACTACCCCTAGTGAGACGAACCATAGAAGAAGAAAGTACATGGAGACAGTATGGAAGCCTCAGGTAGAAGGGATCATTCGGTGTTTAAAGCCACTCTCATGCGCAGGAGGCTCCCAAATGCATCCTTCAGGTTCTTTCCAAAACCCTAATAAGAGACATAAAATCATGGAGTTTCCTAGAAAACTGGTGATTGTGGTAAAGACAAAACAAAACAAAACAAAACAAAACAAAACTAAACAACAACCCAGAAACAACAGAAACATATATCTCTGTCTTTAATAGAGGACATGATGATATATTTGGAGAGGTAGAAACAGTGACAGAAGGCAGACAGAATAAATAGAAAGGGCATGTCCATTTGGGCCAAGGAAGCCTCCCAGTATAAATCAGTTATGGTCTTTGAGTTCTTTGAGACAAATGTTTTCACTAAAGAATAGATGCATTGCTCACAGAGGGAAGAGTATTCCATTTCTAGGAATAGTGCATTATAATAAATAACAAATCTTCAGTCTTATCACCCATTGTAGGACGAGTTAAGGTGGGAGGAGTAAGGAGAGGAAATGGAAAAGGAAGAGGAGGATCAAGGCGAGGGGGGGTAGAACAGAGATGTAGGAAGATGAAGAGCAACGCAGGTATGGAGAGCAGTCCTGAGTAACAACTTATGTTTAGGTTAGCTAATTGGGAAATACCTCTAATTGTATGGGCATATTGTTATTGAACATTACCAAACATATAAAGTCTTTGCTTAATATTTAAGCATTAAAGTTTCATTTCCTACCGGGCCCACGTGGATGACGGGATGGTCTAGTCATAGCCATCTCCCATGCTGGCGTCTCATGGGTGGCAGGGCCGATGTCTCTGGCCGCCTGAGTTGCTGCCACTTGTGGCTACAGCCTTGCCTAGTAGGGAACATGACAGCTGATTAAGAAAAGTCAGATTGAATGCCGCCGTTTTAATTATCTCCTGTAACACCCATCACTACTCTCATCCTTGGATCTCATGGTGACACTGTTCACAGGCAATATATCAGACGAGCCAGAGAGCTCCACATGTATTAACACAATTGTCACAATGCTTTCATGAGATGCATGGGTTTTGTTTTCATGCAGTTGCAGAGAGACTGTGCAATGAAGATGGGAACTCACTTTAAATGTTTACATACATAGCAATGAATTTTCTCAAAATCAAATACTATGCCACTTGACAGAGTTTCAATAACCTGTCTTCACTGCCTCCCTGCAGTGATTATAGAATCAGATGGAAGTTAAATCAGTAGATCTTCTATTCTTTAATTCACAGTGTCCCTCATCCACAAAACTGAATTTCATTAATAAACGTATCATAAAGATGAGACCTATGAACAAACATCATGAAAGGCTTAATATCATATCTGAGAGTTATAATTCATATGAAAATAGCAGCTAGAGGACAGATTTTGTAATAAGTAATGGGTGTATCTATGTGTGAGAATGGAGAGGAATAAAATTAATCAAGTCTGAAGCCTCCTTATAGATGACCATGGGTACTTGAAAAGCTTGCTAACTGAGCTGCAGTAGAAAGATTTCAATGGACATGCTTAATAAAATTCAGCTAGTGTGATAACCAATGTGGATGACATAAAGAAGCCAGTTGAAGCTAGGCGGTGGTGGCGCACGCCTTTAGTTCCAGCACTTGGGAGGCAGAGGCAGGCGGATTTCTGAGTTCGAGGCCAGCCTGGTCTACAGAGTGAGTTCCAGGACAGCCAGGACTACACAGAGAAAACCTGTCTCGAAAAAAAGAAACTGTTTAAAAGAAGCCAGTTGAACAGGATACCTGGTAATTGGTTCAGGAATATATAACCCCAGAGGCTGTTTGCTTCTTCATTTATTTGTTTTCTTGGATTTTTTGTTGCTATTGTTGTTGATACTGCTGTTTTTTTTGTTGTTGTTGTTGTCATGTTTTTGCTTTGTATTATTTCTTATATTTTATTCCCGCAATAGGTTTTATTTATTTATTTTTTTCTAATGGGACAGAATGAGATCCTCTTCATTCACACAATGAAAAGTGGCCTTCTTGCAAGAATCACTGGGATTTTTACCCAGGGCCTCTGATCCTTTCCCGCCTAGGACACCCACTGACGAGCTTCCCTGTCCATCTTCTGCCAGCCCCACCTCAGTCTTGCCTTCATCTCATCATTTTGACGTTGATGGTCCTGCTGTTAATGCCAGTGAGATTTTTCAGGCAAGGAGAAAGGCTGAGAGGCTTCTGTTAGGACAGGTACAGTCATTGTTGCTGCATGCACTGGATCAACAATATTAACATGGTGACTGAATGGACATGGCCGGCCTCTGTTTCCAATTAAACTCATAAGATTCTCTGGGAAAGTTAGTGTGGAGTTTCTTATAATTCTTTTCTCAGAGAGCTCAGAATACTTGGTCCTACTGTGGAACTACACAGTATACAGAAAGTGGGAGACACATTAGATTTAAATGGTTTAATAAATTCCTTACACACTAGATGTTTCAAAATGTTTATAAATGTGTGTGTGTGTGTGTGTGTGTGTGTGTGTGTGTGTGTTACTGCCCTACTAGAATATTCTCATTTTAAGTTTTGTTTCTTCCCTGAGCCAGTCATGAATATGTGTGGTATCATTAGCATTTTTAGTTGAATTTATTCTGTGATTATAGTCTTATTTTCAACAGTTATCTTAAAAGACAATTATCCACTTTGTGTGTGCATTTATTGACTCTATAAGGCTGAATGGATTCACCTACACTACATTTTCCAACTAGACTCTAACATTATTCAGCTAGATGGTTTTTATTTTGTTTTGTCAGATGTTTAACTGATATGCTACAGTTATTTTTTATTGAAGCATTTCTCCTCAGACATTCATATCACAAAAGCAGATACAAGTGTGTAGAGTCAAATTAAACTTAGTATATGAAGGCAATGGCCAGGCATATTTTATAACTGTGATTTCTTAACAAAACATGACAAAGGAATGAGTTGTATCTACATTAGGAATAACACTGTCTGCCCCAAAGGCTACATGTTTCCTGATTTCATTTATTTCTATTGAAAGCTTTCACACCCATGTGATTGTTACTAATATTTATGTTGATAGTTTCCCTTAGTATCAGAAATATGAGTGATGAACTAAATTATCTTTCTTTCAGACTCAAATGTTCATGTCAAAAGGTGCATGTGAGTCTCTTGGGGACAGGACTCTAAGGAAGAGCTTAAAATTACATACTGTTGTAGAATGATTCTGCAATCCATTAGAATATATTTTCCACAGTACATGGAAGAGATACAATTAGTATATTAAAGTTAAGGAAATGGTGTGTGGAAAACCATCCCTGCTGAACAACCTGGCAGACATGTCACAGTTCAAAAGATTAAAATGGCAGATAATAAGTCTCTCAATTCTGATACTGTTTCCTCCCACAAGAGAAGAAGAAAATGGCAAACACTACTTTCAAAATTTTATTTATTTATTCATTTATTTATTTATTTCCTGCCTTGAAGGTTTTGTAGTTCAGTTATTGTACTTTTTATAAATTTGTTCAATTCTCAGCTGGCACATACAAGCATTGGTACTAAGCATCTTTTCCTGCCTCTGCATACTGGGGAAGTTTCTTGGTTTTCCACCCCTTATACTTTCAGTTCTATTTTTGCATTCCCTGCTGAAATATAACCTGGCAAATGATTGTGTTTCTTTTTTAAATTAATGAATCTTTCACACTGTGATTAAAACTAATATACAACTTCTGAAATAGATTCATATGTAACATACCTACAAGTGTTTATCTACTATTAAGAAGTTCATACCTGAGGAGTACCAGGGTTTTGTGGGAGTTTCATGATTTTTAGTGTGTTTGATTTTTTTGTGTGTGTGTGATTGTGTGTGTGTGTGTGTGTGTGTGTGTGTGTGTGTGTGTGTGTGTGCGTGACTGTACGTGAGTTCCTCATAGCTTGGAAACAAGATTTCACATATATTAAAGATATACTCAAACACTAAACTCCTTCCCTAAGTCTAGGAGTATGTTGCCTTGAAGTGTGATCTAAGGACAACCTCTTGGGAATCTGGTTTAAAAGGCTTATTTCCTAGAATGAAGAAACCAAACTTTGAAAACAGACAGAAGCACAGATATGTGCTTAAACACATTCAGGTAATCTGGAGACAGACAAAATAATTTCTGCAACTTATGAATAGCTGTAGTTCCTTGTTAAAAATCCAATTTCTAAAATTCTTTTGTTTGAAAGACTTTGGGCTCAAAACCAGGACATCACAAACTCACCAGTGAATTTACATTCCTAGACCATAGCATATTTGAATTCTGACAGGAATATTTGAAAGATGAAAAGTTCTAGAGCTTAGGAAATGAAACTGTAAACATGGAATAATTAAGAGGGAAAGTGATACTTTTAACAGATGTCAATTTATACCATGTGGTCAGTCCATTTTAACATCACTGCTGTGTGTGTGTGTGTGTGTGTGTGTGTGTGTGTGTGTGAATGATAAAGAAAGATGACCACACATAGTTGTTTTTACTGTTTTCTATATGTAGACAAAAACTTTTCTACAATCTCTCTTTTTTCTGCCTCCTTTTTAACTTTTTTATTTTTCCATTAATGTATTTATTCACTTTGGATCTCTGTCACTGCCCCCTCCCAGTCTACTCCCTCACACAGTTCCTCCCACATCCTCCAATCCCCTTCTCCTCTTAGAAGAGGGTATCCCCCAATCCTGGTACATCAAGTCTCTTCAGGATGAGGCACCTCAGGTGAGGTTGGACAAGGGAGCCAAACCAGGGAAATGGATTCGACAGACAGGCAACAGCTTTAGGGAGAGCCCTACTCCAGTTGCTGGGTGACCCTCATGAAGACCAAGCTATACATCTGCTACATATGTGTGGGGGACCTAGGTCTTCCTGTGTATGCTTTTTGGTTAGTGGTTTGGTCTCTCTGACCAAATCACCAAATGTTCCTTTTAGTTGACTCTATCGGTCTTCCTATGGAGCTCTTATCCTTATGTAGCCTTGGCTATCCTGGAACTCATTTTGTAGACCAGACTGCTACAAAAATCTGCTTGCTTATGCTTCCGAATTGTTGGGGATAAAGATATTTACCACCACCACCTGGCCAAAATCTATTAACAAACCTGGGCATAATGTTTTCTTTAATATAATATTCATCTTAATTAAAATTGCATCCTGCTTCCCTAGTAAAGAATATTAACATTAAGAAAGTTACAACTGAGAATTCTTTCTTTACATCTTTGAAATATATATAAATCTAATACTAGCTGTTTTCATTTTAAAGTAAAGCATATTCTGTAGAATTATCTCTGAAGGATATCCTTAAAATGTAAACATTTAATTGTCAGTTTTCAGAGAGAGGAGGAGCATAAATTAATGGGTAACAATAAGAAAATAAATATGACCCAATTATAACATGAAGAAAAATTAATAATTATAAATAAGTCCTCACTCATGTGCTTCTCCAGATCCCACTGGCATCCAGTGCTTTTCCACAAGCTTGCCCTGCACTTCACAGAGATGACCCCCGATGTCTTGCTATTACTATTGACTAAAATAAATGGTTCCAATTCTGTTTAACTCAGCCAATACAGTTTTTAATTTTACAGAACTTAAAGGACCCAGAAATGAAAACCTAGGAAGGAAAATCAGCAAGCTTTTTATGTTAGAGTATTGAGGAGTACAGAAACACAGTGGAAATAGCTTGAAGTGGAGGAACCGCACCTGTTATAAGTTACTAAGCAGAGAGACATCTGGGTCACTGAAAAACAGATCAAGAACTACAGAAGTTTTCATAGTGGATGTCTGAGCTTGTAATCCCCAGAGGTATCCTTGAGGCAAGGATTCAAAAGCAAGCAGTACCTTTAGGAAGTGGTTGGAACTGGGAGAAAGATTATCTTTTCAGCCCACATATGGCTGTGAGTGAAAGGAGGTTGATTTCCTTAAGGGGATCTTGAGAAATTATTGATGCATGCCTCATACACTGTGAGGAACCTCAGGTGTTAGTGAGCTTGCTTCTATTGGATTTTGAGATTTAAGGGTATCAATTCTGAGTAGTTGTATTCTATGAATCAGGTAGGCAGAGCCATCTGTGGGAATCATGTATAGGAAGATAATGAGGTTCTCAGGAAAAGGATTGTAAATGTCATAAAAGAACCTTACATACAATTGGACACAGCATATACCTTCAGGGTAAACAACAATGTGCTTATGTACTTAACATTAGTGGTCAAGTGAACTTATAGAGGTTGTAAAAAACCTGAGTTCAGTCTCCAGTACCCAGATAACTCCACTCCAGGGGAATCTGGTGCCTCTCCTAACATTCAAGGGCACAACACCTATGTGTTCCTTTAAATGGCAGTTATTGTTCTTCTAAGAACAAAGACAGTACTACATTTTCCTTCTTCTTTCTGTTTTAAAATTTCATGAGAAGCAAAAAACGGAGAGTTTTTGTTCAACAAATAGTTTTCTTTGTTCATTGAAAACTTACTTTTAAAAGGTTTAATGTGACTGATGGTAAAAGAAGATATTGAATCAATACTTTTAAAGTGGCTTCAGATGGCAAGGACTTTTCCTTTTAGAATCTATCTATCTATCTATCTATCTATCTATCTATCTATCTATCTATCTATCTAATGATTTATATAAAGCTCTTTCACTAACCACTTCTTATGAAGCTTTAATGTCCTATGTAGTCCAGGCTTGCCTTAAACTCCCAGAGATCTACCTACATCAGCATCCCAGCCTATTCCTTTCCATTTTATGAAAACAGTCATACTCCCCTTCTAAGGACACTCTCCCTTCTGTCTACTTTGCACTGTTCAGATCATAGATTATTTTTATATGCAATTGAAATTATACTTTTTAACCTTATTCTTCCACAAAAATCATTCCTGAAATAGACCTATGCCTTTATTATTTTATTATTTGAATTTTGAGAATAAGACAAATCTTTCAAATTGAACATAAATTTTAGAAGTTGGTACTGAAGTAAAATATGAAAATGTAGCCATGTTCTCTGTTATGAAATATTAGAGAGGTTAAGAAGCATGTGAATTCTGAAGAATTGGACTCCAGCCAAAATAGAGTTAGATTAAAACAGTGGGTCTCTGCAACCAAAATAAGACAGACCCATAAGTAGAAGGAACACTGGTCTCATTGACTAGACTTTAAACATTGTGAATAAATTTTAATAGAAATTCTAAAAGTTGACCTTCATGCAAGCCATTCATATTCAACATAATACAAAAATTATCCAATATCTTAATAAATAATTGCAACACAAAGAGTTGGAAAGGAGCAAAAATAAATCTTGAACTGAAAATATTTTAGAGAAAGCCAAAATTATAAAGCAAGAATTGCATAAGAGTGCAGACAGACAAAATACAGGAAAAAAACCTAAAGGGCTTAGACAGGTTGTTTGAAAATATAGTTTAATGGGAGAAGGTAATGAAAACTGGTGGAAGAGGTGAGAACAAGGGAGACTTTGGAGACACCTTAAAAGAGAAAACATTAGAGATCTTGAACTTAACATGACACTTGGGAAAAAATCAAAGGCAAAGAAAATATATTGAAACAGTACATAGAAAGTTATGCCAGACCTACAGAATGATTCAACTGCTAAGTTATAGGAAGGTCAAGGTCAGAAATCAGATTCCATTACACCAAGACTTTCCCAAACATATAGCAATAAGGTCTCAAAATGGTATAGAAAAAAAGATTCTTAAGATAACAAGAGAAAAGAACTTTCCCTCAAGGTCATCCTAATTCACAGGGTAACAGAGCTTGTAGGAGAAGAATTATAAAACAATAGGAGGCCTTTCTCCTTAAAGTAATAAAACCAAATTGTAAAGATAATAATTATGAAAAAATCTTATAATCTCTGAGAAGCTGGTAATGGAACAGAGAATATGAGAAGCTGAGTGGAATTGGGAGGACATGGGCAGAGGTTGATGAAGGAACTGGTGTGAGCATATTGACTGATAGATAGTTGTCTATCTATCACAAGGTATCTGAGGTGACAGTAAGATATTTTAAAGATCTAGATTGAAGTGTTTAATAGAAACATCATAAGGAATGATAACAAGTATTGAAAAAACAGATACATTTGATTTAAATATTATATTACATATATCTTGAAAAAACACATTTATAAACATCTGTAACTCTTATTATTAGAGTATCAGCAGCTAAATAAATTTAATCTGCATCAAAAGTTGAAGAAAAAAACATGAAATGACCTGTCCTGAAGCTTATATACATATTCTAGAATCTTTCATATGAAATGTAATGTATCTCATTCTTTCAGGCATTTTAACAAATGAGTAAATAACATGTTTTCTGCAAAATGCTTTGCTGTCATGCACATATAAATATAAAAATACATAAATAGCTCATATAAAACCACACTAGATAAATATTACCCAAAATAATAGTGAATAATTGTTCATGAAACTAAAAAAGAAGCATATCTTGGAAAAATTTAATAGAAATTATTCATCAATTTTGAACAAAGAAACAGTTTATAGATTAGCAGTTCTTATCCTGTGGACAGCAACCCCTTGGGAGTCAAATGACATTTCTTGATATATCAGGTAACCTGCATATCATATATTTATATTATGATTCATAAGAATAGAAAAAATTCAGTTATGAAGTAGCAACAAAAATAATTTTATGGTTGGGAATCATCACAATATGAGGAAACGTATTGAAGGTCATAGCATTAGGAAGTTTGGGAACCAGTGTTATATACACAAAGGCTAGAGTTATGAATTTAATGATTTCATTAGCAAATTTCAGAGAACAAAGGAAAGCTGTAATTGGCTTACTAAGTCCTCATTGCACACATTGGAATGTTTTGACCTGGACTTGTGAATCTAATAATGGGATTCCTCAGAAACTACATAAACCTCACCAAAAGGAATAGCTCAGTAAAAATGTAATGTCAGCTGCAATGAGCATTATTATGCTTCTGTAAAAATAGCAATTATGTGATTAAGTCAGCTATATGTTAATATCTGAGGATTTGGCTGTGGAGTTTCAGGACAGTAAGGAATGACAACAATTTCTACTTTTTAGTATTTACTCAGAACAGGGCTAGCGTATCAATGGTTAATAGGTAGTTCTGTTCTTCCAGAGAACTGAAGTTCAATTCCCAGTACACATATCAGGTAGCTAACAATGCTCGTAATCTTCGGCTCCAGAGAATCTATTGCCTCTTCTAGTCTCCTCGGGTACCTATACTCACATGTACATACCCAGATATAAAAAATATATAATTAAAAGTAGTGTATCACTGTCTGCTGAGTCCTCTGTAGCAGGCAGAACTGCCCTGAGCAGCCTGCTATCCCAGGGGAATCTCCATCCACCACACCTACCACCTCTCATCCCACCTTTATCAGGCCTGCTGTGTGTATGTGAACCATACAGGTAAGCTTACCTTTCCCACTCTTCTTTCTTACTCAATGAACCCACTGGGTACACCAATCTTCCCTGAGCAGCCTGCTAGTCAAGATGGACATCTACTCTTACTTCATCTTTCTAGCCACCTCCATAAGATCTGTGGCTTCTGAACCATAAAGACATGCAAATCCAGAAACATAAAACCCAGGTATACCCATCAGAGCCCAGGCACACCAGGACAATTATACAGGAAATGGAAAACTTAGGGAAGAGAACAGGGAAAACAGATGCAATTATCACCAACAGAACACAGGAGATGGAAGAGAAAATCTTAGATATAGAAGATACAAAAGATGAAATTGATACATCAATGAAAGAAACTGTTAAATCTAAAAAAAAATCTGACACAAAATATCCAGGAAATCTGAGATACCTTAAAAAGACCTAATCTAAGAATAATGGGAATAGAAGAAACTGAAGAGTCCCAAATCCAAGGCTCAGGAAATATTCTCAAAAAAAGTCATAAAAGAAAACTTTCTCAACCTAAAGGAAGATATGCCTATAGACATAAAAGAAGCCTTTAGATGATCAATTAGACTAGACCAGAAAATAAAATCTTCCCTCTACATAATAATTAAAATACAAAATCTACAGAACAAAGAAAAATATTTTAAAAAGCAAGGGGAAAAGTTCAGGTAACATCCAAAACAGATATATTGGAAGTACACCTAATTTCTCACCAAAGACTCTAAAAGTTTGAAAGGTCTGAACAGAAATCTTGCAACCTCCAAAACTCCATGAATGCCAACCTAGACTACTATATCTCACAAAACTCTCTGTCAGCACAGATGGAGAAAACAAGATATTTCAAGACAAATTCAAGTTCAAATAATATCTGTCCACAAATCTGGCCCTACTGAAAATACAAGGATGAAAACTCCAACCCAAGGATAATAATTAAATCAAAGAAAACACAGGAAAAAAGCAATTCCAAACCAGCAAAAATCAAAGGAACCACACAAACTCACAATACCAAAATGAAAATAACAGGAAAAAACAATCACTAGTCATTAATATCTCTCTACCTCAAAGGATTAGATTCTCCAATAAAAGGACACAGGCTAATAACATGGATGCAAAAACAGGTTTAATCATTCTTCTGTATACAGGAGACATAGCTCAATAATAAACATAGACATTACCCCAGAACAAAGGACAGGAAACAACTTTTCTAAGCAAATGGACCCAAGAAGTAAGCTGGAGTAGCCACTCTAATATCTAATAATATAGACTTTCAACCAAAATTAATCAAAAGAGGCACAGAAAGACACTTCATTTTCATCAGAGGAAAAGTCAACCAAGGTGGTAACTCAAATCTGAGCATCTATGCACCAAGCACAAGGGTACCCACATTTGGAAAAGAAGCATTACTAGAGCTTGTCACATAAACCACACCCATTATAGTGGGAGACTTCAATAACCCACTTTCATCAACCAACAGGTCATCCAGACGAAAACTAAACAGAGAAATAACCAAACTATCAGAAATTATGAATGAAACAGACCTAGAAGACATCAATAAAATATTTCCCTGAAACACAAAAGAATGTATTTACTTTACAGCACCTCAAGGAACTTTCTCCTAAACTGACCATATAGTTGGTAACAAAGCAAGCATCAACAGATACAAGAAAATTGAAATATTCTGTGTATCTTACTAGCCACCATAGATTAAAACTGGACATCAACAAGAGAAGACACACCAGAAAGCTTACCAACTCATGGAAAGTGAACAGCTCTCTACTCAATGATGTATAGGTCAGGGAAGTAATAAAGGAAGAAATGAAAGATTTTCCAGAATTCAATGAAAATGAGGGCACAACACACAAAGATGTATGGTAAACAAAGTAATCAGTGCTAAGAGAAAAATCCATAGCAGTAATGCCTCCATAAAGAAATTATAAAGTTCTCATACTAGCAATAAAACGACATCAACAACATCTACAACAACAACAACAGTAATATAAATAAATAAAAATAAAAAGAGGAAGAAGCAGGCACACCAAACAGGAGTAGAAGGCAGGAAATAACAAAAATCGAGACCGAAACCAATCTGTTAGAAACAAAGATGCAAATAATAAATGATGCCAAGAGCTGGTTCCTTGAGAAAATTGAGAAGATCCATAAAGTCACAGCCAAACTAACCAAAAGACAGAGAGACAGTGTCCAAATAAACATAACCAGAAATGAAAACGTAGACATGACAACAGACATTGAATTAATTCAAAGAATCATTAGGTCTTACCTGAAAAGACTGTACTCCACAAAATTGGAAAATGCTAACAAAATGAATGATTTTCTAGACAGACACCACTTACCAAACTTAAATCAAGATCAGGTAAACTATTTAAACATAGATATAACTCATAAAACAATTATAAGCAGTCATTAAAAGTCTTCCTAATAAAAAAATAGTACAGGGTCAAATGGTTTTATTGCAGAATTTTCCAGAATTTTAGAGAAGAGCTAATATCAATAGTCCACAAACTATTACATATAATAGAAACAGAAGGAACACTGCCAATCTCATTCTATGAAGACACAGTCACCCTGATTCCTAAACCTCACAAAGACTCAACAAAGAGAACATCAGAACTATTTCTCTTATGAAGATTGATTCAAAAATACTCAATAAAATACTTGCAAACCAATCAAGGAACATGTCAAAGACATCATCCATCATGATCAAGTAGGCGTCAACCCAGGGATTCAGGGATGGTTCAATATATGATAACCCATCAACATAATCCATCATATAAAGAGACTGAAAGATAATAATACATGATCATCTCATTAGATGCTGTAAAAGCCTTTTATAAATTCCAATACCCCTTAATGTTAAAAAATATTGGAGGGATCAGGAATACAAGACACATACCTAACCATAATCAAAGCAATATAGAGCAAGCCAATGGCCAACGTCAAGTTAAATCAATAGAAACTTAAAGTAATTCTACTAAACTCAGGAGCAATACAAGACTGCCCACTCTCTCCCTATCTATTCAGCATCATACTTGAAGTCCTAGTCAAAACAATAAGACAATTAAAGGAGATCAAATTGGAAAAGAAGTAAACATGTTGCTATTTGTGGATGATGTGATAGTATATATAAAGAACCCAAAAAAATCTACCAGAGACCTCCTATAACTGATAAACTATTTCAACAAAGTGGCTGGATACTAAATTACCTCAAAAAATTAGTAGCCTTCACTTATGCAAATGATAAACTGACAAAGAAATAAATTAGAGAAACAATACCCTTTGTAATAGTCATAAATTATATAAAATATAGTACTTGGCTATCTGCAAGTGAAAAATCTATGTGACAAGAACTTCAAGGCCCTGAAGAAAGAAATTGAAGAAGATATCAAATGATGGGACGATCTCTCACACTCATGGATTGGTAGGATTAACATAGTGAAAGTGACCATTTTACCAAAAGCAATCTACAGATGAAATGAAATTCCCATCAAAATTCCAACAAAATTTTTATAGGCCTTGAAAGAGCAATTCTTAACATCCTATGGAGAAATAATAAACCCAGGATAGCCCAAAATAATTCTGAAAAATAAAAGAATTTCTGAAAGAATCACTATCCATGTACTCAAGTTGGACTACAGAACAATAGTGGTAATAACTGTATGGTACTGGTACAGAAGCAGAGACACTGATCGATAGAATTGAATTGAAGACCCAGAAATAAACTCACACACCTATTGACACTTGGATTTTGATAAAAAAACCAAACCCATACAATGGAAAAATGAAAGCATCTTCAAGAAATGGTGATTGACTAACTGGGTGTCTACATGTTGAAAATGAAAATATTTATCACCACACACAAAACTCAAGTCCAAGTGGATCAAGGACCTCAACATAAAACCTGATACACTAAATCTCATAGAATAGAATGTGGGGTATACCCTTGACTGTAGGAGATAATTTCCTGAACATAACACCAATGACTGAGGCTCTAAGATCAAGAATTGATAATTGGAACCACATGGAACTGCAATGCTTCTGTAAGGCAAAGGATATTGTCAATTGAAAAAAAACATTAAAGAGAAATGGTTTTCACCAGTTCTACATCTGCCAGAAGACTAATAACAAGAAATATATAAAGAAATAAAAAAAATAGACATCAACAGACCATATAATTTAATTAAAATTTGGTACAGAAATAGAGAATTCTCATCAGATGAATCTCAGAAAGCCAAGAAACACTTAAAGAAATATTCAAAATCCTTAGCCATTAGGATTTCAAAGCAACTCTGAGATTCCCTTCTACCTGTTAAGATGGCTGAGATAAAAAACACATGTGACGATAGCTCATGCTGCCAAGGATATGGAGCAGGGGGAACATGATTGCATTGCTTTTGAGAGTACAAACGTGTACAGCCACATTGAAAATCAGTATTGTGGTTCCTCAGAAGACTTGGAATGTATCTCCCTCAAGATGCAGCTATATCACTGTGGGCATATACCCAGAAGGCCCCCATTCTAGCACAAGTGTACATGCTCAACTATGTTGATAGCAGCTTTATTCATAGCAGTCAGAAACTGGAAACAATTTAAATGTCCCTTGACTGAAGGGTGGAAAAAGGAAATGTTGTACATTTATACAATGGATTATTATTTTGCCATTTATTATACAATAAAATTGTCACAACTTGACTGTTAAAAAATGACATCATGAAATTTTCAGGCAAATGGTTGGAACTAAAAAAAAAAAAAAATCATACTGAGTTAGGTAATCCAGACCGAGAAAGAGAACATCGTATATACTTACTTATAAGTGGATATTAGTTAGAAAGAAAAGGATAACTTTGCTACAAACCACAGACCCATAGAGAACAAGTAATAAGTGCTTGGGGGGGGGTTGCATGAATCTCCATGGAAAGGGGAAATAGAATAGACATGACTGGTGAAGGGAAAATGTGAAAGGATGGGAACTGGAGGCATAAAGTGAAGGAAGGATTAGGAGAGAGTACTGGGAAAGAAAATTGTAATTTGGGGGCATTTCAGGGATGAGCTAGAAGTCTATTGCAAAGGGAAATTCCCAGGAATCCATGATGGGTTACTCCAGCAAAAACTCCTATTAATGGGAGACACAGAGCCTGTAATGTCCATTTTCTATATTGAGGCAAGGCTTCCAGTGGCGAGATTGGGATAACAACCTGGCCACAAAACCTTCAACTGATAATTTGTCATTTTGTAAGATGTGCTAGGGTAAAGGGAGAATATGTGGGAGTTGCCAATAATTGACCATATGAGACACATGCTATATGAGGAATTTCATGCCAGACACTGCCTGAAAGACCAGAAATGAGAGGATGGATATCTCAGAGATCTAGGATACAACTTAGCATGGCCAGAAAATAAATAAAAAATAAAAGAAAATTAAAATTAGAAAAATCAATGGCATGGTCCCTGATAATATTTAGATATACTTGTAGAACATAGAGCCAAGTTTATTCTAGATCAGATAGATTTCATCCAGAAACTCTTGGAAGCAGATGTGGAGACACACAGCCAAACACTAGGCTGAGCTGTGGGAATACTGTAGAAGAAGACGAGGAAGGACTGTAGGAGTCATAGGAATCAAGGATACCACAAGAAAATGGTCCACAGAATCAACTAACCAGGGTTCATAAGACCTCAGACAGACTCAATGATTCTGTATGAATCTGACCTAGGTTTTCTGCATATGTGTTATGGTTGCTTAGCTTCATGTTCTTGTGGACATGTAACAGTGGGAGCAGGGGTTGTATCTGACATTTTTGTCTAATTTGGGGACCATGCTTCTACTATGAGGTTCCTTGACCAGCTTTAATCGGAGGAAATGTGTCTAGTTTTATTGCAACTAGATCAACTATGTTTGGTTGATCTCAGGAAGGCTGGCCTTTTCTGAAGGAAAATGGTGGAAGAAATGATCTAGGGAAGAGAGTAGGTGTGGAGAGGAACTGGGAAGAGAGGAGAAGGAGAAACTGTGTTTAGGATGTAATATATGAGAGCAGAATAAATTTAAAACAAACAAACAAAAAAACCTAAATTTATCTGCCAGCTAAAGGATAGCTATTAAAGGCTAGTAAAGCTCTTGATGCATTTTTAATGTTTTATAACCTTCTGTAATCTCTAAATAGTTAAAAAAATATATAAAAATAAAGTAATATAAAATTATATTTGTCAGTGTTAGTAACAATACTGTGAAGATGGTTACAGCTACTCCAAATCTTCCTTATTTTCTGCACCTGTGAGCCAAAAGAGTCAGTCCTTATTAACTGATGACAGCAAGCCCTCCTTACAATAATGCTGCAAGATAAGAGACAGGAGGGCAAATGTCCAACTTCTGCCCTTGCAGATGCCTCAGTTAGAGCCAAATATAACGAAACCTTCCTGCTGTGATTTCTGTGAAGACTTGAAACTCTCAGATTGCATCTGTATGCTTTCTTAGTGCGGTGCTGGAAAGTATTCAGGCAGATATTGAGAGAGTATTAGGGAGTGCTTTAGGTGTTTTGTTGTTTTTCCAAAATATTTACAATGTGAGGTTAGAACAGTGATTTTGCTGGTGAATATAGGATAATAGCCATGCTTGAAAAATTATTAAATATTTGAAAAATATTAGTTTACAATTATCATTGAGAACTTAATTTTCTTGCTATACCATAACAAAAAGAGTGCCATATTATCTTCTTGGAGATGCACTCAACATATTTTACATGAAAATGGTTGCAAATACACCATAAGAAAATGCTACCAAGATCTAAATCAAACAATTATGGGTCGAGTTTTGACTGGGGGATGGCAACCCCCTCCTTCATTTGATGCTCTGTCTTCCTGCTGGAGGTGGGCTCTGTAAGTTCCCTCTCCCTACTGTCTGGCATTTCACCTTTGAGTCTTAAGAGTTTCTCACCTCTCAGGTCTCTGGTGCATTCTGGAGTGTCCTCCCAACTTCCTAGCTCTTGAAGTTGCCTGTTCCCATTCTTTCAGCTGGCCCTTATGGCTTCAATCCTTTTCCCTCACCCAATACCAGATCAGGTTCCCCTTCCCTGCCCCATGCCTCTTCCACCTCCTGACTGTGCACTTTCTCTCCCAGGTGCCTCCCTCTCTTCCCACTTGTGATTGCTTTCTTCTACCTCCCAAGTGGGACTGAGGCCTCCTCTCTTGAGCCCTTCAGCTTGTTGACCTTTTCGAGTTCTATGGACTGTATCTTGGGTACTCTGTACTTTTTTTTTTTTGGCTAATATCCACTTATAAATAAGTACATAACATGCATGTCCTTTTGGGTCTGAGTTACTTCACTCAGGTTGGTCTTTTCTAATTGTTCCTGTCTAAAAGAACTACAGGGATGGAAATGGAGAGAAGCCACAGGAAAAGAAAGTCCAGGCCCAAAGTGGGATCCAGTTCAAAGAGAGGCCCCAAGACCTGACACTATTACTTAGGCTACGGAGCACTCACAAAAAGTAAGCTAGCATAGCTGCTCTCCTGAAGACCCAACAAACAGCTGAGAGAGACAGATGCAGATATTTGCACCAAACCCATGGACAGAAGCTGCTGACCCCTGTGGTTGAATTAGGGAAAGGCTGAAAGAAGTTGAGGAGGAGGGTAACCCTGTAGGAGGACCAGTAGTCTCAATTAATCTGAACCCCTGAGATCTCTCAGACACTGGACCACCAACCAGGAAGCATACACCAGCTGATATGAGGTCCCTGAAACATATACAGCAGAGCACTTCAGGGTCTGGGTTCAGTCAGAGAAGATGCACCTAACCTTCAAGAGACTAGAGGAACAAGGGAGTAGGGAGATCTGGTGGGGTGGTGGGTCAGGGTGGGGACATCCTCATGGAGACAGGGGTGTGGGAAGTGGTATGGGATGTGCAACAGTGGGATGGAGGACGGGCTGGTGGATAAAATCTGGAGTGTAAAAATAAATAAATAAATAAATACCTATCTACATACATACATATATACATACATAACATACATAAATACATAAATAAATTTTAAAAAATTAATGGCCACAAAAAAGACCTAAATCCAACTTTATTGTTTGTAACATTCATATGAAATTTTCTCAACATGATAACTTCAAGGTCAGACTCCATATAACATTCATGTTTGCTGTCTGAGGATACCTTTTGGGAATAGTGAATTTTGTACATCAAAGATGTCTGTGTCTTTTATGGTCAGGTATGTTGATAGAAATAGAAGGTTAGTTGTGTCTTATTTTTCTGATAACATTTTAGAAGAACACTTTTAAAATAATTTTTTTCTTGTGCTTCATCAATAAGTCAATTTCTATTAAATTTAGTTTCATCACATTTGATCTACTCTGAACTTTTGCATCTGTGTTATTGAAATGTTAAAAACTATTTCATAAAATATTAAAATGAGGCAAACTGTTATTTTCTAGCACATACATGCTAAGAATCATACTTAATTAATATATTGCAATTTATTATTTACAGTTGTTTCTAATTTCTAGAAAATCCCCTTCATTTGTTAAACAAATACAAATTAAAAATTACTTTTCAAAATTCTGAGTACTTCTGTTCTCTATCTGAGCGTCTTTGAAATTGTGCTTCCTCAGAGACTAAAGTACAAGAGAAAACACATGAAAGACACAGTTGTAGTATGTTTCCTGGGCATCAGTTGTCCTTGTGCTACGCTCTCTGAAAACACATTTTACTCCTTCTGTAACAAAGGCTTCCTATGGAATAAATACATATTTCTAGAGATAGTAAAGGAGGCATAAAAAACAGTCACTGGAAACCTTTAATATAAGCAGAAACAGTAAGAAAACTAAGTCTAACACAAAAGAGGGATATCTTTGTGGGGCAGAAACATTGCTTGTTTGATGGGGGATAATCTCTAAAAGGGCACTTGGCACTTAGGGAAAACAGGACTTGTTCACTACTCATTTCACAATTTTCAACCTTGTCAACTTGTTTCCATCCTAAGGGTGACTTGTATTGTAACATGTTTTATCAGGAATCAGAATACATTGTGATTTTCACAGTTTGCTCCCTTCTTCCTGCCAGATCCCCTCATCTTCACATACCATAAACTAACCTTCAGGTATTTTCCTACCAGATAGTGTTCACATCTGTGGCCATGTGTTTTTCCACATGAGAGACTTCTGTAATATCCACATTGCCAGGATTATTTTATACTTATTGTAATTCTATATCAAATTTAACTAGACAAAAGCATGTTCTAAATACTAAAAATGATTGAAGATATTGCTAAATATTTCTATAGATTCCATGAGTTGAGGAGTAATTTAAAATTTAAACTCTAATTTCTTGGAGTCTTTACTTCATGTAAAAGCTTGAATGAGAGGGAGGGGGCTTTGTGGGAGAGTTTGGGGATGAAACTGAAGGTACAAGTTGTGGAGGAGGACAGGAGAGAGTAGTAGGAGAGACAACTGGTTTGGAGGAGTATCTCTGGGACAAGCTAGAAACCTAGGACTATGAAAACTCCCAGGAATCTATGAGGTTGACTCTAGCTATGACTCCTAGCAATGCAGGTATTGGACCTGAAACAGCCATCAACTCAACCAGAAAAGATTTCCAAGAAAAGGAGAGGCTAAGGAACACAGACACAAAACCTTGGACCCAAAATTTGTCCTACCTACAGGATGTTTAGGGTCCAAAGATGGAGCAGAAATCGAAAGAATGGCCAAACAGCGACTGGTTCAGCTGGAATCATGTGTCATAAGAGGGATCCCATTCCTGACACTATTAATGATATTCTGCTATACTTTCAGACAGGTGCCTAGCATAACTGTCATCTGAGAGGTCTCACTCAGCAGCTGATGAAAACAGATACAAAAAGCCACAGCGTAACATAAGGTATGGCTTGGGGAATCCTATGAAACAGGGGGAAGAGGGATTGAAGGAGCTAGAAAGGTCACGGACACAACAAGAAAGCCTACAATCAATCAGTTAATCAGTCAATAAGTTAATCAGGACCCATAGGAGTCCCCAGAGACTGAACTGCCAAACAGAGAGCATGCAAAGGACAGAACTAGGCCCACTACATGTATGTAACAGTTGGGAAGCTGTTATTATTCATGTGGGATTCCTAATAGTAGGAGCAGGAGCTTTATTTGACTCGGTTGCCTGACTTTTGAACCCTTTCCCCTAACTTGCCTGTCTTGTCTAACCACAATATCTGCCTATCCCTATCTCAACTTGATATGACAAGGCAGGTTGATATCCAAAAGAGGCATCCCATTTTCTGAGGAGAAAAGGGAGGGTGAGAGAGAGAAGGGGAGAGGGAGGGAATAGGAGAGAAGGAAGGCAACGCTGCAGTTGGAGGACTGGTGCAATAAGAGTATCCTGAGATACTCTGTAGTATCAATAAAATGATTGAATTTCTCAGAGCTTCAGTTAGTTTATTATGTAAAAAAAAAAAAAAGTAAATGTATTTATGAGGTTAGAGATATCAATGAATAAAATGTGTATACGTGTCTTCTTTAATACATTTCAATGTTTAATAAAAAGAAGTTTGAAGAAAATTACAATATCATGTTGGAATTCCAAAATTCAACTTAATGGAATATGTAAACATATATTCATTTCATATGAAATATTTCTTGGAATGTCACAATTATGGCTGCCTTCTAGTGGTTCTTAGTTTTGGGAGATAACACAGCCGAGCTTATAACTAAGAACTTAAATCTATGAGAGTTATATCCCTGAGATGGAAGGCTATAAACTTCCGTTTAGAATTGTGATCTGCCTGGTACACAAACATTTGAAAACAATTTATGTAAATTATATTTCTAAACAAAGAAATGATGGTGTGATAAAAGCATTATATAAACATGGTTTTTTCCTCCCAGGTGACTTGCTAAGGTGATCATACACTAATCTGGGTTGTAGCACTGGGCAAAGAAAATTTCAGTTCATGCATTTTTATTATTTAAGTTTTTTTTTTTTTTTGATTTTTTGAGACAGGGTTTCTCTGTATAGCCCTGGCTGTCCTGGAACTCACTCTGTAGACCAGGCTGGCCTCGAACTCAGAAATCTACCTGCCTCTGCCTCCCAAGTGCTGGGATTAAAGGCGTGCGCCATCACCGCCCGACCCCATTATTATTATTTAATTCAACAAAGGGAGAAAAAGATTTAGTATCTAATATAGCCCAGTTTTTCTTCAATTGATTGACATACATACAACACTAATTTATTTTCCAGTAAATTTATATACTCAGAATTGCACGTTTGTGTGCTCAGAAAAGGAATTGTACAGTAATTGAATGATTCATGATATATAAAATTATATTTTCAATAACAAAATAAATATAAGCAGGCTATAAATCATTTGCATAGGCAAGGAAGGAATCTGGGCTTCAGGAGAATCCTCAGGTATCTGTTCACATAACCACATACTTCCTCTTCTTCTGGACCACAGATGGAATCCTAGTCCTGGCTCAATACTGTCTCTAACTCATCTTTATGAACTGTAAACATATTCTCTGGATTATAAATAACTTATAAAAATATTTATAAGAGTCTTGTGCTCTGCAATGCAAATGGGGTAGAGAGCACAGTATCTACTCCTGGGGATGAGATCAAAATAAAACCCAACTGGTAATTTAGTAGCTGCATTTCTAACTGTGGGCAAAGATGTACTAAGAATAAACCCTTCATTAATAAAGAAATGTGTTGTATATGTAAAGTTCTTAACTCCAGAGATAACACTGAGTCAGTCTTATTAGTCTATGCACCAAATCTGTCATTCATCTGTGAGAGTTGAACACTCCAGGAAAATCAGGAATATAAATATTTTGTAACAAAATTGTTTGCCTCAGTAATTTAGAAAGAAATGCTAAGCTCTCCAACAACTTGCTATGGAACACTTTTCCTGCAACTAGGCCACATCCACATTTCTTCACAGCACAGGCTCATGCAGACATTAATTTTGGAGGTGCTTGGAGTATGGTGTCCTCGAGTACTATAAAGTCCATCCAAATCTTCCACAAACCACCTCTACAATTTCCTAGCATAATGAAGTGCACCAAAGTATAAGGCTGGCTTGCCTTAATCCTTCCTGAGGGTGATGTCACTATATTATAATTAATTTTTAGCCACCTATTACCCAAATAGAGTTTCTTCAGGGAGAAGCTGTAGTTTTTTCTCATTATATCACCAATAGCAAACTCATATTCAGGCCTCAAATTGTCCATTGCTAAATGACTGGAAGCAAAGTACCACGTGTTCTCTATGATAAGGTCAAGTATCTTTATGTGGATGACTACTCTATGTGTCAAATCCTTTCCACTGAATTGCTGTTCTGGTCATATTCATCCAAAGAACCAGAATATGGATTGTTATTTCACACTATATTTTTCTATCAAATTTATTATGAAATTTGATTACATATCTATTTATTCAATAAAGAAATGGAGATATATTTCCAACATTTTGTCTGCCTTGCTTAATCTATAAATCTTCTAATCTCTTGTATTTCCCTAAATTGTGTGTTTCCAGTTTTCAAATTATCAATTTATTGATTAATTTGGTTATTAACTTAATGATTAATTTGGACATTTTCAAGTACACATTTTTTTAAAGAATCAAGACACTTGAATCGTAAACTTCAGAGTTTACTATCTTTTAGCTATGTAAGCCAGATGTCTTATTTTTCCTTTCTAGTCTAATTAGTTGTTTAAATTTTCTTGAAAATATTTTAATTAAGAAGAAAACTGTAAATACTGTGAATTAGTGTTTACTCTGTGAACCATTTCACAAGTGGCATTAGAATGTGCGGAGATGTGTAATCCTCTCGAGTTTTGTTCAGCGAATCCTTATTGCCATGATGATAAGTAATTAAGATTTCCAGGGTCATTGAAAGAACCAGCAAATCTCTCAGACAACACTTTTCCAGTCAGTCACGCCACAACTAAGTCACTTTATCCCTCAATACATTATTATGTTAATGTATATAGACTTATGGTATATCTGATTTTCATGAGAAGTTTACTGTTCACAGGAGGAAACGGAATTCATATGGGCACAATAGTTACTTCTCCTGATACGAGAAAACACTGGATGAGAGATGAGTTAGTGAAAGAGAGGTTTATTTTACCTCTTAGTTTGAGAGTAAGGTATAATGTAGTAAAAAATCCATGGCAGCAAGAACTTGAAACAGCCAATCACATTATATTCCCATTCAGTAAGCAGAGAGAGCTGCATGATTGCCCAAAGCTAGGGATTTTCTTTTTTTAATTCTGAAGCCTCAGCCCATGAAACAGCACTCTGTACAGTGCGTGGGTATTTCCATATCAATTCAACCCCCTTAAGGACAACCTAGTTATCCCTCTCAGGCATGGCCAAAGACTTGCTTCCTAAGTGATTTGAGATCTATCAAACAGATAATCAAATCAGCTGTCACAATGCCATTGTAAAATTAAACCACCATGCCATTTAATGCTACATTACTGTTCACACACCCTGGGATTTAACAAGAAGGACAGGGTCATTGTTCACATAGCACACTTCTTTAATATCTGTGCCTAGACTGGCGCTAGACGTCTCATCATTATTTGCAACAAACAACAATGTGTGACTGATTCCTTTTATCCTTCGGCATTATTTCCCTTCAATCAACTTCTATACTAAGAAATGTATATTAAAATCATAATTTGGGAACTGTACAAATGATTCTGTGTTTAAGAGGCTGCGCTAGACTTTCAGAAGACACATTTTTATTTTTGTTTCTCACTTCTAGTAGTTCACAATAATCTTGTATTTGATGTGTACTTCTGGACAGTGTGGATACCTGCACTCATGTATGTATGTGTGCATACATGTGCAAGCACACATATATACATAATTTTTACAATAAAATGAAATCTTTAAGAAAAAAAAATGTCATTTGATCCTGTTCTTTGCCTTGAGTTTCACTATCATTCTTTGGTTTTGTGTTGCTTTGTTTTAAGAATCTGGCCTCACAATGCTACTTGCTTTTCTGAAGGCCTGCCTGCACAAGGAACAGCAGGTAACCCACCCTAAAGCCCTTGACTGCCAAGTCCCTGAAAGTACACCAACAGCAGTAAACTACACTCCCTGCCCTGTCCTCACTTTCCACAGATCTGTCTGCTTTCCTAGAGGCATCCTTGCACAAAGACCCCTAGGTAATCCTAACTTAAGTCCCTGTCCATAAACATCCTTGAAAGCATACCCAACAGCACTAAATTACATCCCAAACCCTGTGGTCCATTTACCTTGCCACAATGCTGCCTCCATTCTCAGAGGCCTCCTTGCACCAGGCAAAATCAGGTAAGACTCTGCCCCAAGCTTTTGATGGACATATTTCCATAAAATACATCCATTAATCGTAATACTGCATCCTACCTCCTGGACTCTATTTTCCAGCCCTCAGCTCTACATGCTTTGCTGGACATCCCATGGCACCAAAGATCCCAAGCTACACAGGTATTAGAGTCCCCAGAGGCAAGGTTATCACCCAAACCCCAAGAGCCTCACAGGCCACAAAAACTCAGGAGAGGCATCCTAGTGGACCTGAAGATGAGATTCTCACCAGAACCTCAGGCCATCCAAGCCAGTAGACAGAAAGAAAAGAGAAGACAAGAGAAAAACACCCCCCAAACACCCAACAATCAGCTTCTAAACCTATAATAACTACAAAACCTTGATGCCTAAATGCCAGCTTTAAAACACAACCAAAACCAGCAAGGGCCACAGGCACCCCCAAAGCCCAGCTATAGTACTGCAGCAAGCCCTGGATATCCTAACACAGGTTAAGCATAAGTAAATGAACTAAAATCTAATCTTATCAAGATATACCTTTAAAAAGGAAATTAATAAATCTCTTAAAGAAATACAGGAAAATACAATGAAAATTTGAAGGAAATGAGTAAAACTGGTCAAGATCTGAAATTGGAAATGGGAACAATAAAAAAATACAAATCCTGGAGATGCAAAACCTAGATAAGAGAACAGAAAAATGTAAAAACTTAAAATTAATAAAAAGCTTCGACTTTGGTTTTAAACTCAAATATTAACAGCCCCCGAGGCACATCCTGGGAAGAGTACATCCCAGAGGCTCAAACAAACATTCCAGAGGAAAAGGCCCAAGATAAGGGAGATAAGCCCTTAAAACAATACATCTGGGTAAACAGAAGCCACTCAGATGAATTCCCCTGGGTTATAAAGATAAAAGTGTAAATTTGAGTTACTTAGGAACTGAGCCTGGGTATGGAAACTAGGCTTGAGAACGAATGTTTGAAAAACTTTTAAATATTCTCCAAGAAGCAATTAACTGTCTTTGTGAACTCAGTATATAAACCAGCCTTTACTCCAATTCGGGTTTCCCTCTCACCTGTGAGCAGAGGGGCCCTGGTGCAGCAGCCACTATCAATTCTTCAATAAACTTCATACAAATTGCAGCAAGTCTTGTCTGTGAGTATCTCTGGGGGAGCTCATCCCATGGGTTTGGATCTTTATCATCCAACAGAACTACAGATGAAGCATCAACAACAGAATACAAGACATGGAAGAGAGAATCCCGGGCACAGATGATATAATAGAAGAACCCCCAGTGAATGGATAGGGACACCAACCCACCTTCAAATTTTGACCCAGAATTATTCCTATCTAAAAGAAATGCAGGGTCAAAAATGTAGCAGAGACTTAAATAATGGCTGACTAGTGGCTGTCCCAACTTGGGATCCATCCCATGGGTGGGCAGTAAACCCTGACACTATTACTGATGCTATGGTGTGCTTACAGATAGGAGTCTAGCGTGGCTGCTTTCTGAGAGCCTCTACCAGCAGCTGACTGAGACAGATGCAGACACTTATAGCCAATCATTGGACTGAAGTCAGGGACACCTATGGAAAAGTTATGGGAAGGATTGAAGGAACTGAAGGGGACCACAACCCTGTAGGAAGACCAAAAGTGTCAACTAACCTGGACCCTAGGGAGTTCCCAGAGACTAAGCTACCAACCAAAGAGCATACATAAATAGGCTAGTCAAAGGCTCCTGGAACATACGAAACAGAAATCTAACTGCTTGTCTTGCTCCAGTGAGAGAGGATGGGCCTAATCCTATAGAGATTTGATGCCCCAGAGAAGAGGGATACTGGGGTGGGGGGTGATTCATCCACTTAGAGGTGTAGGGGTTGCTGGATTGGATGGAGAACTCTGGAGGAGGGAACAGAAGGGGGCAACATTTGAGATGTAAATAAATTAATTAATTAAAAAATGTTCAAAATCCTTAGTCATTAGGGAAATGCAAAATAAAATGACTCTCAGATTCCTTAACACCTTTCAGAATGGCCAAGATCAAAAACTCATGTGACACATGATGGTGAGGCTGTAGAACAGGGAAACACTCGTATATTGCTGGTGGGAGTGCAGTCTTATAGAACTACTTTGGAAATCAATTAGGCACTTTTTCAGAATTGGGAATAATTCTACCTCAAGATCCAGCTATCCCACTTCTGGGCATATACCTCAAAAGTGTCCCACTATATCACAAAGACAATTGCTCAGCTATGTTGATAACAGCTTTATTTGTAATAGCCAAAAACTGGAAATGGCCAAGATGTCCCTCAAATGAAGAATGGATAAAGAAAACATGGTACATTTAAACAGTGGAATATTACTCAGCTATTAACAAAATGACATTTTGAAATTTGCAGACTAATGGTTGGAAATACAAAATTCATCCTGAATGGGGTAACCCAGACCCAGAAAGATAGAATACAGCATAACTATGATACAATCCACAGACCCAAATAAGCTAAGTAACAAGGAAGGCCAAATGGGGTCACTGAAAAGGCATTGAAAAGTGGAGATAGAATAAACATCTGGGGCACATGGAGGGAGTGAATAGGGTGAAAGAGGGTTGGGGAGGAGAGCAGATGTGATCAAGTTGAAGGAGGTTGAAGAGAGAGAGAGTTTGGGGATGAAGAACTGGAATCACTGAGGGGCATTTCTGGGAGAAGTTAAAAACCTAGAACACTGGAAACTCCCAGGAATCTATGAGAGTGACCCTAACTAAGACTCCTATCAATGGGGAATATGGAATATAAAATGACCATCTCCTGTAAAAATGAAAAACATCAAATGGAGGGACTAGGATAAGAACAAAGCCACAAAAGCTTCAACCCTCAAATTGTCCTGCCTACAAGGTGTGCAGGGTCTAAAGATGGATCAGAATTTGAGGGAATGACCAACCAGTAACTGGTCCAGCATGAGACCAATAGGACAAGGGAGAGTCAACAACTTTCAGTATTAATGATATTCTGGTACACTTGCAGACAGGTGTCTAGCAAAACTGTCATTTAGAGGCTTCATCTGATGGAAACAGATGCAGAGACACACACCCAGCAATGAGGCAGAGAATGGAGAAGCCTATGAATGAGGGGGAGAAATTATTATTGAAGCCAGAGAGGTTAGGGCCACTAGAAGAAAACCTACAGAATCAACTAAGCTCAGCCTATAGAAGCCCACAGAATTACAAACAGAGAACATGCATGGGACAGACCTAGGTCCTCTGCACAAATGTAACAGTTGTAAATCTGGGTGTTAATGTAGGACTTCTAACAGCAGGAACAGTGGGTATATCTGACTCTGTTGTCTATCTTTTCCCCTAATGGAGTTATCTTGCCTACCTACAATAGAAGACAATACATGTAGTTCTATTACAAGTTTATATGCCAAGGCAAGTTGATAACCATGGAAGGTTTCCCTTTTTCTGAATAGAAAGGGAGGCTATGACAGGCTGAAGATGACTGAGAGGCATTGGGGGGATAGAAGGGTGTGCAAGTTTCAATAGGGATAGAAAGTAAGTTAGAAAAGGAAAGTAAAGAAAAGAAAAGAAAAAAGAGAAGAGAAGAGAAGAGAAAAGAAAAGAAAGAAAAAAGAAAAGAAAATTGAGATTCTTTAGCTAAGTACCTCCTCCTCTCAAGGAACTTTAGACTATTCATAACCTAAGATTAAATTCCCTTATGTTTGCATTCTTTTTAAAAAAAATTGTCTATCTACCCTGAGGGTAGACATACTGGCAATTTTGTTCTAATGGCATTTAAAGGAACTGGAGTAGTGTCAGGTGCTTGCCAGATATTGGAGAAACACTAAAATTAAAAGATAAAATTTGATGGGATAGCTGAAGGTGAAAATAAACCAGCAGCAATGAAATAAATTTATTCAGTACTTTTGTATTTGAAGCACTATAATGTCCTATCCCAGCCTAATCTATGCATTTATAAAGCAAACCCCAAAAGATGGCAAATTTTTGTTTTCCTCCTACCAGATTTATATCAAAATGGTTAAAAGTTCTCCCAGGTATCTACTTTGAACTATTTGTTACATACAGTGTGTTGGTGACTTTCTGGCAATTTCAGATTTTCTATTTATCTTTCTTGAACTTATTCCTGTGTTAATGTCATAGAGACTGAGGTAGATAGTGTGTGATTTCTTTTATAATCTGTAAAATTTGAGTTGGTACACAGTGTAATATCTTTTGCTGTCAGTGTCACGTGAGAATTCTGCTGTAGTTGGAAGAAATTGTCCAGAGAAGCTGTTGGGATGCAGGACCTTGCAGCAATTTTGAGATCAACCAAGAAGTCAGTTTTCCACTTACAAGACTTGTCTTCCTTAAAAGAATGCTGGTCAAGTCTCCAACACTAACAATAGTATACACACACACACACACACACACACACACACACACACACACACACGTATCGTCTCCCTGTGGTTCTGGCAGTGTCTGACTCATGAATATTGGTGCTGTCTTTCTCAGTGTGTACACAGTGAGAGCCACTTTGTCTTCTAGCATAGCTGACTCATTTATCATGCACTGCCTATTTTTGTCTCTATAACTCAGGAAGTATATTTTCTCTCTGAATTAATGTTACTACTATGTTATAGTTATATAGTGTGCTTTCATGTGAAAAGGCATCAGGAATATTATAATGATTAAAATCTCTCTAGGATATGTATCCTCTTTATTGAAGTCATATTTTGTTGTATATACAGTCTTTTATTTTGTTATTTTATTTTTGGTTAAGTGTCAAATTTCCCTGTTTACAGTGAGCTGTCAAAGGGCAGGATTATGTTTGACACATCCAACACTCCAGACACCCACCATATGTGAAACTTGCCCACAAACACTTTACTGAAATCATTTGTCAAAGCCCATACCAAATGGCTCAAATTTCATAAATTCAAACTCTGCTTTACCATTTTCTGTGAAACTTGAAGCCCATTCGGCCATTCCAGCCTCTTTATCTCCATCTCCATCAGAGAGCCTGATAACCAATCAATATCCGTATTTGCCATTTTAGAGAAATAAAAATTAAAATCTATGATTGAGCAAAGAATGCTCCATATGACCTTTCAATATTGCTGTGTTAGCAAAAACTCAAATTTATTTCTTCTGCTAAATATGACTCTGATGAGAAAATATTTTTCAGTTGGTGTGATAGAATATTATGACCAGAGGTTATTTATGGAAGATGGTTTTATCCTGACTAACGGATGCAGAAAATAAGAGTTCAATATGTTAGAGAAAGGATTCATTCAACTTTTATGCCAACGATATACACACACACAGAAACACACAAATACACACACACAAAGAGAGAGAGAGAGAGAGAGAGAGAGAGAGAGAGAGAGGAAGAGAGAGAGAGAGAGAGAGAGAGAGAGAGAGAGAGAGAGAAATTTCTAGCCCTCAATGGTAAAGCTAGCAAGCATAATCATTCAGAGGAGAAAACTAAAGTACAGGTTAAGACTTTCTCTTTTTATTTATGACTTTCTGAAGTAAAAAGTAAAATGTGGATATATTAATGATGAAATTTTAAACTTTTAAGTGGGCAACATATATAGTCTTGGTTTTCAAAAAATCCTACAAAAAAGTTAAATATTACACATACCTTATGAAACGAGAATAATAAAGAAGCAAGGCAAGGGGAAAAGGGTGCTTTCCAGATCGAAGCTGGATGGACAGTTAAACAGATCTGGGACACCATCACATTACCTCTTTCAAAGACATAACAAGGGAATTTTTTATGGAATAGAGATTATGGAGTTAATGTTGAGGTAAATGTCCATCTACAAATTCTAGCACTGAGATCACAGCTTCTGCACCCTCACTAGCAAGAGGAAACTTTTCTTCTATCCACCTAATTTATATCCTCAAACCCTTAAGCAGAAACAGTTATCTATTCAAAGGGAAAGAACCTTGTGTCTGACTGCCTTTGTAACTTCAATTTTTTCCTTAACAGCCTTAGCAGCCAACATGGATTTGCTTCTTAGATACAGCTTCATGAATTAAACAGAAGATGCTATTCTAATCTATTTCACTAAACTTCCCATGACTTGATAGCTTTTAAAGGGGTCTGTAAATGTTATAGAAAAATTTCTCACATTTTACCTTCAACATAAGAGGAAAAATGCTGAAACTTGGCTTCTACTTTTCTGAGGTCCCCTTCCCTTGTAAACACACACTTCCTCAAGTAAAGCATCCTTTCTGTATAAATGGCTGCAGACATGTTTCATTAGTGTCTGTACTGCTCTAGGTTCAATCCTACCACTAAATATGACTAATGGGCAATTTTCATTGACTATTTACCATGCTACAAATCTTACTGTATTTTAAGATGTTACCATGATCTTAGGAGACATTTACTGATACTGTTTGTGTTTTATGGGTCAATGAATGCACAGAGCTTTCAAAAATCAAATACAGCCAATATGTGTCATTAGCTATCAATTGCTGCTTTTCGTAGCAAAGTGTTGGCAACTATGAAAATCACTAAGAGAAAAGCTTGAGAAGATGAGTAAGTGCTCGGATGTAACCTCCAGACTGAAGTCTTTTGGAATGTATCCTGAAGGGATTAAATTTGATATTTACTTTCAACCATCTCCAAAAGTTGACATTCTATAACTTACTTATGTATGAATATCACTTCAATGGATGGTAAATTTCTTATAACAATTCTGTCTCTTCCTTTCCTGTCTTTTCTACTCCAACATCCTGTTCCATTCTTCCTTTATGAAAATTTTGTCAAGCACCTCACATCGTTCATGCTTTTGGAAAAACAATGTTTTAAACATCATAATGTCTTGACTGGCACATACGTCACTGTTCTGGAGCTCGAGAGGTCCTGGCATTTTGGAATGGTTTTGAAGATTTGATAATTCTTTGTGAAAGAAGATACATCCCATGAATGTTGTGGATAGCCTCAGCCTTGTATTTTGATCCTAGCTCCACCCTCCGGGAGGGTCTGCAGAGGATGATTGAATCTGTACAGAGGTGACGTCTTGTAAATCTTCTGTCCAGTTAAAACCTGTAAAATAAAGGCTAGAGCCAGAGATTGGGCAGTAGAGGGGAGGCGGAGAAAAAGGCTTAGGGGAGGAGAGAGTGAGAGGAATTCGATATAAAAGGAGGTAGAAGTCATCAGGAGAGCAGAAGCAGGAAGAGAAGAAGTAGAAGAAGGAGGAAGCAGAAGCAGAAGGAAGCTGGCAGTAGAAGGAAGCCGACCACAGAGGACAAGGACGCGGCCTGGATGAACTGCAAGTTATAAGGGATCTCATAGCCGGGAATTAGAGTAGTGTAGTGGTAAATCTGCCCAATCCAGGCATGCAATTTATATCAATAGTTATTGAGTTGTGTCTTCCTTTACTGGTCTCCTTCAGTAGGAGATTTACAGCAACAAATTTGGGGGTTAAATAATTCCCTCTACTACACATGAACATTCTGATTCTCAGAAAGCTAAGCTAGTAAAGACATTTCTCATTGAAAATGTTGCTTTAATTAAAATAAATGAACTATACTCAAAGAAAAGTGCATCATTTATGGATGTATGCATTTCAGACACCGATTTATCAGCGCACTTTCAGATACCTTATGGTATGGAGGGCAGTGGAAATCAACCTTGTGAATGAAAATGTGGGATATAGAGCAAGTTTCCAGACCTCCTGCTATTCCTGGAAGAGACCTAATCTGTCCTAGACAATTTTAGCTTTAAGGTGACTCCAGAAAATCAATGATACAGCAAAAAGGAATTGAGGACAGGGTGGCAACTGCTATCCCCATCTTCATGGAGGTTCTAACAGGTGATGATGCCCAACCCACTCCTTCTGAGTTACCTCATTTCAGGGGTTTCATTGGGGTATGGTAATGGTGTAACAAGATACGATTGATGAGGATTTAAGAGTTTGGGATTGGCTTAAACATTATCCAATGCCCAGTAATCTTAGATCTACAACCTGATGCCAGTCTCCAGAGTCTGATTTTTTGGGATTCATCACATGACTCTGTCACCTTTTGCTTCCTCCCTCATCTGTCACCTGAACAGGGGCCCCGAATGTCCTGTTCCATGAAGAGCTGGTGAGTGAACCTCTTCAAACAAAATGAGCAATACTAGCACTCAGAAAAAGTAGAGTCAGTTGAAGATTTTGAAAGGGATCTTGGAGAATAGGTAACTGACATGGTCTGAAAAGAAAATCAATGCCCTTTCATGAGAGAGTTCTGAACTTATTCATAGATCTTAGCAGGTGAGGTCTGGGATGAGCATACTTAGGAATGAGTAGGAATTTTGTCATGGAGGAAGGAATTGGAAGAACTGCCTCCATAGTTCTTCCCAACAGTTGCATCCATCTTGAGCTGGCTTCGCTATTCTGTGCTAGATCTGCAGCCTCTACCTGTATTGTTAGCAAGTTCTATGGGTGACTCCCCAACACCACCAGTTCTAAAGCTCAGAAAGCATAGCTGTTTCCATAGATAAGTAGCCAGCTGAGCCAGCAGATACTATGGTTCCCGTACATAAAGCCATGGCTCCATTTTACCCTAGTCTGATAGATGTTGACAATGAAAGTAGAGGGGAATCACTACGCCCATGTTTCCGGCATACATTAGCATTTGTACTTGGACAACTTAAAAATAATAAAAGACTATTTTTTAAGATCAGTCTTTCTGTTTTCCCAAGAGGTTTCACCTGTCTATATATCTCTAACACCTCAAAATGGGGTTGAGTTATTTGGCTCTACATCATTTGTTGTTTAGAAGGTCATAGTCTTTGAGAACACTGTGTTATTTTAACAGCTAGGGGCAATTTAAAAGATCCATTAGGTATATTTTCTTTTTCCAGCTTGGCACACTTGCCAGTCAGCTCTAAAAGGTAAGCTGTGAGTGAGATCAGTGACTTCTAAACCATGCTTGATGCTCAGAGTATGGAAGCTTGTGTCAAGTTAACTTGAATTACAAGCACTAGAACATGTATTACAGTTCAAAACTATGTAAATAACAAATAAACTGCTGCAAAAATATCTATAACTAAAGTGTATTATTGTAGTGTTTTGATTTTACAGTGCATGTATATATTTTTTTCTTTTTCTAGGAACAAGCAATGAGGCAAGGCAATATCTTATATTCTTTCAAACATGAATGTTCTAAAGCAGTCACATCTCAAAACATATTTTAAATTTTCATTTATAGTGGATAATATGAGTTTTCCTAAAACAATTTTAAATTGTCTTTGAAATGCCATCACACATTTCATTTTCTCCTCAGTTGTAGACTCTATTCACTACTCATTTTGCCACATTTTCAAATGGCAAATGACAAAATTCTCAATTATTGTAATAATGCTTCTGAAAGCATTATTACAAATTAATGAAGGTCAACTTTATATGGTAAATAGAATTAATATAAAAATAATGTTCCCTGATGTTCATAGAAAAACATATCAAATAAAATGCTATAGAAAAACTCTACTGAAGAAGCATTTCTATGGAAGTATGATTTGAAATCGTTTCATTTTTCACTTATAGAAGGACCCTACTCTTAGCAAACAACTGTCAGTCCTTCCTGATGATGCTATGATCAAAATCCTGTATGCAGCAGATACTATGAATTTTAGGCACAAAAATTGATCAAAGGGTCAATTTATCCAAGAAAATGCTAAGCCCAACAGAGGGGCAGTTACTGTAGCTATTGCACTCTAAGTACCTATGATGCTTTTGAGATGGCTCTAGCATGATTGGGAGAACATAACAAGACAGGACTGACTTGATTCTGAAGGTGTCAGCCAAGGAGTTGGAAGGCATTGACTCAGGGAAACCTCTAGCTTTAGGCCATTTTACTGACACAACATGTACATCGTAGAAATGATGAGGGAGATGTTGTAAACACATTAACGATGACCCTTTCAGAAGGGAGATTGTGGTAGTCCACTGAAGTAATGCACAAATACAGTTGTAGGAGCAGGTGGTATAAGATTGATTTCACTTCGGAGAAGTAGGGGTCCTGAGGATCCTGTGACTCCCAGAAAGAAGGTGACTCTGGCAGTCCAGTGAAGTTAACCAAAACCATAAAGGTGATAGCAGGTGGTTTATGACTGACTGATTACTTTGTAAACTTGGTGTATGGGACAATGAAAGGATAGCTTGGTTTCTGGTGGATCACTGGCTAGAGATGGCAGGAGACCCTGCAAGGACTGCATACTTTTTGCCACACTCCCAGACTCTAGGCTCCTGACACACAGCCAAAGACCTCCATTGATCCGAGCCTTTCAGTTATATAAGACAATGCCCCTACAGCCCCTCCCAAAGAGAGGTATGTATCACCTAGCACAAGTAAAGGGCATGACTACAGTCCTAAGCCTCAAGAGATCTCCATATTAATGAGCTATCTAAAGGCCAGAGGGTGTAGCCAATTAAGCATTCCTTCACAGACCCTCCTTTCACCCTATTTAACTCAGGTCCTCCCTGAGGTCTGAGGTGGGGGGATATAGCTCATCCACTTTCTGCTATGACAATAAATCTTTTAAAAACAATGGACTTCCTTGCACCTTTGGGGCCCCGCCATGGGAAACCATGGAGGAGGCCTTTGACTACAGAGCCTTTGCTTAATCTCCCACTGGAGAACTTCTCTATGTTCCCACTATGAAGGCCACTAACTCAAGCAAGCAAGCGAGTCCTGGTAACCAAGAGTCTCTCATCCCCCGAGGTTCCAGCAGAGCTTTCCCTCTAGTCCCTCTAAGATGCAGGCTGGTCCAGCCCATATGCCCTCACATTTCAGTTCTTCTGGGGCTCCCAGTGGCATCTGGGAGCCCAAAGAAAGAGACCACCAGTCTCCTGGTCAGCCATTTCAGCCTGGAGACCCCCATTCAGAAGCTCCTCCCCCAAGGGACCTCCCTACGCCCAGGTGAGTCCCGTGGCTTCCCAGCCCATTGTCAACCTGGCTCCTCGTAAAGGGAACTCAGTCAAATTCCCTCACTTCTGCCTCCCTGAGCCACAACAGTCATGCAGGAACCACAACACAGCCCAACAGAACCCATGCCTACATGGGAGCTATAGCACCACATTGGTGTGCTGGGGAATCTGTGATTCCTATAGTATCATTAGAGGAAGTGATACAAGGCTCATGCTGTGGATTATATGATTTCCTGCACATGATGTAACTATTTAAATTCTCAGTTTCCTTGCCTATGTGAACCTGTCCTTGAGATTAAAAGCTCTGATTTTTTTTTTTTTTTTTGTCAAGGTTTTAATTTTATATGCTACAAATAATAGTGTCTGGTACTTAATAAGTACCTAGAAGTAGAAAAACACCCTTTATAGGGGTGAGTAAACTTCTGTATACATACTAAGCTTTGAACATTAAGTTATAAGTTTTAGGCTGGAGACTTTTGACACCCAAGTTACCCTTTATACACATTTTTCTAAATAAATCTAATTTTTTCTTTATGATCTATATTGAAAATTAACTTATTTCCATATCTTACCATTGAAAATAATGTATTGTTTGGTTTGAAACATGGTTCCAATTTCAAAGAAAACATGACCAGAAATATCAATTGGAAAATATAATAAATAGAAAATGAACACACAAAGACTATCAATGAAGAATTAAGCATATAAACAATCTTAGAGAATAAAAATAAAAACAAAGTAGAAAAAAGATTTCTATGAAAATTTGGCTGAATGTGAGAAAAGAATTCTTTCCTAATTTAGTTTAAATTTCAGAATCATACAAAATGATTGATATAGTAAATATCTGCTCTCTGAAAGCATTATGGGGTGCTTTTTATCATAGGCAGAAGTGGAATATAATATCCAACATTTATGTGAGCCTTCTGAAATACAAGTCTTAAGAATACAAAGGTGAAGCTGCCTGCTGAGTCCTCTTGCAAACCCAACAGCCAGGATGTCTTCCATGACCCTCTGGACTCATCTTCTGTTCCACATCTCCTAGCAGTTGAGACATCCTACCTGAATTTCCTGCCTGCTAGCCCTTCTTTGCACACAAAGCAGCAATGAGTTCTGACTTCTGCCCTGCATCCTCTGCACTCTAGGGAGGCCTGCTACCACCCAGGACAGCAGGTGAGATCCACAAGCACCTAGCCCCTGGCCCCCGGGTGCCTCAGCAAACCCAAAAGCTTTGAGGTCTGTCTTGTCCTTTCTGTACTCCATCTTCCAGTTTACACCTCTACCTGCAATTGCAGAAGCCTACAAACATCAGGGACAACCAGCTCTACCTGTAATTCCAGAGCTGCTGACATCAGGGATTACTAGCTCCTGCAGCCCCTGAGGCCCAGTAGGGCCTGCCAGGCCTAAGAATACAATCAACAAAAGCCAAGGCAGTATGGTACAACCTGACAAGTTATCCTAGTACAGAAAGTTCTGAATATTTTAACTTACCTGAATCACAAGGCACGAGCACAGACTTCTATACCAAGCAACACTTTCAATCACCACTAGATGTAGAAAACAATATATTCCATGAAAAAAATTAAACAATATTGTTTCAGTAGTCCAGCCCTACAGGGGATACCAGAAGGAAACCTCCAAGCAAACGAGTTTATACCCAAGAAAACACAGGAAATAAATAATTCTGCACCAGCAAAACCAAAAGAAGGGAAACACAAATACACACACACACACACACACACACACACATATACACACACACACATACACACACACACAAAGTACTACCACTAACATCAAAATAACAGGAATTAACAATCACTGGAAATTAATATCTCTAAACATCAATGGACTCAATTACCCAATAAAAATACACAGGATCCATCATTCTGCTGCATACAAAAATATACCTTAGTAAGAAAGATAGACATTATCACTGAATAAAAGACTGGAAAAAGCTTATTCAAGCAAATGGACAAAAGAAACAATTTGGAGAAGCTATTCTAATGTCTGATATGGTAGACTTTAAACCAAAAGCAATCAAAAGAAATGCAGAAGGACACTTTATACTAATCAAAGGAAAAAGGCACCAAGATGACATTTCAATTATGAACATCAATGCCCAAGATGCGAAGGCATCCATATATGTAAAAGAAACATCACTAAAGTTTAAAGCACACATCAAATCCCATACAATAATAGTGAGAGATGTCAACTTCTCACTCTTACCAACATACAAGTCATCCAGACAGAAACTGAACAGAGAAATAGTGCAACTAACAACCTTATGAATAAATTGAAACTAACAGATATATATAGAGAACATTGGACACAAACACAAAAGAATATACCTTCTTCTCAGTACCTTATGGAAATTTCTCCAAAATTTACCAGATAGTAGGTCACAAAATAACTCTGCTGATACAAGAAAATTGAAATAACTTTTTGTATCCTATTAGAATATCATAGATTAAAGCAGACTTCAACAACAGAACAAACAAACACACAAACAAACAAACAAAAAATCCAAAAGAAAGCCTGCAAACTCATGGAAACTGACCAACTCTCTACTCAGTGATGACTAGCACAGGGAAGAAATAAGGAAATAAACAAAAAACTTTCTAGAATTTAGGGAAATGAAGGTACAATATACCCAGACTCATGAGATGAAGCAGGTCTAAGAGGAAAGTTTATATCAGTTAAAGATTTCATAAAGAACTTGGAGAGTTACCATACTATGAATTTAAAATTACATCTAAAAAGTATAGGGAAAAATAAGCAAACAAACCCAAGGAGAATAAATGCCAGAAAATAATCAAATTCAGGGCTGAAACTGATAAACTAGAAACAATGTGAACAATACAAAGAATCAACAAGACCAGGAGCTGGCATTTTGGGAAAAATCAACAAGATTGACAAAACTTTAGCCAAAGTAACTAAAAGTCAGAAAGACAGTATTCAAATTAACAAAATCAAAGATGAATAGTGAGACTCACATGGAAGAAATTCAATAAATCATTATGTCTTACTTCAAAAGCCTGGACCCCACATCATTAGAAAATCTACTAAAGTGGATGACTTTCTATACAGATACCACTTACCAAAGTTAAATCAAGATCAGGTAAGGTATTGAAATAATCCTATAAACTCTAAAGAGATAGAAGCAGTCACTAAGTTTCACAATAAAAATAAATAAATAATAAAAAAGTCCATGCCCAGATGGTTTTAGCAGAGAATTCTAGCAGACTTTCGAAGAAGAGTTGAGTTATCTCCCTAACATTTTTCTCAATACTCCTCAAACTATTTCACAAGTTAAAAAAGAAGGACCATTGCCAAATTCATTCTAGGAGGCAACAGTCAACCTGAATCTTAAACCACAAAAAGAATCAACAAAGAAAGAGAACATCACCAATTTCTTTCTTGAACATGATACAAAAATGCTAGCAAACTGAACCCAAGAGCACATCAAAGACACCATCTATCATGATCAACTAGGCTACATCCCAAGGATGTCAAAGTCGTTCAATATACAAAAAATATTATCAATGTAATGGACTTTATAAACAATCTGAAAGGGAAAAAAAACACATTAGATGATCAAAAATCCTTTAACAATATCCAACACCCCATCATGTTAAAAGTATTAGAGAGATCAGGGATAGAAGCACATACCAAACTAGCAAGCCAGTAGCTAACACCAAATTAAATGGAAAAGAAAACTTAAAGCAATTCCACCAAAATCAGATACAAGACAAAGCTGTCCACTCTCACCATATCTTTTCAATATAGTACTTGAAATCTTAGCTAGAGCAGTAAGACAACTAAAGGAGATCAAGTAGATTGAAAAGGAAAAATCAAAGTATTACTACTTGAAGATGATATGATAGAATTGATAAATGACCTCAAAAATCTTACCAGAGAATGCCTAAAGATACATACCTTCAGCAGTGTGAATGGATACAAAATCAACTAAAAAATGTCAGTAACCCTCCTTTATACAAACAGTAAATGAGCTGAGAAAAATGTTAGGGAGATAACTCAATTCACAATAGTGAAAAATAATGTAAAACATCTTGGTGTATCTCTAACCAAACAATTAAAATACCAATATAAAAAAAAACACTATAGCTAAAACAATATTATAAAATAAAAGAACTTCTTGAGGTATAAGTATCCATGACTTAAAGCTCTACTACACAGCAATAATAAAAAAAAAACATTGTATGGTATTGGTATAGAAAAAGACAGGCTGATCAGTGGATTAAAATTGAAGACCCAGAAATAAACCCACACACCAATGGACTCTTGATTTTTTTCATGAAGAAGCCAGAACTATAAAATGAAAAAGGGAGAAAAATTTTCAACAAATGGTGCTGTTCTAACTGGATATCTGCATATAGATAAATGCAAATAGACCCATTTTTTAAACTCTGCACAGAACTCAAGTCATCAGAGAAATGCAAATCAACATGACCCTGAGTTTCACTTTCCATCTATAAGAATGGCTAAGATAAAAATCTCAAGTAACAGAACATACTATGGAGTATATAGAACAAGAAAAACACTCCTCTATTGCTGGTCAGAATGCAAACTTATACAACCACTTTGGAAATCAATTTGGTGGGTTTTTTTTGTTTTGTTTTTGTTTGTTTTTCTGAAAATTGGGAATAGTTCTCCCTCAAAACCCAGTTATACCACTCCTGGACATGTATTCAAAAGATGATCTACCATACCACAACGACAGATACTCATCTATGTTTATAACAGCTTTATATGTAATAGGCATAAATGGGATACAACTCAGATGTCCCTCAACTGAAGAATGAATAAAGAAAATGTGTTTTCTTTACAGAATGGAATACTATTCAGCTATTTAAAATATGAGCATCATGATTCTATAGACAAATGTGTGGAATTAGAGAATATCATCCCGAGTGAGGCAAACCAGACTCAAAATAATATGCATGATATATACTCACTTATAAGTGGTTATAGCCATAAATTTCAGGATGGTTATGCTTCAAACCTCAGATACAGGGCAGCCTAGTAACAAAGAGGGCACAAGGGAGGATGCTTGATACTCTGAAGTGGAAATTAAAAAGACATTGGAGGTTGGAGATAGCTTGGGAACTGGGATGGAGGGACAAGTGTATCAAGAGGTGGGGAGGGAGAGTTAATGAAAATATGTAGTGGGTGAGGGAAGTTATGTCTAGGATGTGTCAGAGACCTTGTGCGTGGGGATGCCCCAGGGAGTCTATGTGGGTAAATTTAGCTGATATTCCTAGCAGTCGGAAATATGAATCCTGAAGTGGTCACCTCCTCTAGCGATGCAGGACTCACAGAGTTTGCCTTCACAGCCTAGAGTATTCTGGAACTTTGTTACTGAGTGTCTCAGTTTGCATCTGAATGTATCCTTAATTTTCTCATCATATATTAGACACCAATCTAGGTAACATGAATAGGGAGGAGACTGCTTACTAATGAGACTAGAAAGAGAATGTCTTCATTGAGAACTCGAAATATTACCTAGTAAAATTGCTTCAAACCTGACATTCATTTCCATCTCATTACTCTCTTACTCTAAGCTAGGAGTTTTGCCCTTTCTATAAAAAGTTTAACCCTGTATCTGATTGGTGAGAATAAGTAAGAATTACAACTCCCTGGGGCCTCAAGTGGGGAAGTCTGGTGGAGTGGGGGTAGAAGGTGGGTACATCCTGTTGGAGACAGGGAGGGGGTAGAGGAGGTATGGGATGAGTTACAGTCAGAGGGCATACCAGGATGTGGATAAAAACTGTAATGTAAAAAAATAAGATTAAAGAATTAAAAAAATAATTACAACTCCATAGAAATTTGCATGTACTAAAAGATACATTTTCTTTCTAAAGTTGTGCAATTTTTATCTATTTATGTTCAAAACAGTTAGAATAAATAAATGATGATCTCTATTGGGATTTTCAGAAGTTATAGGATAACACATCAAAGGATAAAACAACAATAGATGAGAAAACCAAAAGGTGAGCCATTGTATTTTCTCTTCTGCTTTCCAAGTCATTTACTATGTAGTGAGAGGACATATCAATAGACAAAATGACACAAGATGCTGAAGCCAAGAGGTCAAGCACTATGAATGGGAAGAACAATGGAATGCAACTGTTCAAGGAGCTTCTGGCTAAGCTTTCCACAGCCTTCATGAATTGCTGGATTCCATATGTTGTGTGATTTTCTTCATTGCTCCAAAGCTTCTGAAAAGTGAAAAGTGGCTTCATTTTTCCAACCTTCATGCCTACAGTTGGCTAATTAGTGGAGGAAAACAAATCAGTGAATTTAAATAACAATGAGTTTTGTGGATATAATTTAGTTTTTATTTAACTGTAGATAAACTGAAATAATATTGAAAGCATAGGTAATTTTAAACTTATGATTCTGAGTGCTATTGTGTGTGTATTTCTCTGTCTCTGTCTCTATGTCTCTGTCTTTTCTCTCTCTCTCTCTCTCTGTGTGTGTGTGTTTGTGTATGTGTGTGTGTTTATGTGTGCATAGCATGTTTTGAATAGCCTGAAGCACTGTTGTTCAACACTACCTGTACCCTATTGATTAGGCAGTATCTGTGAGGATTAGCTTATTTTTCATGCCTAGCAGGGTTAGATAGATATCCCAGGCCTGAAACTGGAGTGTGTAGTGGTGTTATCACACAGCTTTTCAATGAAATACAAGTCTGAATCAAAGAAGTTTTTTTTTTCCAATACCAGTTTCTTCTTTCTGATAAATACTAATAAAGTTGCATCATAAGTCTTCTCAACTTAGTCACCTTTCAGCTCAACTATCATTTTCCTCAACTGTGAATGAATGACAACCAGAATGGTGACACACATCTATAATTCAAGCACAAGAAAAGCAGATGGAGAAGGATCACAAGATCAAATCCAATCTGAACTATGTAGATAATCCTAGGCCACACAGACAGGGACTTTTTAATCTTCCTGAGTCCTCCATCACCTGAATGCAATCTTTAATCTAATCATAGGAATGACTGGTGAACCTGAAATCCACAATGTTGTCCATACAATGCCAATTCACTCTGATAGGAATATCTGATTTTCCGTTACACTGGGCCCTTTCCATGAGGAATATACTATGTTGGGCAGACTTGTCGTTAAAAAAAAAAAAAAAAAAAAAAAACCCTCACTTAGCAAAACAACATTCATGAAGTACTGGTCCCATTCCCTCTTCCTTATAATCCCTTGGAGAAGATCACTTTATCTGGGGTTTCTTCACACACCTTCTCCATATGCTGTTTGTCTAATGAGATCTCTTTCTTTTGGGTTCATTTTTCAAATTAAACAATTACATTACATCACATCATGATATCTTGCTGCAGGTCTAACCTTGTGTCCAAACTGAGGCAGGGTAGAAAGTAAATGGCTGCTTTCACTAGTAGTCTTGTTGTTGCTTCTCAGCAACTAAGAATCAAGGATTCCAGCACCATTTGCTCTGAAGCTATTGATCTGCAGAAACTATTCCTTTAATTCATGAATTTTTAAAAATGAAAATGTTGGTCAAAGAGGCCTAAGCCTTGTGTGATCATGCTGTCTTGAGCAGGACCTCAATTAGTGTAGTACAAATTTATCCATGCAAGGTATTGTCTGCTTCCTAAGATGAGTAAAAAGTATGACCTATATAAAAGTAATTCTATATTGTAAGAATATATGCTTTCAAATATTAGATTATAGTAATTCATTACACATGTCCCACAAATGGAGAGTTGATGGTGTCATATAACATAGGAAGCTAACAGCTAAAAAATAAAATGTTTTATATGAAAAAATGCAGTGACCTTGTACAGACTTGTTCTTATTGGGACTGTGTCTCTGAATCAGAGATGATTAGATGGACTCCAAGATCAACTCTTGTCAGCTGCACAGTCTTGAGTAATAGACCCAGTTATACTTAGGATAAAGTGGTGTCTGGCATAACTGGTTAAGAAGGAAGACACATGGAAATCATCAGACCTGAGTTCAGGCTTGAGACCATTAGAGCATTCTCAAAAGGGTTTTGCAACTCAGTCAAGAATAAGACAAAGTGATTCTGAGAAAAGGTTACTGCAGGTATTGTTTTTCTACTGAACATTAAATATTAACTTATACATATACATAGAGATACATATACACATGCCCATATATATAAGCACATATACATGACTACACACATGCTTTACATGTACACACACAAAACATATTATTGCATGAAAACAAATTCACATACACAAACATATGCACACGTGCACAGTTTAGTCCTTCCTACAGAATTCCTACTAAAAGAACCATATTAATCTTTAAGAACTTTGAAAGATCTAAGAAAAATTTTCATTATTCTGTAACTTACTCTTTTATTTGAGTGCTACAGTTTTATACAATACAAATACACTGAATATACTAATACAGAGTAGAAGAAGATAAATTCTCACTAAGTCTCACTAAGCAATTCCATGAATTTTTAAGCAACAAAAAGCCAGGCAGCTAAAAGAGTTCTGTAATTGATCTAGCCTCATAGTAGACACTTTTATTTACAGAGGAAATCTATAAGAACAAGTCACTAAGCTCCCTCAGTATTAGATGTTCTTCAGAAAGCATCATCTGTTGTACCTCTGACTCTTTTGCTGTTCATAACAACAAAAAACCAAACCAAACCAAATCAAAACAAACAAACAAACAAACAAACAAACAAACAAAAAAAACAAAAGAAGGGGTGGTGTTAGCTTTAGTAGTAGTAGTAGTATGTGTGTATGTACCTGTGTTTGTGTCTATGTGTAGGAGAGAGAGAGAGAGAGAGAGAGAGAGAGAGAGAGAGAGAGAGAGAGAGAGAGAGAGAGAGAATATGTGTGATTTTTCAAGACAGAGTTTCTCTTTATAGCCTTAGCTGTTATGGAACTCACTCTGTAGACCAGGCTGGCCATGAACTCAGAGAACTGACTGCCTATGCCTTTCCAGTGCTGGAATTCAGGATGTGTGCCACCACAGTCCAGCTGGTTTTAGTTTTTAATGGATGTTTTCTAAATAAAAATGAAAATGCATTATTATGATTTCCAATGAATCCAGTCCCAGTTTCTGCCTCTGTAAAATTACACACACAATCAACCCAAAGTAAATTAACCATCAAATTACACTACATATACTTGGAAGATTTCTCTTGTTGGCATTTTAAGTTCTTAATTTATGTATGCAGCATTCTCTCAGCAGGCACTTAATCTTTTGTAGTATGTGTTCTACTTCAAAGCTGCAGTCTTTTGTATTTGAGTGTGTTGTTGTCAAAGAAGTAAGAAACAAAACAAAAACAAACACAGAGCCCCTGCATGATAATTTATTTGTTTCAGTGTGAGTTCTTCATGGGAATCTTATGACTATCCGCTCTTTCTATGGAAGTCATTCTCCCTCAACCACCCTTTTAGAACCCAGGCCTTTACTTAGGAATACAAAATTATTCTACATCCACTAAATTCAAACAATTTTGAGAATTGATATATTGTGTTTCCAGAGCCTAGAATATTATTCATAATACATATAGTGCATAAATTAACATTCACTAAAAAATCTAAAAATGTGTGTATAATTTTAATCAAATGGAATTGGGATTGATACTGGGATTCGAATGCATATCAGTTGATAGGAAACAAGAAGAGGATGTTTATCAAAGATTCATGGGGAATTCTTTTTTTTTTTTTTTTTCATTTTCTTTGTCCATAAGAGTGTGGCAATTTATTATCTTAATTTGAACAAAATCTAGAAATAGACTTTAGAGAAATACTTAATTACTTAAGAGATATAGCAAAATTATCAAAAGCAAAATGAGACACGAGTTGTAACTTTAATAGTAGTTACAAGACATCAAGTACATGAGCACTAAGACTATCTACAGAATTATTCAAAACATGAGGGCAACTCCCACACACACACCCAAACAAACAAACCAGAAAAAAATGATCCACAGGAGATAAAAACAATGCAGTCTGATTATAGCTGTTGCCAGCACAGTTAGATGGCAGAAAGCTAAAATGATACATTTTAAATTTTTAGAAGATGATTTAACCTTGGAACACAATGTCCATATGACATGAATAGCTAATGTTTTCTTGGCATCGGAGCATCAGTCTCCATGTGTTAGTAGATTTGATCTTTGAAGACATGTATTATCCCACCCAGTAGGTGGAAATATTGAACAAACAAGTTAGTGTCAACTTAGCACCAGCCAACCTGGGTATCAGGTGCCAGGTGAATTCTTGCTTCCCTGAGGTCCATTTCTCCCTCTATGTACATTTGTTTTCTTGTTCTTTAAAATGATTTTTAATGGTTTTGCTTATGTTGCATGCTTTTCTATGCTTTTAATTTTGTGTGTGCATAAGTGGGGTGTGTGTGTGTGTGTGTGTGTGTGTGTGTAGACATATGTATGCATGCCACAAGATGAATGTGGTGGAATTCAGAGGACAACTTTCATGATTTTGTTCTCTCCTTCCACCATATGGGTATTGGGGATTGAATTCAGGTTATCAGGATTGCTGGAAAACTCCTTTACCTGATGACCATCTTGAATAAATAATATAATTTTAAAAAATCCTCCTCTAATTCTCAACTGGATTGAATTTTTTTTCATTTAATTTATTACTTTAGTAAATATTCGTTATTACATTTTAATTGTACATGCATATGACCATGACCTAGGACACTTTGTTAAATAGATATTTATTTGCAATCTATCACAAAATGTGACTATTTCTTGGATTTCTTTGTTATTATCTACCTACATTTTTAAGTTTTCTTCTCCTCCTGATAGCTTCACTTTATAATAAAAAGACTGAAAATAAAATCTATGCCACTTATTTTCCTGGCTTGGTAATCTTCCAGGAGATAGAATTAAGATGAGTGAAATAAAAAAACATGTGTCTTTTAAGTTTCACCAAAGTAATTCTATGTACCATTGGGGCTTGTACTTCAGTCCTTGCATTGCTTAATGAGATTGAACTGATTGGCTATCAGAAATGAAAGTCTCAGCCCTGGCAGACCTTGCTGGATGCTTTCCAGGCATCTGTTCCTTCACCAAATGTTTACTGAGTATCTTTTACTTTACTTTTCTTTTTTTTTTTAAGGATTAGTTTGTGCATTTAATTAATTCTATACCATGGTCTACAAGGTTAAGAAAAGTCCAGTCTATTTGAAGGAAGAGATTTTCAATAGAAATTTGGAGACATTTAGATATTATTGCCACTCAACAGCTGTCTCCAGTTATTAAGTGTCTCCTTTTTTATTGCAGTGTCTCCTTTAACTTCACTTCTCCTGCCACTCAAAAACTTGTCAACTTTGTGTACCCCTATGCATGATAGACCTGCCCATGTTAGATCTGCCCATGTGTCTTGCAGGATTGCAGTGTCCCACCTTATACTCTACACCCAAGGTTTTGAGGTACTTTCTCTTTCTTCTCTCTTCCCCACCCAACTAAACAACTAGTTCACGAAATGTTTATCTTTTAAATGTAGGCAAGACTGTGGAGTGATTAAAATAAGACTATATACTGCATAAAATACTTATTTTCTACTGTTTCTCAGGAATTGGAAACATATTATCCTCACTATTTTTCTCAGGTTAATTAAAGGAATACCCAGGTTTCAATAGAAAGGTTGGCATGTGTGCTATAGACTTGTGATACTTGTAGACTGTAATATTCATATCACTAAATTATCAGGTGTTAGCATAAGACTTCATGCCCATGCCTCTAAACTTTCACTTTCATCAAGTAGTGTCCAAGCTATTCCACAGCTATGGGAAGCAGGACATTTCATAACTGAACAATATCCTAATACTAAAATCATGTAGTTACAAGATTTACACAGCAATAAGGAAGAGAGGCAGTATGGAACTCATGTCTAGGTGAGAGCAGAAGGGATTAGAAGAAGCAATACATTCCCTGAGATTATATCTCCATTTATGTTGCATTACGGAAAAACTGGAGATTCTTTTCATTGGAGAAAACAAAAGTAGTTTTAAAGGGAAGAATAACCTTCTGATAAATACCACTTAAATACAAGTCCAAGGTCTTCCATGAGAATCAGTGGCGCCTTCACTCCTGATAAAGAAATACATTGTGATGGCAAGGAAAGTTTTGGCAAGGCCTCAACTTCTTTTCTGTGCCAGGGGATAAGGGATAATCCATCAAAGCATCTGTAGGACAGCTCTTAGAGCTTTTGTTTCTTCCAACAATATATTCCAAACAGTAAGTACCTCCATGACCTGCATCCTGATAAAACATCCACATATACTTCCACACCGTGCTATGCTGACCTCACCTCTAAGGTGCTTGCAGGTCAGTACTTTTCTCCATCCTAAAATACTAAACTGCTTGTGTCGAATTTTTAAGGAATATTTTTACATTTAAATTTTAACTATTTATTTCATATATTCGTGCAATGTGTTTTGATCAAAAGTATCACTCATTTTCTCAACTCCAAATCTTCTTTTACATATCTCATATCTTTTTCTTACAAACTTTATGCATCAGGTTTTAGAAGTCACTGATTCCGTTTGCATAGCTATGGGACCATCTCTTGGAGGGTATGTAGCCTCTTAGGAGCCAAAGTGCTGAGGAAATTGATGCTCACACCAGCAGTAAAGCTCAACTGCCAATATCATCACATCTAGGGGTGGGAGGTCATGAGCCTCCCTATTTATGTGGAAATTTTGCTAGGTTGATGTCGTTTAGGTCTTGTGCATTTACTCTCGGCAGCTGTGAGTTCATGTGTGAAACTCCCCAGGCATATTTGGCAAATACTGTTTGGCTACAGATATCCACAAACTACGGCTCTTAACAGACTTTCTGTCTCCTCTCTTGTGATGATCCCTGAGCCCTGAGTAGATAAATAGATGTTCCATGTAGGACTGAATGCTCCATAGTCTTTTATTCTTTGCATATCTATCAATGTGGAACTCTGTACTAATCACTCTGTGTTATAAAATGAAGGTTATTTTATGATAGCTATGGTTCAGTTTATTACTATGTCCATTCATCAGAGTAATGGTACTAGGTCCTTTGACCTAGCCAGCCATGGATTTTTGGCTCAGTTAATAGTACCAGGCTTGCATTCTGTCTTATGGACAGAAAACGGTTTGTTACTTCTATAAAATCCATGCCATTATTTCAACAGTGGCATATCTCACCAGAACAATTTTTATTGTGACCCACAGGGTTCACAGTTGGATGATATTTACTTTACTTTTTTGATAGTGTAAGTAGGACCTTCCTGTACTCTGGAAGATGTTAATTGGAGAAGAGACTTTCAGCTTTATTTCTCAATGTCTTGTGGAGTCTTCAACAATACTGTTTTACCACCAAGTTTTTAAATAGTAATCAAAATCAATGGCAATGACATGTGTGAGAGTATCTGTGGGACCCCAAAGACAAACAACTTCAAAAGAAGTAACCAATACCTGGCAATAGGTCCTTAATCAGATAGCCTATGGCATCAGGGTTAAACATTGACTCACATTACATTAAAAAGTCCATTTAAACTTTGTCTACATGTATATGTGTGTATGTTTTTGGAAGCATCTACAATAGTAGGCTTCTGTATGGTTTTTTGGAGACCTTTAGTGTTAATTATCCTCCAATCCCTCCACTAACATGACTTCATATTCCCATTACTTTTGACCACTCTTGTTCTATTATCCTCACTGTCATATAACCTGTGTTCTCTCTCCTTCCCTTAAAATTCAGCCCTATAGTTCCTTACTAGCTTTATGACTGTGTGCATGCTTCAACTTTTCTTTCCTTTACATTTAGAAGCACCTTAAGTCTCTGGATGGCGTTTCTTTCAGTCTGTGCTCCACACTTTGTTTCCTCATTTCGTCCCATGAGTGTTTTGTTCTCTCTTGTAAGAAGGACTGAAACATCCACACTCTGGTCTTCCTTCATCTTGAGATTCATATGGCCTGTGAATTATATCTTGTGTATTCAGAGATTTGGGGTTAATATGCATTTATCAGTGAGTGCATATCATATGTATCCTTTTGTGATTGGGTTACCTCACTTAGAATGATATTTTCTAGTTCGATCCATTTATCTAAGAATTTCATGAAATTATTGTTTTTAATAACTGAGTAATATTCCACTATGTAAATGTACCACAATTTTTGTAACCATTCCTCCATCGAAGAACATCTGGGCTCTTTCCAGCTTCTTCATCTTATAAATAAGGCTGCTATGAACATAGTGGAGCATATTGTCTTGTTATATGTGGAACATCTTTTTGGTATATGTCCAGGAGTGGTAGAGTTGGGTCCTCAGGTAATTCTATGTCCAGTTTTCTGAGGAACTGCCAGACTGATTTCAGGAGTGGTTTTGCCAGTTTGCAATCCAATCAACTTTGAAGGAATGTTCCTGTTTCTACACATCCTCACCAGCATCTGCTGTCACCTGAGTTTTTGATCTTAACCATTCTGACAGATGTGAGGTGGAATCTCTGGGTTGTTTTGACTTGCATTCCCCAGATGACTAAGGATGTTGAACATTTCTTTATGTGCTTCTCAGCAATTCAATATTCCTCAGTTGAGAATTTTTTTTTTTTTTTTAGCTTTGTCCACCATTTTTAATAGGGTTATTTGATTCTCTGGATTCTATCTTCTTGAGTTCTTTGTATATGTTCAATGAGCTCCATGAGCTGTAGGATTGGTAAAGATCTTTTCCCAGTCTGTTGGTTCTCATTTTGTCTTATTGACCGTGTCCTTTGCTTTAAAGAACCTTTGCAATTTTATGAGGTCCTATTTGTCTATTGTTGATCTTAGAGTATAAGCCATTGGTGTTCTGTTCTGGAACTTTTCCCCTGTGCTCACGTGTTTTAGGTTCTTCCTCATTCTTCTATTAGCTTCAGTTTACCTGGTTTTATGTGGAGGTCCTTGATCCACTTGGACTTTATATGTAAATAAAGAAAATATCCAGTAAAAAAACATTAAAAAATCACCCACCCAAAATAAATAAAATTACCTTAAGTAGTTTCTGATTTTTATTTAGCTAAATATACTCTGAAACTTCCAGAATGCCCAGTGTCTTTTACCAGATCAAATTTTGTTTCGGAATAGGTATGAATGAATGTAGGTAGTCAGTCAGAATAAAACTTTGAACAATAGTCAGAGAAGAATTGTAAAATCATGTAATAATTAACCTTATTCCAAACTATGATTTTAGTACCTTGGCTAAATGAAGACAGAAGAGATGATATGTAATAGACTTTATCAGAAACCAACTACCCTTTCAAAGAACAAACAAATTAAACAATAACAAAAATGAATAAACAGACACTGATGTGTGGTGTGGGAGCACATGGTGGACATTATTAGTTTTTCAAGAGCTGAAGTAACTCAGTCCATGAATAAAGAGTCTGAGAATGGTCTATCAGTTGTGTTCTTACACTGCATCTCTAATATGAAGATGGTGTGATTGGAACTACACAATAAAGTGTCCAACATAGATGGCAAGAGCTGTGGATGATGGAGTTGAGTAGTTCAAACCAAGTTTGATATGAGCCTATGTCTCGGGTAGAAGGCTTAAAAAATCAGTGGATCTGGAAGAATTCAGCTGGATTGAAATTCAAATCATTGTTATAGAGAATAGAAGAACAACAAAGAAAATGCAACATTCTTGTCTACTTAATTTTAGGCCAAATTCTCCAAAATACAAGTTTGCAATATGGTATAAATGCCTTATACCTCATAAATCATTTAAAAAATTCAATCATTTTATTAATTTTAGTTATCATGTAGATATATCACTGCAATATATTTGTTTTTTTTCTATATTTTAAACTTATATCCTTCAACCACTATTTCATAGATCAATATATTGTAATATCCTTTCTAAGAAAGAAGTGTCCTTAGGAGTGCTTATCCTTAGAGTCTCAGTTCAGAAGAGCCATCCCAGCTTTGCCTATCCTTTCTGGGAACATCAAGTGTAGTTTCTTGTTGACAAGGAAAGGTTTTGTGCATATCCCCGACATGCATCCCATTCTAACAGCCATTCTTTTATCATTCTGAAGTTCTCAATTATAACTGTGCCTTTGAAATGCTCCGTAAGTTTGCATCATTCAGTTCTGTTTGGGAACAAACACATGGTCTCGATGTAACTAGATGGTAAAAGAGATATTTTTGCTCTTTTCATGAATATGTGTTCATCACCATCATCTGCAGCATCAGATCTACACAAAAGCAACAAAAGATCCCCATCTGGGTTGATTCCTTTTTTTCTAGTCTTTGCCTGGACCTTTTTCTCTCTTTGTTTACAATTGAGAGTGTTCAGAATAGGAGAAAAGAGATGACTTTGAAAGTGAGTAACCTACAGTCAAAGCATCTTTAGTTACCTTGTGAATGTGACAATATGTTCCTTAAGACAAAAATAAAAAGTACCCATTTCCTGTAGTGTATTCCTGAAGGGTAAACAAAAAAAATCGTGTTTCTGAAGAGTTGATGAGATTCTGTGAGAGACACTGTCCACATGCAATTAAACTAGCCCACAGTGCTAATTTCCAGATGGAATGTAATCAGAGTTGCTCTAACAAGAAAAAATGAAACACTTAAAGTCTGTGTAGATCCAGAGAATATGTGTAAAGACAAACCTTTAATAAAATATTTAGCAGCAAATATAACCTACATGAATATATGTAGGGAATAAAGGTTCTAAATGTGGCAGCTAATGTATGATTAAAGTCAATAAATATAAAGAAATTTGGGACAGAACATGGAGTAAAATGTAATTAGTTCAAATAATGAAAAACAGTTCCTAGAAGTCATAAAACCAACACTATAATATAAAGGGACTATGGATGTCACCCACATTTATGAAGAAGCATTCTAGTACAAATATACATGAAATAGAAGTCATTAAACTTTAATTTGGAAAAAAAAAATACTGAAAGAGAATCTTCCTCTTCCAGAGAGTCAACATAACAGACTGAATTTATAGAAGCAGAAGAAATGACAGAAATCAACTTTCCCTGTAATAAATCAACCCTAGCTACTTGTGTTATGTGCAGCTATTACTGCTGAGAAGGGTAGGGTTTATAGTTGTGATTCTCTAAAATATTCCATAAAGGAAAGAAAATTCCACAAACTCTTTTTAGGGCATGTAATGGAAGTGAAAATAAATTTCAAAAGAATATTTGTAGTTTCCTTCATTCATCTCTTAAAATTTCACATTATTCATAAATTGAAGGATGAACAACAAGAATTTTTAAACTCAGTGTAATTGCAATAAAATAATATCAGTCATTTTGCCACCTTTTGTGTATGTCTATACACATGTAGGTTGTGGATCACTGCACATTACTGAACAGATATGTATTGAAGTGGGAAGCTAGAAGATGAACTTGCTCATCATTCCTCATATGTCACTCACCTTTTCTTCTGATATGAGGCTTCTTTTTTGTTTGTTTGTTTGTATATAGCCATATTTTTACTCACTTTACATCTAGATTTCTGCCTTCCCTCCCATTCCCCCTGCCTCACAATCGCTCCCTGCCCCTGGCTCCTCTTCTCCTCTGAGAGGGTAGAGGGCCTCCTTGGTTATTTTCCCACCCAAGGACATCAAGTCTCTGACGGGCAAGGCACATACTCTCCCAATGGAGCCAGATAATCCCAGATACGTGAACATATTCCAAAGATAAGCAACAGATTTAGGGATTGGCCCTGTTTTAGTTTTGGGGGACCCACATGAAGATTGAGTTGTACATCTGCTACATATGTGTGTAGGGGTGAGGTCCAGCCTGTGTGTGTTTGGTGGTTTAGTCTCTGAGATCCTTCAAGCATCCAGGTTAGTTAACTCTGTTGGTCTTCTTGTCCCTATCCCCTTTGATGCACCCAATTCTTTCTACAATTCAACCATATGAGTCCTCGAGCTATGAGCTATGAGCTATGAGCTATGAGCTCCATCATATGCTTGGCTGTGAATATTTACATCTCTGCCAGTTAGGTACTGGATGGAGCCTCTCACAGAACAGTTATGCTGGTCTCCTATCTGCAAGCATAAAAGAGTATCATTAATAGTGTCAGGGATTGGTCCTTGCCAATGGGATGGGTCTCAATTTGGGGCAGTCATTAGTTGGCCATTCTTTCAATCTTTGCTCCACCCCCTATCTTACATTTCTTGTAGAAAGGATAGATTTGGGGTCAAAATTTTTGTGAGTGGATTGGTGTCCTTATTGTGCCACTGGGAGTCCTGCATGACTACAGGAGGCAGCCACTTCATTATCCCACTGCTGTGAGTCTCAGTCAAGGTCATCGATATAGAGACTCTTAATGTGATGCTGCTCCCCAAGAGCCAAATCTGAGTGGTCAGTGAGCCCTGTAGATATGCCTGTCTCCTTGGTGCTGAGATTACATAAAAATACTGAGGTGCCTGGTAAGATTTTATGTGTCCCAGAATGTTGAACTTAAGTCCTCATGCTTCCAAGGCAAGAATTTAGAGCCATCATGTCAGCTTTAATTTTTCAAATTTTGTAAGAAATATTTTCATTAAAAATTTAGTTTCCCTACTATAATAAATTAGTATTTTATTCGATAAAGAAAGTAGTATCTGATCAAAAACTCAGGTGATAGTAGATGCTGGCCAGGATGTGGAAAAAGAGGAACACTCCTCCATTGTTGGTGGGATTGCAAGATGGTGCAACCACTATGGAAAACAGTTTGGTGGTTCCTCAGAAAATTGGACATATCACTACCTGAGGACCCAGCTATACCACTCCTGGGCATATACCCAGAAGATGCTCTAACACATAACAAGGACATATGCTCCACTATGTTCATAGCAGCTTTATTTTTAATAGCCAGAAACTGGAAAGAACCCAGATGCCCTTCAACAGAGGAATGGATACAAAAAATGTGGTACATTTACACATGGAATATTACTCAGCTATTAAAAACAATGAATTTGATAAATTCTTGTGTAAATGGATGGAACTAGAAAATATCATCCTGAGTGAGGTAACCCAATCACAAAAGAACATACATGGTATTCACTCACTGATTATTGGACTTTAGCCCAGAAGCTTGAAACACCCAAGATTCAACTCACAGACCACATAAAGCTCATGAAGAATGAAGACCAAGTGGGGGGCGTGCTACAGTCCCTCTTAGAAGAAGTAACAAAATACTCAAGGGAGCAAATATGGATGCAAAGTGCAGGACAGAAACTGAAGGAGGGGTCATCTGCAGACCATTCCACCTGGGTATCCATCCCATGTGCAGTCACCAAAGGTAGATGCAGACGTGGGTGTCAGGAGGTGCATAACATAACTGTCTCCTTAGAGGTCTGCAAGAGCCTGACATATTCAGAGGCGGATGCTCACAGCAAACCATTAAACTGATCATGGGGTTCCCAACAGAGAAGATAGAGTGAAGACTGAAGGAGTAGAAAGGGGACAGGACCCCATGAGGAGAGCAACAGTACCAACCAACCAGAGCCACCAGGGTCTAAACCACCAACCTGGAGTGCTTAGGGAGGGACCCATGGCTCCAGCTATATATGCAAGGGAGCTATATATAAGTGGGAGAAGAGATTCTTGGTCCCATGAAGGCTGGATATCCTGGGGGGTGGTATTCGAGGGTGGGGAGGTGAGGTTCTGGGGAGGGTGGGTGTGGGTACACCATCATAGAGGCAGGAGGAGTGGGGAAGGGATAGGGAGTTCCTGGGAGGGAGGGGAAAGGGGGTAAGGGGAAAACACCTGAAATGTAAATAAAAGTTCCAATAAAAAAAAAAAAGAAAGTAGTATCTGTGTTAGTATAAAGTTTGCTATCCAGTCACTGATGAGGTGTAGATTCAATTCTGTTATGTCATCCTGAGCTTGACACATGAATCAGACTGCAGTTGACGAGTGCTTGAGGAGAAAATGCCATCTGCCTCCAAAAGATAAAATCTTATACATGACCTATTAAAACTCCTAAACCTCTCCTTGGACTAAACCTTCAAACATAGGATCTTTACCTGACAAAATGAGTCACCTCCAGTGTACCTCTTTCTCCCCATGGCTGTTTCCACTCATTCTCTGTATCATTGCCTTGGTACAGAGAGCAGTGCTTATATTAAAATGCTCTATTCAGGGCTCTACTTCAAATACTAATGCAATACATCAGTACTTGGCACGGTAATTTCCCGAGTTGTTGCTTTTGCCAACTAAATCCTTAAGTGAAAACTCTTGAATGTAAGTATTTACATCATTATTGTAACAAACATTTATTGGACAGTTATCATCTCAAATTCACCCAAAATATTAATAATCTTATTAATTTCCATAGATACCCACAGTAATGATAGATAATAATAATTATTCATTCTTACAATGTACCACAGGACAGTGAGAACTTCCATGTGAAGCGAGGCAGCCCACTCCATCAATCATGTCACCGCTCCTGTTGTCCTCATAGGCTATGCTACATTCAGATGTGGCCTATGCTAGAAAGACAGATGCTTGGTTACAACAAAGGGAAGTTTTATTCTGAAGACTTATTTATTCACATAAAAACAAGAAAAAAAAAGACTTTGTGGATTAAATTTCAGGTATTATTCACTTAAGTGAAGAAGAAATGCTTTAACTTGAACAATAGTCCAATAGCTCCTATCAGGCATTGTGTTGCTCTTACTGTGACAAAGCATCTGATAAAAGCAACTTAAGGAAAAAAAGGTTTATTGAAGCTTCCTGTTCCAGGAAACGCAGTGCAGCATGGTGGGGAAGGTATACAGGCAGGGGCAGCAGGCAGCTGTTCTCACTGTGTCCACAGAGAAGGAAAGCATGAGAAGGAAGTACGGATAGCTTAAGAGCCTTAAGGCTCTCCCAAATGAACCACTTCCTCTAGAAAGACTCCAATCCTATGTTACACAGTCTTTCAACGTAATGTCACAGGCTGAGGACCAGTTATTTAAACAGAGGGGACTCTCTCTCTCTCTCTCTCTCTCTCTCTCTCTCTCTCTCTCTTTGTGGTGTGTGTGTGTGTGTGTGTGTGTGTGTGTGTGCATATTTGTGTGCGTATGTAGGGATGTGCAGAGGGTCAGATTCAAACTATAGCAATAACAAGGCCCTCAGGGATGGGAATGTTTAATACTCATAACTATTTGTAGAAACGTGTTTAGAAGTTTCAAAACCTTTCTAAATCAGCAAAGATTTTGTCATTCAAGGGATATAAATACATACTAAGGAAGATGCCATATTCTATAATGCTGTAAATTTTGATGATTTCTAGGATTCTTTTGCATAAGTGAGAACTCCAGGTATGGGAGCAGTAGGGGCCTGATGTTTTCCATAATGAGGACTCACACCATTTACAGCTACACTCCTGGAAAATAACCAATGATGGAAATGAATTTGTATTTTGATTAATTGGGTGACTGCAGTGTGTGCTCTTATATTTGTACTTCTGATTGAATGCTATCTAGGATATTGAGACAAATATAATCAAGTTCTTTGTGAAGTCAGACAATAATATTCATGGAGGTAGAAAAGAAGGAAAATGAACAAACATTAATCCAATCATTGAAGAAACATTAAGCCAATCTGGGTAGTTCATTATGAGTTGAATGAGTTTGTAAGATAGTAAGATTATAATGACACTGAAATCATGTCATTCTAATTAAAGAATGAAGATAAAATAGAGATACTATCTAAAGTACAATATGGATTTAGTTCAATTCTCAACAAAAATTAATGACTTTTTTATAGAAATTGCAAAAGGAAATAATTATGCAATTAATCCAAGTGATACTGACAGGGAACATCCTCTAGAAAGACAAAAAACAAGAAACAATAAAACTCCAGAAGCATTACACCATCTGACTTTAAATATAGTGCAAAGCTACAGAAATCCAAAAATACAATAGTTCAATAAAAAAAAGTACATAGGCAGTGGAACAGAATAAAGAACCAGAAATTGATTCACACAATATGAACAACTGAAGTTTGAAAATGGAACAAAGAAATATTGACAGGATAGACAATCTTTAATAAATAGTAGTGGGAAAATTGAATACACAAATACTGGGAGAATAAAATATTTATCTCCTCACAGTGCATAAAAGTCAATACAGAATAGATCAAAATTCCAATTGTAAAAATCTGAAGCTATAAAATTACCAGATAAATGGAGATATGTAATCCTATCACGGGGAAAGCATGTGCCCAGCAAATGAAATGAACAACAATGTTCAATCTACATCGTCACATGTGGTTTATATCCATAAAGAATACACAGTAAGTTGATAAAACTAAGTGAAAAAACTGCAAGTTCCAAGTTATAATTAGGAGGATTGGAAGCACAACCGTGCAAAGGTCTTAGGTGGACTATGAAGAGGCAGTTTTGATGCCAAGAGTGTCCTTCATACACTGAGACTTGGAGGTGCAAATTTGATAAAATGCCATGGCTTCTTCTGGGAAGGGCATGCTACACTGAAAGACTAGACTATTTAGAAAACAAATTCCCCAAAGAAAAAGTCTGCCCCTACTACAGGGTACTAGGAAAGATAATTTCTGTTCCAAAGAGAATGGGGCCAGCAATTCTTATTAACCCCAGTGCTTTAGGCTCTTCCTGGTACTTTCAATATCTCACCAGCATTCTTCCACATTTTATAATTTTGACCAAAGGAATTACCAGAGGGTGTCTGAATAGTCTTAATAGTCTTATTGAAATAAAAGTACAATTAGATTAAGATCCTTGATAAGGAGACTTTGTCTCAATTCTACATTGTGCATCTTTATCTCCATTTGATTTTTTTTCTTTCTCTGGGATTCTTGTGGGACCATATCTCTTGCAGAAAATCCCCAACTCCCAGTGCTTCACATGAACATAGCTGCTATTAAATCCATAGTCATACATGGTCATCAAGAGTGCATTTAAGTAAGAAAGTATTATAGTTGATAAATGATAATTCAGAATTGTACAGCTTGACAATTCTGTCTACATTGCTATACTGTGAAAAAGTGAGGTCTTTCAACGTTTGTTACAAGACTATTTAGACATCTTCACTAACTTGAGAAGAACGTTTTCCTGTCCATGCCTAATGCCAGTTTACAATTGTGTGAACCAGAATAGAATTATCTATACACTAAACTACTTCAATGATCAGTCTTCAAAGATCCTGTAGGACATAAAATTCATCCAAACTCTTAGTCAAGAAATAAATATTTACTATCTTACCTGCATGTGGTAGCAATTAATGTCTGTAAGCTGCACTCAGGGGCTGAGACAAAAGGACTGATTTGAATTTAAGATAAATAATATTTTCTAGTTTCATTCATTTACCTGCAAAATTCATGATGTCCTCGTTCTTAATAGCAGAGTAATATTCCATTGTGTAAATGAACCACATTTTCTGCATCTATTCTTCTGTTGTGGAGCATCTGGGTTGTTTCCAGTTTCTGGCTATCACAAATAAATCCTCTATGAACATAGTGGTGTTAAGCCCAGCTCTTGGAACCCCAGAATGCCAGGAATAACAAGTCCAACATAAAAACAAAGAGAGCTTTTATTTCTTGAGTCAGACCTGGATAGCAAGCCTTCCCTACTGCACAGTTTAGGGAGGTGATGTCCTTTTCCAGGGTCTTAGAGTATATATGTGCACATATGCACAAGCAGGGATTCTCGAACTTTGGGGTTACATGATTGGGGAGGTGACAGGGGAAAGCCATCCGTCAAACCTGATACCAATTGTTCAGACAGCTGGGCAGATCTGTGCAGCTGGAGGGGAACTTTCTGACCTGGGAAGTATCTTTATGGTTCTATTTGGGAGCTAGTATATTTTTATAAACTGGTCACAGCAGTTTGGGAACACTTAATTGCCCTTTTGTCATGGTCCAAGAGTGGGCATCTTATCATTTCAAGGATATTTGGTCCTTGTTCCCTTCAAGGGCAGGAGCCATCTGCACTGGAGAAATGTTAGTTATCTATCAAGAGTAGTGTTAGCCTTGCTGACAGAGAGGCTACGGTATGTTGCTTTTTGTCTGTCCCCAAAGCTGGCATCTGCAGTCCTCCCCAGGGGAGTCATTAGGGAAAGAGAGTGCTACCATGAAAAGGGGAATTGCAATATTCTGGCACCAAGCTGAGCCCTCTCTGCTTGCCCTCTCCAAAGGCCTGAGGCATCTATGCTTGGAAAGTGAGGAGGAGGGAAGGAATGAGAACTTTAACTGCAGGAGTGGTGGGAAAGTGCAGAGGCAGGTTTCCTGTTTCTCTTCAATGGAACAAGTGCCCCATTGGCATGGTAGGGCATATTTTGGGTATATGCTCAGGAGTGGAATAGCTGGGTCTTCAGGTAGATCTATTTCTAATTTTCTGAGGAACCTCCAGATTGGTTTCCAGATTGGTAATACAAATATGCAATCCTACCAACAGTGGAAAAGTGTACCTTTCTCTCCACATCCTTGTCAACATGTGCTCTCACCTAAGTTTTTGATCTTAGCCATACTGATTGGTGTAAGTGGAATCTCTGGGTCATTTTGATTTGCATCTCCCTGATCACTAAGAGCTTTGAACATTTAAGTGCTTCCCAGCCATTTGAGATTCCTCTGTTGTGAATACATTCTGAGTGAGGGAACTCAGATCCAAATGGATATGCATAGTATGTACTCACTAGTAAATGGATAGTAGCTCCAAAAGTACAGAATACCCAGGATACAATCCCCAGAACTCAAGAAGTTTGGCAAGCTTAAGGGCCCAAGTGAGGATGCCTCAATCCCACTTGGCAGGAAGAAGAAATCATTGACAAGTTTGCGAGTGTGTGTGTGTGTGTGGGGCGGGGGGATGGGACAGAGGAACCTAGGTGAGAAAGGAGGGAACATGATCACGTATTGGGAGTGGGTAACAGGACTGAAGCCCTGAAAGCCAGCAGAAAGAATAGAAATGGGCAACCTCTGGAGGTAGAAGGTAGGGGAACCCCCTAGAATATACCAGAGACCTTGGAAGTGAGAGACTCTCAGGACTCAAAGGGAGGGACCTTAGATGAAATGCCCTAATGTGGGGATAGGGAACTTACTGAGTCCACATCTAGTAGAAAGACAGGACAAGAGGAGGGATGGTGTCATTTCCCAGTAATACACTCTTTCTCAGAATTGTTCCTTTGTTAAAGACCTACAGGATCAAAAATGGAGAAGAGCCTGAGGGAAAGGAAGTCCTTGATAGGCTCAAATTGGGATCCATCTCAAGGGGAGTTCCCAAGGTCTGACTGACACTAATACTGATACCATGGTGTGCATACAAACAGAAGCCTATCATAACTGCCCTCTGAAAGTCCCAACAAGCAGCTGAAAAAATCAGATGCAGATATTTACACCTAACAAATGGGCAGAAGCTAGTGAACCCTGAGGTTGAATTAGGGAAAATCGGAAAGAAGCTGCGGAGGAAAGCAACCCAATAGGAAGTCCAGCAGTCTCAAGTAACCTGGACTCCTGAGATTGCTTTGAAGCTGAGCCACCAACCAGGCAACATGCACCAGCTGATATGAGGCCCCCAACACATATACAGCGGAGGATTGCTGGGTCTTGACTCCATGAGAGAAGATGCACCTAGAACTCAAGAGACTTGAGGCCCTAGGGAGTAGAGAGGTCTGGTGGGGTGAGGGTTCTGGGTAGGGACATCCTCTTGGAGATGAGGTGGGGGGAGGAGTTATGGGTTGTGGAATGGTCAAAGGAAGGACCAGGATATTGATAAAGACCGGATTGTTAAAAAAAAATTAAAGAATAATAAAAACTAGATAAGAAAGGAGTCAGAGACAGCTTTGGTTATATAAAGACTCTATCTAAAACATTGTAACTATCCATTGTCTAACTTTCATCTACCATCTCTGTTACTATCTGTATATCTATCTATCTTCTACCAAATCTATTTACCTATCTTTCTATCATCTAGATCAATTTTACATATATATATATATATATATATATATATATTATATATATATATAATGTCTATCATCTCCCTATGTAATATATATATATAATCATATATATAAAATGTCTATCATCTACCTATCTAATCTATCTACCTAGCTCTCATCAATCAATTTATCATCATTCTATCATCTGTCTTCTATCATGTTTCTTCTTATTGTCTTTTATGGACCATCTATCATACACCTGCCATCTATTTGTCTCTACCATCTATTTTTCTGTCATTTACTTGTGTATATCTGTCATCTATCAACAATCTATCCTGCTGTCTACTTATTTATCATATTTGTGTCTGTCTATCTCTCTGCCTGTTTTAGAATCAATGAAGAAACAACTTTATCAGGTCACTGTGTTTTAGAAAATACCCCATTATTTTTCCTGGCCAATTTTGCTTTTATCTACGGGAAATAAATTTGTAATGAACTGTTATGTCTTTCTGTTGCCTTTGCATTCATGAGCCTGAAATCTTTATTGCTTTGTTTTAGAAATTGTAGCCCAGTCATGAACTTTTATCAGTGTCTGAGCTTATTATGGTTCAGATATTGGAAGTAGACATACTAAGAGACAATACCTAGTGATTATTAAATTTAAAACAAGAACAATAAGGTATGTAAAGATATAGGAAAACATGATAATGGGGATAGAGAAGAAATTAGAGGAGAGTAGATAGTAGTAGATTTGCTCAAAACATATGTGCATGTGGAAATTAAATAAAATATGTAAAATAAATCTTAAAACAAGTATTTTATGAAACATACAAAATAGCATAAAGCATATAAAATTATTAAATGTTTACTTGTTTTATTCTGTGTTCAAAGTCTAGAGAGTGTCTTACAGTGTGAATATACATGAGTTAAATTTATTTTAAATATGTAAGAGTCACAGGGTCTCAGGTGCTACTGTGTCATAAATAATTGTTGTAATTCATTGTAAAGTCTTATTGTTAATCATATAAACAGGAAAGCTGAAGGTTTTGCGTTACAAGGTCTTCATATTCTGAAAACCATATTGCCACCACGTATAATGTCTTCTGCCTTGAAGTCTTCCATGTGAATATTAGCTATCACTTTGACTGCAGTCAGATGGATGACATATCTAGATGAAAGTTGATACCTTGGTAATCATGAACTTTAACTCACATATAACTTCATATGTGGAAAATAATTTAAAATACTTCCCCAAAGGTACCCTGGGGTAGGGTAATGAGCTGGTACTCTTAGATGTCTGTGATAACATGAAACATCCTTCCAAAAATAGAGAGTAATTTCTTTAAGTCTCATTGTCAATTTTTGTCTCTTAGGCTTGGAGCAGACTTCTTTTACAATCAAATTAATGTTTTCTGATTTGGCTTTTAGTGAAAGGTAACATGGCTGCCCATAACCCTTGTATTTTGAGTTTTGCTTTTTAAACAATTTTAGACACAATTCTTATAGAAAATCTAGGTTTATTATGAAATATTCAGTCCACTGAAAGTCTGCACAAGCAGAATATACAGTTTTGGTGCTTGTAAGGACTTCATCTGGTGAATTGTATTCTCCTCTGAAATAATGTTGGGCATAGCATTGATATATTTATTCGGAATTGCATTTTATCACAAAACATGACACCTCTTCTCAAAAAAGAGAACAAGGGAGTATATATCTCCCTGGCCTTTCTTTTACAAAAGCTTGTATCAATCTATTGTGATAGTCTGTAGTATTCATGGATACGTACCAGTGCATGTTTCTGGTACTCACATTTGGCTCATTCTAGTATTCTAGAAACTGTAAAATCTTATGGTATCAATGCACAAATCTTATATGATTTAATTTCCACTCAAATTTCAAATGCTTTGTATATTAGAAGTCTAAGTTTAAATTCAAATCAATACTCAGCATCATATTCAAAGACACACCATGTGTCTTCAACATCGCTACCAATTCCCTAGAATAGATACTTGTGAATCTACATGGGTACCCTTTGTTTTACATTCTATAAGCCATGTGTGTGTGTGTGTGTGTGTGTGTGTGTGTGTGTGTGTGTTTTATCAGACAATATGCATTAATTCAAATAAAAGAAATCAATTTGCAAATGAGAAAATGGCTTTAAATTATTCTAAATATATTGTTCTTTATTCTTATTTTAACATACTACTTGTCTCTCTCGGTTGTAAACCCTTTGGTGCCACCTCACTTGATAATCAGACTGCAGCTTTCATAGCGTCAAATACTCCCTAGCTGCTTGATAGATATTTCCACAGTGGTTGTAAATTTCCACTGACCACAGTGATCAGCAAAAATACAGTTTCTTATTTTGTGATACTCCTGATACATACATTGTAAACAGTACAGGAACCTCTGCCTTAATTGGGAGACTTAATCAGATAAATTTATCCAGTTATTATAGATCAAAACCCAAAGCTAATATTCTAAACATGCATCTATGTTAAGCTTAAGTAACCTATGTAAACACCACTTGACTGAAAGGCTGCTGTGAATCTAGAACAGTTCTCAAGCAGTTTTAACCTGGGTGGCTCTGATGTTTGCAAGCTCCCAAACAGATGTTCCCTGGAAAGTAAGTGTTCTTAACTCCTTTTTGGGTCCCACTTTCTTTTTAATAGATAAATTCAGGACACATGAAGAAGGAATTATCAGTCTCCTGATAAATTAGTGTCCTCTTTACAACGTCTGAAATCTTGTCATTTAATATCTTATGGCAAGCCCTGAAGCAAAGTTTATGGAATGTGTACATAATAAATATTGAATTTATGTTTTTAAAAAATATCTCTGGTTTTCACAATTGATGAAAGATTAATTAACTTGCTAATGGAAAATATTTTGGTGATGATATTAAAACCAAAGACATCCAGAAGAACATATTCTCAATCTTCTTTAAATTGTCAACTCCTTTCTTCCAGAACATAAAAAAAAAAAAAAGTTTCTGTCTGTAGGCATCCATCCCAGTGAACTCTCTGAAATTGACTCCAGTAGCAAAGTTATATGGCATCAGCAAAAAATGTCAAATGATGTTGGCACTTACAATGTGATTCAGATCATCAGATCAACTGAAGAAAATCCCTATAATGTTTTATCACTTAGATTTTGGGCATTTATTACTAATAATTGAGGAAACGAGGTGTGTGTGTGTGTGTGTGTGTGTGTGTGATAAACATTTTTTTGGCTTTATGGAATACTTGTCTATGACATCATCTTTACTTACTTCAGTTAACACAGGTTTATGTGAACCAATAAATATCAGGTCTCTTGCCTTCCTGGAATTTTATCAAAAAGTAAGACAGGAAATACGTAAGTGAAATAAATTAGACATCAAGTTTTTAAATGAATCTTATGGAGAGCTATATTAAATATATTGAGAATGTCTGAGCTGTTTTCCGTTCATCAGATTTTGCAATTGTTAACTTAGGAAAAGATAGAGACTAAAAAGTAGATTAAATGCTTTAAGTCTTAAAAATAAGAACAGAGTGAACTTACTTGGAGTGTTATAGGTTCTGTCCCTGTGAAATGTAAGCATTGAGTCACATCTGTCCCTGTGAAATGTAAGCATTGAGTCACATCATGTACCAGACATCGAGGAGGAAGACTCTGCATAGTGTTAGGAAAAACTATGCAATTACTAGTCAAAGTTTTCATTTGTGATTTATTAGCTGTTCATAAGCCCAGTCAAGGCCATTCTGACATGTGTTCAAAGAGTGAGAACCCTGCTTAGTGTGTAAGAGATTTATGCTCTAAATTATTTGTGGTATTTATTGTTCCACCATTATTAACTAGGCATCTGATGCTGACATTTAATTAAAACATAGAGACAAGTCCTGTCATTTATACTATGGAACTGATCCTAGGGCTTTTATGAATTTTGTTGTTTTAGTTTAAATCTGGAATATTGTACAAATGTCCATATGTACTTCTTCAGAGTGGAAGGACTAAAACATGTTGGAAGCCAAGAAATTGGTTATGATCTGTATAGTGTTATATCAGTTGTACATAACTGGGATGATGGGGCTCAGACTCTGTGTCTCCCATGTTGTTTGTGTCCTGGCTTCCAGAATAGACTATTTAAATAGAAGGGAAAACTCTGCAGGAACAAAAGGTTTTGAATTGAAACATAAAAAAAAAAATCAAAAACCACAAAACAACAATGAAACAATATTAACCGTAATACTTCTTAAGTTGATTATCCTACCAATTCTGTTACAGTAATGAAAAATTGAGTAATTCATGGGTAATAGGACCTGCCTTATATCTAGGAAGATTATACTATGTGGTTGTTTTCAGGAAAGAGACAAAACTATAAAAAGAAATGATGTTGGATTCATTCAAGAAAAATTATTGAAAAGGAGAAAAAATAGAGAATCAAAAATTATACAATTATTAGTCAATGTTTTCATTTGAGATTTTTTAGCTGTTCATGAACCCAGTCAAAGTCATTCTGAGATGTATGTCTAGAGGGTGAAGAGAATACTGCTTTGTGTATAAGAGATTTATGTTCTAAATTATGTATGCTATTTATTGTTCCATCATTATTTACAAGGCATTTTATACTGACATTTAATTTCCATAGCTGGAGTACCTTATTTATTTATTGTTTTAAGTGAGGGAAAATTATTTCATAGGAATTGATAAGATCATGTCATTCTATGAAAGATGTTTTAATTTTATCTCTGTCATGATTGACTTCTCGGGTTTTTTACGGGACAAATTCATATTGCAGCAGTGTGAACTTTCTTGTCCAGACTTTCCTCATGAAATTCTGGGTTTGGGAAGTGACAGTCAGTAACAAATATCTGAAACAATGCAATGCCCATTGAGAAATCAAAATGCCTGCCTTATGTTATCTAACCTGGGTGTCTTTCAAAGACAGCCAAGAGCAGCCTCTTGACCAATGGTAAAGTTCAGAACCTAAACCTGGCCTCACACTTCAGCTTTGGCTTTTCTTCCACCTTTCTATTGTCTCCAGCTCTACTATTCACAATGAGATATTTAGCCTGAAATATTTACAACTATCTTTTGACATCTCAGGCTCTCTATCCTTGCTGAAGCTGTTCTTTCTACCTAGAATACTATTGACCCACATGCCTGCAAAGGCAATTTTGGATGCCTTCTCTATTCTACAAATTCTCAACTGCCCTCTAGAACACAGTTGGGGTGTTCTATTTCCATTTTTCTACTTAGTTGGTTTATAAAAAATATGCCCCTTATCCCTTGATCCATAATTTATTGTTTATTCTTTATTTAACTGTAAAACACTTGGAATCAATGTGTACTTAGTCATGGTGGACCACAAGGCCCTTAGACATGTGTGACTACAGTAAAGTTATAATTAATGTTTTTTGAGAATAGTCCTTTTTCATTTACCATGACTCTATCACTAATGCAATGTTGATATATTATTTAGTCCCCTTTCATAGATAAACACATCTTGAATGTTCATTTCCTTTATATGTTAAATAAAAGAAATTACTTAATTGCACTATTTGAGCAGTCTAATGAAATTGTATTATGAGAATAGTCAAAAATCCATAAAATATATGAGCAACAGTGTCTGCAAGCTTCCTTATTTTCAGTCATTTCTTCTCCCTTTGTGACCTAACTGGCACATCCCAACAGTATATTTCTCGTTTGGTTTATATTCTCCAGGATTAGAATATGTCTTTGCTTAGAATAGGTCCTTGTATTTAATCACATCTTCATTACTAACTTATGTGGCATATTCAAAATTCTGAAATTTAAAGCTGTTGTCAAGTGTTCTGTCTTCCATTACCCAAGTTGGGGCATAGTGTGATGCATATTAAGACAAGTGGATGGATTCAGATAGAACTGCAGGTATAATAAATATCATTAAAAATCAGTATAGAAGTTGCTCAAGTTAAGGATAAAATATTTTATGATTCAGCAGTCTCATCATGGAACCCATATTCTTGAGGAACAAGAACGAGATCTCAAAGGAGGTGAACAGATTCTAGTTTTTGAGAGCAGCTAAGGTTCGTTGGTCCATTTGGTTCTGAGTCTCTCTCTGTCTCTCTCTGTCTCTCTCTCTGTCTCTCTCTCTCTGTCTCTCTCTCTCTCTCTTTCTCTGTCCCCCACCTTCTTATGTAAGTGAAGATCATTCTACACATCACTACATAGTGAAAAATAGGAAAAGTGAACATACCAGCAAATTTGCATTGCAAATCTTACTTCCCATAAGCTAAAATGAACATGTCCTGTGAGTCAAAGCTCTCATGTCTCCTGAGCTAAAACTTTCATGTTCCATGACTATTCCTACCACTGTGTTCTTGTTCTGACTTTATGCCTTGTCTTGATAATTGAACTATGATTATGAGCTTTTCAATTTGATATTCGAGGGATCTCTTAGGTTGTGGAAGGGTTCTGGGCAACTCAACTACAAGAATGATAAAGAAGATGGAAGGATTATACCTCTCAACTGACTTTGAGAAGATTTGCCATTGCACCACTAACCTTTGCTTATTATGCCAAAATAAAAGAAAAAAATACTAAGTATAGATGTCACCAAAAATTGAAAGTAATTAAAAAATATTATCCAAAACTAGAGAAACTGAGTAATCATGTGCCTTACTATATATGCATCTTTAAGTAATCCCTTGAAATTGTTCATAAGATTCATCAGCAAATTATAAGCATCAGATAAATATTTAAATAATAAACAGAGAATATACTAGTTCAAAGTGAGTTATATCAAAATAGTCTAATATATGTACCACAACATGTTGCCAATGTGCCTCATGTAAATAATACCCACGTTACATTTAGATTGCTATCTTTGCAGTAATCTAGTCATTTAACACTGAACTTCTGAAAAAATAAAGAAACCTGGTTATAACACTGACGAGAAATATTAGCACATATACGGTATTATTAGTGATCACAGTTTTAAAGTCATGCTATTACATAATTATCAATTGTTTTTCAGCACAAGAGAAGATGGAAAAACTGCCACTAGTTTTAAGATCAGAAAGTAAGCTGTTATATAGCTTTCTGGCCCACAGTTTTTAAATATCAGAGGGAAGCTGAGAAGATCCCCAGGCAGAGCAGATGTGCAAAGAAAGCAGCAAGACACATGAAGCCTTGTGTTAAATGCAACCTTCACTCCAGGTGTATTTTTCCCCTTGACTAATGACCATATCTACTTGGGAACACAGATATTATGAAAGGTAGATGTGTTCAAATGAAACCAGCAGAATCTGCTGGAAATATTTCAACCTCACCATTGTATTTTTCACAGAAACTTTTTGGGATGCATGTAAGATGCATGTACATGATTTTGGAGGCTCTTCTGTATTTATATCCTGCAGTGTTCTCTGGCACTAAAGATTGCATTCTAATACAAGAGTACTTGAAAAAAACAATCAAACAAATAAACAAACAAGCAAAACAAAAAGACCAAGGTGATTAATACCAAAAGAATGTTGTGTTAGCAATCTCTAATTATTGGAGTACCATAGACAGTCATTTGGGCGATATACTTCCCACACCTGGAAAAAAGCTTGCAGTGGACTCACAACAATGTGCTGACTTTAAAATGATGAATATTTCGGGATTTCTGAATAATTCAGTAGCCATATGTTCTGGAATGTGGCTCTAAATAATACCACCCCCTCAAAAAACGAGAACAAATGCTGTTTATGCATATCCATGCTCTGCTAAACATTTGCATCACTATCTTCCCTTTTATTGAGATATTTCCTGAACATTTTTCCCAGACACCCAATTACTGTCTTCTGTGATGTACTCTTTCCAGTTGTGATTTTTATCAGTTAGGGAATATATACAGAGTATAAAACAGTGATCTCAAGATAAAGTATATGCATTTTGTCTCAGATTTGATCTGACTTTTAAAACTGAGACTCTTTAGAATCCTTCCTCTAGGAGAACAGTTTATTCATGTGGAGATAATAACTGTTTCTCTCTTTCAGGTAGAACGCATGAATTTTTCTATGATTGTTCCTATGCATTTTCATTGAGCTGCAAGTATTATACTGATTATTAAATACGATTTACAGTAAGAGTTGGAATTGACAGTTGGAAGCTTATACCTTAGTTACAACAGGAGTCAGATGGCCAGGCTGCTGCCCTGGTTCAAGACTGTCAGTTTAGAGTGTGAAAGTCTAGGCAGGTTTGCTCAATTAATCTCTCTCTCTCTCTTTCTCTCTCTTTCTCTCTCTCTCTCTCTCTCTCTCTCTCTCTCTCTCTCTCTCTCTCTCTGTCTCTTTCTCTCTCTCCTTCATCTGTAAATTGATATACTACTAATTTAAGTCCTTGAATAAAAAGTAATTTGCTGTATATTCATATCTTAATATCAACCTGACTCACAGTCTCTCTCTCTCTCTCTCTCCTACCCCATCTCTTCCTGTTCCCTTCTCTATTTGCTTCTCTTCTTCCTATTCCTTTTCCTATTTATTGGTTTTCTCCTCCCTTCTTTCCCTGTCCTCTTCTTCTCCCTCCAGCTTCCTATTTTTATTCTGATTCCTCCTTTTATCTCTTTACCACCTCCTCTGGCTAGTCCTCTTCCTCCTTAGCCTTTCCCCTTATGTGCTTGTTCTGAGTACATATTCTCTCTGCCCTGCACTTCTAGTATATGTTCATTGGTCTCTGTTAGTAGTATGTGTAGCAAGCAATGGAAACCCATGATTTCAGTTACCAAAGGTCTGAATATGTTTATATGATTCAGGCTAGCAGTTGGGTATTCTTGACAATTGTTGTAGGTTTTGGCTTTAAGATTCAGATGTGTTGCTTGACGTTACATTTCCCTCTCATGTTCCTGCTTATCTTTCCCAAGTTTTCTTCTTAGAGAATGCTGTTTGCTTGCTTATACCACAATGTATTTTCTTTTTTGTAACTGACTGTTACTGCTGATTTCATTGGAGCACTTTTAGTGTAGTGACATTCTGAGTATGTGTCACAATGATTGATCTCTGTGTTTCTTTACTTATTAAATCTTTAAAAGACTTTCCTCATATCTTCCCTTTAAGACCCTCAGAGGGTATTAGGTAAAACCTGCATCTAGGAGTTCCTAATATAATTGTGACCCAGAAGCCTCTTACTCTCAGTTGGGCCGAGCTCATCATCCGTCAGTTCCTGGTCCTGTCATGGTATCGCTTCCCATGACCTCTGTCATGAGAGCAATCTTAGCTCTCTTCTCCCATCTTCCAGTCCTCAGTGTGTTTGGTTTATGCTGTGCCCTCAGTGCACTGCTGAATCCAGATAAGTCATTTACTTTCAATTTTCTCTTCTTTCTTCTTAGAAATACAGAAGTGACAGAATACCAACTTTTCTTATTTTATTATGTGTCTGGAACCAGAAACTTCAGCTGTGAATTTTTTTCTTGCATGACTCAAGACAACAAAAGGAGAGTCTCCCTTCGTTGACATGCTTGACCCTTGCTTACCTGGATGCCTAGGCCTGTTTGTTACTGTCATCTCTTACAGCACATTTTCATTCATTTTAACCAATAGAAGGTTGATTAGTAGTATCACTGACTTATCACCTTAGTGCCCCTTTGAATGTATTTAATATTGTAAGAACTTTTAATATGATTTATTTCTATTGTATTGAATTTTCTGTATGCATTTGCACCATATGTGTACATTGCCCATGGGAACAAAAAGAGGGCATCATATTTCTTGGAACTGAAAATATAGATGTCTGTAGCTGTATGTAACCACATTAGAAATTAAACACAGGTCCTCTGTAAAAGGCAACCAGTGTTGTTAATAGTTGAGTCATCTCTCAAGTAACTAAAATTCTGGTAACTTCCTTCACACCATAATAATATATTATCATATTTTAATGTCAAATTAAATTCAATGTTATTAAAAGATTCAAGCCACTATTCGAAGTGACTAAGATATTTGTTTCTTCCTTATTAACTCCTCAGTCATTGTGTAGTGGTTAACCATGATTCGTTTATGGACATCCATTAAGAAAATCAGAGTTAGAAATGAACTGTGAGGAGGGCTCTACAAGTTTTCTCTCCCCACTGTAGGACATTTCATATAAGGTCCTTCCCTTTGAGTCATGGAAGTCTCCTACATCCCAGGCCTCTGGTACAGTCTAGAGGGTCTCCCACCACCCCCATCTCATAGATCCCGAGGTTGATTGCTTCAATCCTTTCCACTGGCCTTCAGGGCTTCAGTCCTGTTCCCACCCAACTTACCTGATTATGTTCCTCTCTTCCCCTCCCTGTCACTTTTCCCACCCAGGTCATTTCCTCCTGCCCCCTCCTGTGATTGCTTTCTTCATCCTCCCAAGTGGGACTGAGGCATCCTCATTTGGGCCCTTCAGCTTGTTAGCCTTCTTGAGTTCTATTGATCGTATCCTGGAAATTCTTTACTTTTTTTTTTGGTTATTATCCATTTATTAATGAGTACATACAATGAACATCCTTTTGAGTCTGAGTTACCTCACTCAAGATTTTATTTTCTAGTTCCATTCATTTGCCTGAAAAACTCATGAAGTCCTCATTCTTAATAAATGAGTAGTATTCCAGTGTGTAAATGAACCCCATTCTTCTGTTGTGGGACATCTTGCTTGTTTCCAACTTTTGGCTATCACAAATAAGGCTGCTATGAACATAGTGGAACACGTGCAAAGGGCATCAAGTGGAGGGATGGGTTTCCCATCCCATAGTCAAAAACTCTATCCCAGAATTGTTCCTCTCTGAAAGAACTGCAGGAACAAAAATTTAGAAGAACCTGAGGAAAAGGAGGTCCAGTGACAGGCCCAAATTGGGACCCAGGTCAGGGAGAGGCCCCAAGTTCTGATGCTATTACTGATGCTACAATGTGCTTACAGTCAGGGGCCTATCATGATTTCCCTCTAAAAGGCCCAATAAGCAGCTGAAAGAATCCAATGCAAATATTTTCACCCAACCAATGGAAGGAAGCTGGTGATACCTGTGGTTGAATTAGGGAAAAGCTGGAAGAAGCTGAGGAGTAGGGTGAGCCTATAGGAAGACCAGCAGACCAAACTAATCTCCACTAGTCAGATGGGCTCAAAAGATAAAATTATTAATTTGCAGGATGACAACAAAACGTTAATGCTATGGAAGTATTCTGACATAATTCATCACTGACAAAAGACTATAAAACCTCCTTAGCAATTAAAATTAATTTATTATCTTGGTATACATAATACCAAAATGTAAGCTTCAGTTATAAGTGTGGTAACTTTCATTATAATATTTTAAACAATGCTCTGTATTGTAAGACCCTTTGTGCTTTCTTTCTGTGAAATACGGTGTAAATTTCATAGAAAGTGTGAACAATCACTGGAAATTTAAGGCATAAATTATACACATATCAGCTTTAATAATTCTTACAACATTTTGAGTAGGTATAATATCCACACTGTTTTCAGTGAAGAAACTGAGGTTCAAAGACTGATTAAGTAATTAATTGTATTAATTTAATATGGAATTTTATTTTATATATTTTTATACAAAATTTATAATATTTCATTCAGATACCAGATTTAATTGTTACAAAACAATTAACAAGCAAATAAAAGAGTCTTTTAAAATATAAAATATCGGGCGGTGGTGGCGCACGCCTTTAATCCCAGCACTTGGGAGGCAGAGGCAGGCGGATTTCTGAGTTCCAGGCCATCCTGGTCTACAGAGTGAGTTCCAGGACAGCCAGGGCTACACATGGAAACCCTGTCTCGAAAAACCAAAAAAAAAAAGAAAAAAAAATTAGTAATAAAATATAAAATACTAGTGGTACATTTACACAATGGAATATTACTCAGCTATTAAAAACAATGAATTTGATAAATTCTTATGTAAATGGATGGAACTAGAAAATATCATCCTGAGTGAAGTAACCCAATCACAAAAGAACATACATGGTATTCACTCACTGATTATTGGATTTTAGCCCAGAAGCTCTGTCTCCTTAGAGGTCTGCAAGAGTCTGAAATATTCAGAGGCAGATGCTCACAGCTAACCATTAAACTGATCATGGGGTTCCCAACAGAGAAGACTGAGTGAAGACTGAAGGAATTGAGAGGATTCAGGACACCATGAGGAAAAAAACAATACCAACCAACCAGAGCCCCCAGGGTCTAAACCACCAGCCTGGGAATGCTTAGGGAGGAACCCATGTGTCCAGCTATATATGCAAGGGAGCTATATATAAGTGGGAGAAGAGGTCCTTGGTCCCATGAAGGTTGGACGTCATGGGGGGTATTCAAGGGTGGGGAGGTGAGGTATGGGGAGGGTGGGAGGGGTACACCATCATAGAGGCAAGAGGAGGAGGGAAGGGATACGGAGTTCCTGGAGGGAGGGGGGAAAATGGGGTAATGGGAAAACATCTGAAATGTAAAAAAAATTCCAATAAAAAAATAAAATAAAAAATAAAAATTCAAAAAAAAAATACTACAAGTGTCATGTGGCCATTAGGAATACTCAAATATATTACTTTTTTAATTGACCTCAGGCTTATATTTGATTCTGAGAATATGTGTTAATATTTTTTAAAAAATTAACAAAAATACTTGCTCTCTACATTCCAATTTCTTAAATTATAAATTGTACAAATTTTAAGTATATCAGTATCTTTTTTAGAAGATCTGTTTTATAATTGGTTTTTATTTATTTTTTATTTATGTATATATATGTATCAGACATGTGGATTTTATGCATGTGTGCATGTGTGCTCATTTGCCCAACCCCACATGTATAATAGTACACATGTGGGAGTCTGAAGATAGCATTTTGGGAGTTGATTCTCTCCTTCTACTCTCAGATCTGTACCCCTCCTCAGCTTCTCAGGATTATGGGGCAAAGACTAACCTGCTGAGCCATTACCCAGATTCTTGTTTTGTAGTTAACTTATTCAATTTTCTGAGTAATTAAAGACAGTCAATACAAATAAAATACTTTCTCTTGTGTGAATACCTGGTACTGTTTTTTTTTTTTATATAAAATTATGTCAGCGTTCAGAGTTTATGTGACTATATATAGACTGTAAATGTTTTTAATAACCCATAATAAATCAAATAACCCAGGGAGTACAGTGATTCTCTACAGTAACTATGTCCAATTATATCAGTGAAATAGGCTAATGTCTTTAATTAAGAAAAAGGGGGTACTATATAATCTCAAGCAAACATTATATAGTTTTAAACCTACTTAAGGACATTAAATTTAATTTAAACTTAAAAACTCTCATTCCTGTAGTTAGAAGGTTATTTGAAAGGGAACTTTTGCCAGCTAAAGGACAGGCATATCAGCATTAAGAAATAAGTAAACTGCACCGCACTTTAAAGTTTAATTGCAGTGCATTGTTCCATTAACTGTGATTAAAAGACTTACCAAGCAAATGAATCTTTATACAATGGAACCCCTATGCAATTGAACTAATTACCACTCACTCTAAACCATTTGGTCTAATGTTGCTTTAGTGATCACACAGTTGCAGAAAATAAAAATAAGGACAGTATCTGAATTAATACAATTACACTACTTTCAAATGAAGAACAAAGCTTGGAGTGTGCATGCACCATGGAGATTCAGTTTTTCCACACTCCGAAAGGCATCTACACTGCTGAGTGCTTCCTCAAGTCATTTCTCTCACACCTCAGTGCTCCTCCAGATTCTCACAGTACTGACAGCTCATTGCTCACAAATTACCCAACAACTATATCTTTTAACCTTTCTTCCTGAAGATATTTAATAATTCATTGAATATAACTAACATCCTGATCTTCAGTAGAATTTCATGCTACATATTATCCACCTTTTTCTGATCCCCTAAGTTTCTTCTAGTTAAAAATAAAAAAAGAAAGAAATGTAATGATTTAATGATCAAATGCAATATCCTCAAAGTACAGCAAATAAACAGTGATAACAATGATATGCAAGGCTCTTGAATTAACGGAATAAGTAAACTGACCTGCACTGACAAACTTTAATTGCAGTGCATTGTTATGTTGACTGTGATTAAAAGACTTACCAAACAGATGAATCTCTATACAATGGAGCCACCACTCCATGCGTCCATTTCTATTTAGAACAAGTTGAAAGAAATGCTTTCTGGATTGTCATGTATCTCTCAGCTTGTATAAAACAAACAAACAAACAAAACAAAAAACAAAAAAAACATCAATATTTATATTAATTAAAATTTACACCTATATTTAATAAATCTGTTTTAAACAAAGGCAATGACATATATGAATAATATTTTGATATAAACTTGTAGAGCTCAAAATAACATCTAGTGTTTCAAGAAATATTTATTAATTAATGACAATGAGTACAGTCATATATCTTAATTTTCTCATTACTGGGATGATCCAACTGCTTAAAAGCTATTTAAAGGAGGTTTAATTTTGCTTATGATTTGAGAGTAGATATTTCATCATGTTGAGAAAGCATGGCAAACATAGCTCTGTGGTTTTGATGAATGAGAGTATGTAGCAGGTGTTACACACAACTGGACTTGATAGGCAATAGTGCATATAAAAAACTTCAAGGTCCATCTCCATTCAGCCAGTCCCTACAGCAAAGCTCTAGAGCTCTACTTTCCAGATTCCACAAACTCCTAAAACAGCCCCACAAAGAGGCAACAAGTCATTGAAATCCAGAATCTCAAGGGAGATATTTCACAGTTAATTGATCACAGTAAATATGTTTTTGAGCTTTCAAAATGTTGGATTGTTGAGTGTCAAGAATGGAATATCTAGTTTTTAAAGATGAATGAGTGAGGATATACATATTTTACTTTTCATTAGAAACCAAGTCTTAACCAAGACATGCTGGAATAGGGATATATCACAGCACAGCTTATGACAAGTGGAGTGAGGGTCATAATGGCAAGGTGAGATTGCTTTCAGATTTATCCATTCCACTATGGGAAAGATAATATAAAACTTCTTGAAAAGAATAAGTAAAGCATTCAGTCTTCACAGAAGAAAGACTGAGGGAATAATATTGAGTAACTATCTCCTTAGGTAACAAATCTTTTCTCCCTTTCTCTCCATTGTTTCTGGATGCAAATATTCCCTAATGTGTTTATTCACAGAGAGAAAAATATTCATAAACTCCTGTTAATGAGCTCTTCTTACATGCTAGAAACTGTCTTAAATACTTTACATGCAGTAAAATAAACTAAACATGCAATTATTCTATTGGGTGCTTTTATCCAGAATGGTAAAAGATTGAACTACATACATAAACATAATGTACATTAGTGTGGTGAGTGTTCACAGAAGGAAATAAAGCCAAGCTAAGAGGCCAAACCAGGACAATTTTCTATTTGATGCCCACAGTAACCCTGTCACACAGTACTCCAAATGAATTATTTGTCATTGAAAACTACTTCATTTTCCATGTCTTAGGAATGGGGAAAACACAGACTAAATTTAGATTTGTACTCAAGTGACAGAGAAATTCTTGCTTTGTCACAGGGATAAAGTTCTGAGCTGGTGTGAATGTGATGCATATGAATCCAAATACTTGGTTGTTCTTGACACGGACAGAGATGTGAACACAGGCACATGAACTGTAAACCAGGCACTTTCTCTTGCCAATGATCTTTATCTACAGAAATAAAGAGAAAGTGATGAGTGAGCGCAGCTTTCTCATAAGCGTTCACAGAGGGCCAAATAATTTCAGCTTTTGCTGCTAACAATGACATTAACTTCAAATCCATGCTCTTCAGACTTATCTATATGAAATGAAATCCGGTTATTGTAAAAATGGAGCTGACAGCAAGGACAGGTTTATAGCCTTACTATTATGAAATGCCTATGGAAAGAAAGTTTTATGTCTTTTTCAAAAAGAAACTAACATTCATTTTAGTATCACCTCAGGAAGCAAGAAAGGAAAGGATGCTTGAAAATGCCCATCAGTTTGCGTTTTCTAAGAACAAATTTCCCACTTCCTTTCTAAGGGAGGTGGGAAACCCACCTTCCTGCTAGTGAGCTTGCTATGATGACAAGTGATTTTCTTGTCTGAAGTGTAAATTTTATTTTCTGTCAAATTGCTCACTTTTAATTTACATGATACAGCTTATATCTGTTTTCCTTCCTTTTTCTCCTGTATATTTTTCAGAGAAAAAGTCTGACATAAATTATTAAGATTCTTTACCTTAGTAAGACTCTTTGTCACAACTTAGTGTCTTTGCCAATGACAATTACTAAATCATCACTGAGTAATTTTCATTTAATTACTCAGCTTCAGTAAGCCAGTGACCAATGAAACATTTCAACACCAAATTCTAACAAAATATATATGTTTCAAGATGGTGATAAATTCACATATTTAAACTTATTGTTGAGTAATATGAGGTCCAAATACAGAAATAGTTTCTTAATTTCAAACCTTTTTATCCACCACTATTGCATGGCATTTAAAAATCTTGAACTCCATGAACTGGTAGTAACATGGAATCCATGGAAAATATATCTCTGTTTTATCAGATTCTTGCTCTCTGAGTTCTCACCTTTCTCTCTCCTGTCTCCTCTCTCCTTTATCTCATTTTCTCTCTCTTTCCCCTTTCAGTCATTGACACTAAATGATTTTGAAAATAAAACTTAATGAAAATAAACTAACATACAAAACAGGAGTTCAGCTGCTTATGAAACAGGAATGCACAAATGAAGAAAGTCATGATTGATAAGCAGCAGGGGCCAGCTTTTGAATTTAGCAGCCACAAGTTCAGCAAGATTAGTTAATCTCTGTGTAGCTGTCTCTTGCTTTGTAAGTTCAGAATAACTGCTGGGTGGTTAGGTTTCATAACAGTAGATAACAAATCTCATTCGTTATTTATAGTCATTTTTCATATTCGCCAAGGCACAAATCTTCATGTACTTTTGTCTTCTGGATTTATAATTTCACAGTTCTGAACTACTATGAAGATAAAAATATGAGAGTACATTCTGGGAAATCATAAGCAAAGGGCATCCTTTGGACTGAGCAATGGATGGGGGAGATGAGAACGAGTTGAAGGAGGCTCTTCAGCCTCTATCAGGACCAGTTTCTTCCATGCTCATTTTTTCTACAGCCTGGTGTACTCTCAGATTACATGGTTTCAAGTAAGACTTTTATTAACTACTTTTCCTAATTTGTCTTGCATAAGTAATAGTATTAAGCAAATTTGTAAGAAATATAACAAATATGTAATGAAATGAAACTACATTTTTACCATAGACTTTATATTATAATTTGCCTGCTTACTGTAACAAGACATGAATGGTAGCTATCTCATTTTACAGAGTGGAAAGTCGAGGTTAACCATTGGTGTTAAAGACTGAAAACATGTTTTGAAACTATCAATTAGTTGCTAAAATTCTGATAACTTTATTAATTTGCAAATCTCTTTTATATACATAGGCAAAATTTACGGGTTTTTTTTTATCATAAAGAAGTAATTTGCTCTCATTATTTTCTAAAAATGTCCAGTATTAAACAACACTTATGAGAGACAGAAATTGATTAATTAAATATGAATTAATTAGTTAAAGTAGAAATTCTTTTCTTTTTCTTTCTTTTTTTTTTTTTTATAAACTACAGGGGTTTTTTTTTGTTGTTGTTGTTGTTTTTGTTTTGTTTGTTTTGTTTTTTTTGTTTTTTGTTTTCGAGACAGGGTTATCTCTGTGTAGCCCAGGCTGTCCTGGAACTCACTCTGTAGACCAGGCTGGCCTCTGCCTCCCAAGTACTGGGATTAAAGGCGTGCACCACCACCGCCCTAAAGTAGAAATTCTTAATACTGAGCATTAAGTTTAACATTAAACATTAGGCTGGAGTTTGAGTTCAGAAATTCAGAGCAGTTGTTTCTCTTGTAGGGGACCTGGGTTCAGTTCCCAAAATGCACATGGGAGCTCACAACCATCTATATCTCCAGCTACAACAAATTCTACATCCTTCTCTGGCTTCTGGGGAAACTGCACATACTCACAAACAAATAAATAATAAAAACAAATCTTTAAAATAATAAACATTAAATTAATCTTATTAAAGAACATTCTGTATGCTTCACTTATGAGGTTTAATTATTTTATTTAATTATTCTAAACTAATGAGATTAATATAATGGTGTTCACATTGCAAGTAATTTTTTTTCTAGGAGGTGGTAATATAGACACACAAATCACTACTTACAATAAAATAGATAATTCTGGGAGGAATTTTTACTTAGGTCATCTTTGCATGTATCAAGTGCTTATTAATCTATATTGCATTGTTCAAATGACTTTTATGAGTGGTTTTCTGTCACATATTTGTAAATCATCTGAAGCTACGTTCAATATTTTATTTTCACACATATACAAAAGTATTTCCATATGGTTATGGAGATGGATTTCTAGATTAATTCAAAGCTTCTTAACTCTATATAAATGGAAATATGTTAAGGTCTTTAGCTCTGTGTAAATAGATATGTTTCTAGAAACATAATTTCTCTAATTCTGCACTATTATAGTTTATGAGTTGGAATTTTTCCTGCTGATACTTCAGCATTATAAGAATGATTTAACAGTAGGATTCAAATACATTTGTTTCTTTGGAGTCTCATTTGTATCCTATTATGTTATTTCAGTGGTGTCTCCTTATTTCATACTGTTTAATATCAGATTTTCTTAAATAAAATACACAATGGAGTATGTAGCTCAGTGGGAGAAGTACTTGTCTTGTATGTGTAACATTATTAGTCAAAGTGTCAGATACATTGGCAAAAAGTTTGAAACACCTGTGGCTCTGCTGTCTGTAGTTAAATTTTGTTTGCTTAATTGTTATTGTTGCTATGTTGTAACCACATGAAACCCAGTTTGTTCTCAGATGTCTGATGGTCTCAAGTCTGCCTCTTATGTAAATTTGGACTCCAGGCACCTCCATGTATACCTGGCAGTAAAGATTTCATAATGTTGAAATAAAAACAATGAATAAATCAAACTTCTTAGAGACTAATTTTTCCAATCACAACATTTACAGAAAAGACTTTAGTAAACTCAATTCTGAACTTGACATAAATTGGCTGTTGACATAACCAACTGTTACCTACAGGAGGCAAACAAACTCTTTGATGATGGAGAGGAACAAGGATAAATGCTAAGATGTAAAGATAATACATTTAATCTGAACACATGATAGGAGTGGAATATAGTGAGCCATGGCACTAAATGGCATAGTAAAGCAAAGAATCTAAAGACACCTTTACCCATTTCTTAATTCTGTATATTTCATGAGCATCAGGATTGACCCTACAGCTTAGCTTGCACAAGAAATTCACATATTTTTGTGATTTTCTCTCATAAAAAAATAAGAAAAGGAAAGAAAGAGAGGAGAGAGAGAGAGAAGAGAGAGAGAGAGAGAGAGACAGAGAAAGGAGGAAGGGATGGAAGGAAGGAAGGAAAAAAAGAAGAAGGAAGGAAGAGAAACTGCATCCCCAAAGAAAAGATTCCCAATACCACAAAGAAAAAACAGAGAAATAAACCAAGTATAATAGTTCACTAAATGTGAAGTTGTCAGTTTATATAATTTTACAAAGTATGATGGAGCACATTCTAGCCAACTATAATTATACCAAGAGCAACAAGATAAGACTCACATGAGAATTTTTTTATGTATGTGTGTCCTGGTTAGTAGTTGCTATAGAAATAAAACTATGAAGGTCAGTCTTTATTGGAAATATTCTCAAAGAAGTGAACCTGGGAAGGTTATCAGTTGTAGGTGCCCATAGGGGCTCATAAGACTGTCCTCAGAGATCCAGGAAACAAAAGTGAAACAAAATGTCTGTGATCTGGTTTGTTCCTCTTGCTGTGACAGACCCCATGGCCAAAAATAATTTGGAGGAGGAATGGACTTATTATAACTGATAGGTCACAGGCCATCACTGCGGAGAATTATGAAAAAGTTCAGGTAAGAGTTTTAAAGCAGAAACCATTGAGAAAGAGGGCTTGCTGGCTTACTTACAGACTATGTTCAGCTTGCTTTATTATACAGCACAGAACCACTTTTCCAGGGAATGATGCCATTCATAGTGGAATGAATGTGCCTACATCAATTAGCAATCAAAAGAGTTCCACATAGACATATAAATAGGCCAGTTTAATTGGACATCCGTAGATGCCTCTAGGCTGTATCAAATTGAAATTTAAAGTTAACTATGATAAACGGTAACAACAGTCAAAATAAAAGACATATTTTTTATTGGATATTTTATTTATTTACATTTCAAATGTCATCCCCTTTCCCTATTTCCCCTCACTAGAATCCCCTCTTCCACCCGCTCCTCCTTTTGCTTTTATACCATTTTTATTAAATGCAAGTATTAAGGTCAGTTCTGGATCAAGGGACTAGCAATACAATAGATATACAATACAATACAATACAATACAATACAATACAATACAATAGTCAAGGAACAAGCAAGAAAATAAACACAAATAGTCAAAGAACAAGCAGAGTAATAAAATTCTCTGACGACTTCTGTGATCAGAGTTCTGAAGTGCATTTCAGGATGACCAAAATATCTGAGCCAACTTTCCAGTCCTAGCCCAAAGTCATTTTCATGTGTGAAGCCTACTTCCTTGTTGTAGCCTAAAATTTAGATTCCTGTCTGAAATTATTTCTTTGTTATAGCCTAATATTAAGATTCCTGCCTGATATTACTTCTTTGTTCTAGCCTAAGATTTATATTCCTGCCTGAAAGTACTTCTTTTTTCTAGCCTGATGTCAGATTCCTACCTGAAGTCTACTTCCTTGTCCTTGGCCAATGTCATTTTCATGCCAAGCAGCCCATTTCCTTGTTCTTCGCCATGTCAGATTCTTGCCAAGCAGCCCCAAAGGCTCTCTGCCTCTCCCATTTTTTATTTCATTAACAAGACTGAGCCTGTCTTAGGTCATTCTGACAAGAATGGCTTCCTTCCTGTCATGGAATATACATGATCAAAAGCAATGCACTTCTGTCTTAAGTTGGTAAGGCTCTTTGCAGAATCATACCCATCCTTGGCTTGCCAGCTTGTTAATAACTCTGTCTGGGGCCCATTTTCAGTTTCAACCCATTTACTTTGGCTGCCAACATGTTGATGTTGTTAAAGACAAGGTTTAACATGATGGGGAGGAAATAAAAATATTTCCAGGACAAAAAGGGCTAGCATGATCAAGCTATATATGCTATTCTTGAAGCTTGACCAAAATAGAAATACTGACCTCAGGCCATAAGTAATTTTATCATCAATATCTACAACATGAACACTCAGCAGAGCAGCACTGTTGAAATTCTTAAGTTCACTCTGTAAAGTTAAAACATCCAGAGAAGTGATAGAATTTTGTCAAAAACACTGCAAGTATCTTTAAACTTTTCTAATTATAATGACTACCACTGTACATTTTAGAACTGACATGAATCCAATGGTATTTGGCATGACACTCAAGATGGCTCCTTACTCTTTAATTCTGAGCCTCCTTCCAGTAATTTGAATAGGATAACGGATATCAATCCATTGTTCCAAATGCCTATCAAAATCCTCTTGTATATTGAACACATTAGTAACATTTTTGCTAAATGTTGAACAAAAGTAGCTGTCTTAATATCTTGTGTCAAAGCAATTGCAGATGCAGTGGTGCTAGCAATTAATGTAATTAAAGCTGTTATACCAGCAATAATCAAGCCCACTACCCTCTTGCTTCTGCTTAAAGCCTGACTCATTTCTTGCAGTACTTGCAAGGTATTTTTAGAAAACCAAGGTTCTGTGATTCTCAGGACAATACAACAAAATCTGATTGATAGACCTCCATAACTGACGTGCTGGATTTCAAAACACAATTAGAAGGTGTACTACTGTAGAAGAAACAAAAGTAATTTTAACTTGACAATTAAAAGAGCCTTAACACATGTGCTAACATCTGTTTGATATCCATATCCTCCCAACGTTATCTCTTGTTAATATAACATCATAGAGAACTGTAGCTAACTTCCAAACATGTCTCTGAATGTGTCCAGAACCAGAGACTTCCAAATGAAGATTGTTGTTTCCAATACTGAATTGATTTCTAGACCAGTATATGAGTGATTCCAAATAAGTTGTCACATTTAAAACAATACAAAAGTCATGATAACTTCTCTTTTTGATTCTCTGTTCCACATGGTCAAAAAACTTGTGGCAGGGCAGCTTGTCCATCAAGGGTGTAGGTAAGCAAAGGTGAGTCAGAAATATATGTCCAACACAGCTTCCAAGTTACCATTGGCAGGGCAATCAGCAAGCTCAGAGGTCAGCATCATTCTTTGTCCGGGCATCAGCTTGTCTCACCCATTGCTCTGGCAGACACCATGCTTCTTCAGCATCATGCAGAAAAAAATACAAACATGCCCTCGTCCCTGGATTTGTTAGAGCTCCTGGGAGTCCAGCCTCCTCTGGGTTTTGAGGGATTAAGTGCAGAACTGGCACACTAGGACTGCTCTGGGCACTGGCGGCGTAGACTGGCAAGTTATTCATTTTAAAAATCATCACATTGTGAATGGATGGATCTATCAAGAATGTTTCAGTTTCCATCTTTTTGACAATTAGATTTTTGCTGGATGTCTATTTCTCAACACTTACATAAAAATCATAGAAGTATGCTTGACTTTTTGCAGGAGTCTTTGTACCAAACACCAGTGCAGGGCAGTAAAGAACTAAAACTTCCCATGTGTGATAAACTGACCAGGCTCCTATAGTGTGCTAGACAAATTCAAGTAGAGATGATTTCCTGATGGGAGTGTTAGAGAAAGAATTTTATCTTTTATTCCATTATTCATATAATACTGTTTTTCCTATGTTTCCTGTGCTCTGTTCAAGAATGGACACATCTCAGACTCAACCGTTTTATGTAACAGCTAAATGATTAATAGATGTGTGGAAGAGAGACATTTTATTTAGAGGCAGAAATAGATAAAAGAATCCCAGGAGGCAGAAGAAGAAAGTCAGACCTGGGGAAGACTTCATTTGTGTTATAAATCACAAATAAATGCTGCAAAGAAAGGTGTGTGTGTGTGTGTGTGTGTGTGTGTGTGTGTGTGTGAGGGGAGAGAGAGAGAGAGAGAGAGAGAGAGAAGAGAGCAGAGAGAGAAAGAGAGAGAGAGAGACAGAGAAAGAAACAGAGACATACTAGAATGTCTACAGATTCTCTGTCTATTAGGCACAGAAAAGGAAAAGATATCAGGTTAATTCTACAATAATCCTACTGACATATGACTCATATAAAATGAAATCCAGACAATTAAATTGCCAACATAAAGGTTTCTGTGTATTTATTTACATTGATGTGTATTTCACATCAATCACAAGGATAATTCTTGTATATGATTCAACCAAACTGCTAATTTCCCACGATTATAATGATAATATCTTGTACACACATTAGTCAATATAGCATAAAACTGCTATTAAACATGGTATGATGAATTTAAACAGTGCATTTTATTCATGTCAACTAAATTTGATGAAAAGATTGTACCTGACATGTCCCTGCAGTTCTGAACTGGCAGATATTCAACTTGAGCAAACCTGTTGACTCACATACAATTATGTTCAAAAGCATCTGAACTGAAAGTCAAGTGTAATCAGTTATAGGAACACAGGTGTCTAAGAGTCAGTCTATCTCAAATCTAAGAAACAGCTAAACTGGCATCATAGTCATAGAGCAAGGGGTAAGGTTAAAGTTCCAGTCAAGAATCAGACAGCCACTGAGGGAATATATGAAGCTGTCACAGGTCCTTCCTCCACTCATAAGGCATACAAAGCTGCTGCTGACCTGATGACAGGCTACAGGAAAGAGCCTTCTAAGATGTCATCACAAATCATCTGTAGTTTTTGTTTTACAGATGTAGAAAGAGACAGTTAAGTGTTTCACAATAGCTTATGATAGCATATTTTTAAAATAGAAAAGGAAACACTCTAATATGCCAACACTAGTTTTCAATAGTATTATGAGCATAAATTGTATTATCGTCTACAGCTCCAAGCCAGGTGTGAACATTTGAATATGTCTATGTATTATGAACACACACACACACACACACACACACGAGAGAGAGAGAGAGAGAGAGAGAGAGAGAGAGAGAGAGAGAGAGAGAGAGAAATCATGTATATACGACACATTATATTCTCTTCATCCAATCATCCTTTCATATTTTTTTTAGATGGTTTCTTTTTCAGGGATTTTCCATGAGACAGTGCTTTTGTCCCTATGAAAATATTGTAAAACTCTTTCTGGGGAAACATGAACAGATGTTTTGCTCACCCAGATACGGGATCAATGGTAGACCAAGTCAAGATTCTATCAGACCTGGGAACTGATTAAGTTGTTGGTGTTACTACCAGGGGTAAGAGTGAGAGATTAGATACAGGAGCATGGAAAGACCAAAGGCAGTTGTATAAGTGAAAACCCCATCCTATCTTCGGTGACAAATTGGAATAGTTGCATCATTAGTGCTTTCTGTAGGACTTCCAGACAGCTCTCTATGTTGTTTACTACTTGTACAACCTTGGAGAGGGGCCTTATACAGCTTGTAGCTTCAGTATTCCCAAACTATCATTTTGTTTTTGTTCTTTTTTTTTTTTAATATTTGAGTTTCATGACTCTTCCTTCTCAATCAAGTAGGGTTTTTTGTTTTTCTTTTTTTTTTTTTTGATGTTGTTCTTGTTTTCTTTTGAGGAGATTGCTACATAATTAACAAGCTTACTAGAGAAACAGTTTATAAAAAGGATGTGTTTTAATTGACTCACAATTTCCCAATTACATATGAACCACTCTATTATTTCTGAGTCTGCAGAAGGTCATAACACGTAGTGATATTTACCTCATGGAAGTTAGGAAGGGAGAGAAAGAATGAGACTAAGAGAGATAAGACTGACACAATGGCTCACACTAGTGTTAGACCGCCTTATTCAGACTCTTAGCTCTCTTCACCTTACATTATTGCCTCCAATAATAAACACATTCATTAGTGGATCAGTCCACTTATTAGATCACAGCCTCATGACTCAATCACAGCACAGTGATTAAATCCAACTTTCATGAAACAATATCTCAGTAAGTAAATCTTAGGAGATACTCCATGGCTAAAGCATAACAGTTGCCATGAGGGAGGAGTACATGGTCACTAGGTACTATTGCTATTATAACGACTAACAATTGACTCATTCTTGAAGGAGACAGCAGAAGACAGTGAAGGAAGTTCACTTAGAAACGACCTTGTCTGAGCTCACTTTCACTGTGACTTTCCAATAGTGGCATTAAAAATAAGAAAAAACAGAAATAGGAAAAAAAAAGTCCTACAAAAATGAATGTCATGAGCTGTTGTTGTTGGTTTTTTTTGGTGTTGTTGTTGTTGTTGTTTTTATAGACTTCTAGCATTTTGATAGAATTGTTTATGAGGATCTTCTTAAATGAACATCTTGGCAAAATTGTCCCAAAGGAGGAAACTTAAGAATGAACAGCCATTCATCATTATTGAAACTTGTATAAAGGGTAGAAAAAGTGAGATGCCAATCAGACACCTGATGTGTTGGGGTCTGGGAATTGAGGCACAAACCATTCAAACATTGATCTCAGTCAAATGGGGATGGTTTATGTCGCGTCCGCCTTGGCCAGCAAGTAAGACACGACACGGTCGAATCCTGCTCAGTCAGCTTTATTCCAGGAACGACTCTTGACTTAGGGACGGGGAACTGGACTGAGGTCTATGGATGGGGACGTATGGCCAGGGGCCTGGACCAGGAAGGGGATGGGCTCCCAAGCAGCAGAAATGAGCTGCTTATATAACTGCCCAAGGCGGGCTGGGTGATGTGTTCTCTCAGGATAGGTTCAGCTGCCAATACCTCATTAGCATAAGCCCACTTGGGAGGGGCACGAGGCTGACGCATGCTCAAAGAACTTGTTTACCAGTTTAGCTGAGCTGGCCACACTGGAAGCCAGCTGCCTACATCGTCAGGTGCTAGTCATAAGACTTTGCAACCGTCCCAGGTGATATCATAAACACGGCTGCCTACAACGGCTGCCTACATCTCCCCCTTATTTATTAAATTTGAAATAGGTTACCTTCAGACCTTAGGTATCCCACACCCAAGCAATGCTTGAACTCATTCATTAGGTGTTTGGCGATAGGCAATCGAGAGCACACCTAGAAGGTCGCCGCTAGAGCAGCAAGTCATCAGTGGAAAACAGAGGTCTGAGCCCTTGTGCAAAGTGAAGGCATTGTGATGGGAAAGTTTATATTTCTACCATACCCGCCTTCGTGCCTTTTTTCAGGGAGAGGTACATTTGGCACAAAACCTCTATGCACTCGGACATGCTTTCAGAGAATCTATCTCAGGATTGAGAACATCTCTAGTCGAGGCACTCCTCGTACTCCCCGCTTCAGAAACATTGAGTTGATGCTGTAGGAGCCTCATGAGTGTACACCTTTGGCAATGGTCAAGATGGTCAGGATCTAGGGATTATGCCTGGATGGCCATTACTGGTCCAGAAGCTCCCACTATGCCTCCCTAAGGGAGGCCAGCCAAATACCTGGGGGAGTGCCTTCTTCATGGCAGTCAGCGTCTGGTAAACCACAGCCTTATGTCTTGCATGGTCATGGCACAAATGACACAGAATCAAAGGCAGAAACCACATCTCAGGAGAACAACGGCTCCTCAGATAAATACTCCCGCCCATTCTTTAAAGAAAATTGAGGGCATCCTTGACCAAGTGGTGAGTCCCTCCAAAGTAAAGGATCCAGGCAGGTGCCATTCAGGGTAGCAATCTGCAACAGGAGCCTCTGGATAGGTCCTCGCCTTCCTTCGACCGATTTCCTCTCAGGTACTCAGACAGGAGGCGACTCTGATTGAGAGACTGAGAAGAGTTATATACCAAAGGAATAATATACAGTCCCCTGAGAGAGGAGACGCAAGAGAGCTGATTAAGTTTATATAGGTTAGCCAGCAGGAAGTGCATTTTGAGCACAAGAAGTAGGGAAAAAGTTAGGGAGGACCGGGGAGTTAGAATGGACCGGCATAGGCACTGGCCAGGTGCGTGTGACGGCCCACAAAGGTATAAAGTCACCCGGTATCCAATGCAAATCCCTCTTTTATTTTAATGCCTCTTGCATGCATTAGTTCTTTTAAGGCACTTCTCACAGGGCACGATGGTGAGTTCCCCATGGTTTCACTTTCCTAATTTGACAGGTTTATTGATTGCTTCACTCCAAGACTGGCTGATCAGGCTCACAGGTCAGAATCAGGAGCTAAACCAAAACCTTGAGTTAAGATATTACAGAGCTTTTAAGCTTTTTAAGCCTAAAACCCAAAAATATTTTGCCAAGTTATTCCACCAATGAGCATTTAGGAATAAGGGATTTCCTTAGGAGCATGACTTTGTTGTATACTTATCCTGGTCCCATTGGTTGGGATATTCTACTGTGGCAGGGTACTTGTCTAACACTCCTGTGGTAACTTGCCCATAAGTATGTCAGTTACCCACTTACATGTCTCTTTCTGCCAAATTCAATGTCAGTTCCCAAGGAGTTCTTGAGAACTTAAACATTAATTGACACCTACTCAAATTGGAAGTCTCATTTCAAATAGTTTCTTAGATTAGTTCAGGTATCTCTCCTAGGATAGTGTTCATCCCAGGGTCAGCTTTGAAAAGAAAGTACCATAAAAGCTTAAATATAGGTGCAGAAAGTGCTGCTTGGTGCTTCGTTACTGTTAAAGCTTATTGTGTCTAACTATACAAAGTTCTAAGTGACTTCTGTCATAATTTGTTTCCAAGAACACCAAAGCACAGAACATTCTAGTAACACCATATAAGAAAGTTTCTTTATAATATTAGCAACAGCAAAATTGATGGCAGGCTAGAGACATAACAGTTACCTAGGCATAACATGTTATGTATGTCTTAAAAACAATGAATACATAAAATTATGTTTTATAAAGAGGTTACAAGAGGAATGGATCCATTTACTATAAAGTGGGAATTCATTCCATTTCTTATAGAGTACCGAGTATTTTTAGCATATAAAGCCTTACAAAATACTCAAGTACTTTATGCATAACTTACTTGAATGGGGGTTTAATTTATTCACCAGAATTAGTAAATAAAACTCTAGTGAACAATTTTCTGAATCAGATAATCAATTCACATGGAAAATATCCTAATAGACATCTGATGCCTGGTAGGGATTAAAAACCTAATGAAAGGGTTGTATACTGTGTCATACCCAGGTGGCAGCAAATAAAAAACATATCATTTGAGCCCATGAGCCCATGAAATCTTAAATTACATACATTTATGAGTCAGATGCCATGCTAGCACCACAACTAGCTTTGATGAACCTGCTCTTAACAGCCATGTTAGTAACTGAACCCAAGGCAAATAGACAGTATTAACTTACCCAAGATCACTGTCATTAATGGAAGCTTGAGGCTTTGATCTTGGGATTTTTGCCTCTGCAAGCTCTTTCTTATGCCAGATAGAGTCTCAGAGTCTCATTCCTATTCTCTTTCACTAATTTCCAGCTACAAGCTACAATACTAAATATTGCCTCTGTAGTCTTTCCTCTGAACTTCTGTGCCTTGTTTATCCAGTATGAACCAGAATCAGGATAAACTGCTGCTACTGGTAGATGATGTGATCTATCCAGAGACTGTGCCAAACATAAAGGAGTACTAGTCTCTGGAATGTTTATGCCTACTAGTTACTTATAGAAAGAGACAGGACAGGAGCTGGATACTAGGATAGGTTCCAAAAAGCTTGCAAATAACAATGGACTTAGGCAGGAAAGTCAGCAGTGTAGAGCAAGCACATAACAAATAACAAAGAACATGACACAAGGACCAGGATTCATATGAGCAAACAATCAGTTAAAAATATATTTAAAAATACACACTCCAAACAGAAATTTGTGTTCGGAAATGCGTAGAAAGAATTACTTCAGGACAAATAGAAAGGCTATGGTATGTTCATGCAATGAAGACTAGAAAATAAAAAGGGTTGGAGAAATGGCTCCATGGTTAAGACACATATTGCTTTGACAGAAGACACATTTGCTTTTGACATGGGTGGTAGATAATAATAAGTACAGTTCTAAGGATCTGAGGATCTTATGGTCCTTCTGAACTCCACAGGTACCAAGTACATGTGTACAGTTATGCACATAACTTGCAGGCAAAACATTCAAACAAATAACTTAAAGTAAATAGATTTTAAAAAGTTAAAAAAGAAAAGAATATTTGAGATATACCTGCTTAACCTTATGTAACATAGCACAATATCACAGGAAGCCCCATCAACAAGTATGATTTCTTGGTTTCCTTTTAGTTTTGAATTGTAATTCATATATGTATATTTGTGTATATATAATTGTATATATTATCACATATATGTGCATATATTAACAAAGAACAAAAAAGAATACAAGGATCAGTTTTTATATGACCAATTCTATTATTAGTGAAAAATAAATTTAAATATATAGACAGACATTTGTTTGTTTTGAAATGAGTCTATAAGTGAATACATATAATATATATGAGAAAGAGAAGGAGAGAGGTAGAAAGAGAAAGAGGGGGGCTTTGAACTGACAGCCTCTGCCTTCGAAGCACTAGAATTGCAGACCTGCGTCATCAGTAAAACTTTTCAAATAAGCATTTCCTAGGATTATTTAAAATACACAAATGACAAACAGAAATTTGTGAATTTCAAAATGTGTCAGAAAGATTTTCAGTCTTCAAGTGACATCAGTCCACTGATCCAATACTCTAGTAATTCTCAGGTTTTTTTTTTTTTTTTTTTGGTTCAATTCTTTTTTTTTTTTTTTAATTTTTTTATTGGAAATTTTTTATTGGAAAATTTTTTTACATTTCAGATGTTCTCTCCTTACCCCATTTCCCCCCCTCCCTCCCAGGAACTCACTATCCCTTCCCCCCTCCTCCTGCCTCCACATTGGTGAACTCCCACCCATCCTCCCCCGTACCTCACCTCCCCACCCTCGAGTATCCCCCCTCCACGACGTCCAGCCTTCATGGGACCAAGGATCTCTTCTCCCACTTATATATAGCTCCCTTGCATATATAACTGGAGCCATGGGTCCCTCCCTAAGCGCTCCCAGGCTGGTGGTTTAGACCCTGGGGGCTCTGGTTGGTTGGGATTGTTGCTTTCCTCATGGTGTCGCGAATCCTCTCAACTCCTTCTGCCTTCACTCTATCTTCTCCATTGGGAACCCCATGCTCAGTTTAATGGTTAGCTGTGAGCATCTGCCTCTGAGTATGTCAGACTCTTGCAGACCTCTAAGGAGACAGCTATATCAGGCTCCTGTCAGCATGTACATCCTGACATCCACATCAACCTCTACCTTTGGTGACTGCACATAGGATGGATTTCCAGGTGGAATGGTCTGTAGACAGTCCCTCCTTCAGTTTCTGTCCTGCACTGTGTCTCCATATTTGCATCCTTGAGTATTTTGTTACTCCTTCTAAGAAGGACTGAAGGCTCCCCTATTTGGTCATCATTCTTCATGAGCTTTATGTGGTCTGTGAGTTGAATCTTGGGTATTTCAGGCTTCTGGGCTAAAATCCAATAATCAGTGAGTGCATACCATGTGTGTTCTTTTGTGATTGGGTCATCTCACTCAGGATGATATTTTCTAGCTCCATCCATTTGTCTAAGAATTTCATGGGCTCATTATTTTTAATAGCTGAGTAGATAACCCTATTAAAAAATGGGGTACAGAGTTGAACAAAGAACTCTCAACTGAGGAAACTCGAATGATTGAGAAACATCTAAAAAAGTGCTCAGCATCCCTAGTCATCAGGGAAATGCAAACGAAAACAACACTGAGATTCCACCTCACACCAGTCAGATTGGCTAAGATCCAAAACTCAGGTGACAGCAGATGTTGGCGAGGATGTGGAGAAAGAGGAACACTCCTCCATTGTTGGTGGGATTGCAAGCTGGTACAACCACTATGGAAAGCAGTCTGGCGATACCTCAGAAAATTGAACATAGTGTTACCTGAGGACCCAGCTATACCCCTCCTGGGTATATACCCAGAAGATATTTCAACATGCAACAGGGCCACATGCTCCACTATGTGTATAGCGGCCTTATTTATAATAGCCAGAAGCTGGAAAGAACCCAGATGTCCTTCAACAGAAGAATGGATACAGAAAATGTGGTACATTTACACAATGGAGGACTATTTCTTTTAAATAACAGTATACAAAGAGCACAAAAAGAAACCAGTATATGGTGATTGATTCAGAAGTCAATGACCTACCAAAGTGTCCAAAAATAAGTGAAAGTAGAAAATTGGAACCTAAATGGAACAGCTACTTCAAAACTCTGGAATTCAAGAAACATTGCAGAACTGGGACTAGGAAGTGTTTCAGCGCTGAGACTATAGACATGGGCAGCAACAACAAAAGCTTTTAGACATTATATAATCATATACCCATAAAATCTGCACAAGATCTGCACAAGTTTGGGAATGCAGACATTCATAATTATTTGGTGGTCATATGTAGGACTAGTGTCTGTTAATGGATGGTCAGGAATGGATGTTACTTGCTTCAATAGTGCAGTTACTGATAAATTGCCCTTGTCCCAATAAATAGCCTTGTGCCCACCCTCAGGAAAATAAAAAGTTAAACAATTAGTGGGCCAAGGCAAGAAGACCAAATACCATAGGCACTGTTCTGTGTAGCAAGAACATGGACCAATTTCCAGAAGACACCACCATGGAGATTATTCTATGTGCAGAGAATATGGATTCAGATAGCTCATGAAGACAGGAGGATCACCCTACTCCTGTGTATTAGGGAACAGCTACATAGAGCTGTTCCATAGGAATAAGCATCTCAGACAGTTTCACTCAACTCACCCAGAACTCCAACATCCTCTTTTCTGAGACTACTCATTCTAAGGAATCAGGGGATGCATATTACCTCATTGTTTTATTTTTTCCTGGATTTTTGTTATTTTCTGATTCGATAGGATCCACCCAATAAACTCTTTGCTGCCTAATTAGCTGATTGAATCATTTAATAGTTATTCTCTTTCCTCTTTCCTTTATATTTCTTTTAGTCGAAATTATGCCCAGATTCATGATCTTTATTTCCAGTTTCCAAGGTACTGAGGAAAAAAAAAACAACAACAACAACCAACCAAACAAACAAACAAATAAGCAAAAAACCTGCCAAGCTTTGCTTATTTTTTGTTTTTCTCTCTGTGAATTTTTCACATCTTTCATTGACAATTTTAGAGATGAACTTTTACAAACCTTCAAGAAAAAGTTGTTCTTACTTTTAGTTAGTCTTGTGTTTGAGGAAAGCTGGTGGAGAGGATGAATCAGCTGCCTCCATTTGGCATTGTGGTTTCTCTGACTTGAATGAGAAAACCCAAAAAAAAAAAAAAAAAAAAAAACCCAGAAATGATGGTTAAGTCTGAAATCACCAAATCTGGAATGGGTGTCTTAGGAAACAGCATCTATCTACGTGTACTTAGGAAGGGATTGATTCTGGTATATCTGAGAGTGGAGCATGATGGCTGGACTTGAGAAATGAAAACGGTTTCAGTAGACTAACAGTGACTCATTCACAGTATTTCTAGAAAGTATGCTAGGTGCCTAGAGACTAGGGTGAAAGGCCCTACTATGATATGCACAGCCACAGACAAGAGCATGGTGAAAAACAAGAGGACAGAACTCAGTATATAGAGTTCAAAACCCAGAATAAACCTGCATGGTAGTAGATTCTACTAGCAGAAAAGTACCTTCCCGGACTTGGAAATGAGGAAAAGATGTCAGTTTCTTGACCTGAGATGCTGATAGTCAGGCCATTTGACCATAGTAATTAGATGCTCATAGTAATTGCATTGATCATTAGTTAATTAATTTAGTCCAAGAAAAAGTCAATAAGAACAGCACTGAAAAACAAAACAAACAAAACCAGACTTAAGGAGTCACATGTGACAGTCCTCTAAACTTTTCTACTCTGTAGCTAGGAAAGTTCTGTGATCCAAGATAGTCACATGTTTCTCTCTTTAGAGGATAAACCTTCAGTTTGGAAAGTTTCAAAACAGCCATCAAATCTTCCACAGTCAAATTTTCCACAGTTCTCATTCAGGTGAAAAACATCAAGTTCTAAGAAGGTGTGCATTGCATTTAAATTTGTACCTTTGCCTAAAAGACTGATAGGTTGGTATCTTCACTACAGGTGGTGTAATGAGCTTCCTTAACTTTAAATAAGAGGCTGTCAGGAGCATGAGCCAACTGACAGCAGGGCTAGGTAACTGATTCAGGGCTCCAGAGGCAGAGCTCTGAATCTAATATCAGCTCATGCCAAGATCTCCCCTCCAGTAATCTGTCATAGCCATGCCTGAGTCCAGCAAAGATCACAGTAGACTAGTTCTAGAGGAATGTGTGATGTCATCAATGACATCTTAGTTACACTTTGTTGCAAGGTGCTGCCATGAAAACATTTTCTCTCTCTTATCTATGATCCATATAAACAGTGACTGTTTCCTGTGGCTCCTCCCCATTAGCCCTCAGGAATGGCAGGCACCTAAAGAGTCATTGTACATGGCTGCTTCTCAAAGGACCTATATAACTTCAGACCAGGCCCTGCTCTTCCTATTTTTAAAATACAGGCTTCATACTGGCCTGGGAACTCTCCAATGCTGGGCTTTTCTCTTCTTTTACTAAGTTGTTACATGAATCTGCCTTAGATTCAGAAATTCAAACAAGAAATGAACAGAACATCAACTGGGCATAATGTTTTCTTTGCTATGCTGTAGATACAACTTTGTTTTTGTTCTAGATGTTGTACCTTGTTATCTTTTAATCAATAAAAAAGCCAACCTCTGATATATAATACTACAATCTGTTTTTCACTGTGACACAATCATTTTAACATCTCACTTCTCATATTCCTTAAAGCCATGAAAACTTTTTCCAATAACTGCCGAGTTTGTTTAGATAACAGAATTAAAGCCTGAACTAAAGTATTCTTCAAAATAACACATGACCTTCTGAAACCACTTGGGTACCTGTGCCTTCCTCCCTTCCCTACAGACACTCACTGTACTTGGGCAGAGTTTAGAATTCTTTGAATGCGGAAACTGAAGATAACTGATGAAAAGCTGTTTGTTGTGACCTCAGCCTCTCAGATAGAGGGATGCCTGAGGGCTCCTGCAACAAGCACCTCCAATCCTTACCAATCGAGCTGGTGTTTACCTGCAAAGGATGGGAGAGAGAGAGCTGAGGGGAAGTGCTTGCAGTTTCTTAGTTCCTGCAGGAGTATTGCTGCTTGCCTAACGTCTTGTCTTGTGTTTTTCTTTCCTTAAATCTTACAGAACTGAAATCATTGATATACAATACAGGATTTGTATCAGTTGTCATAAAACAATCCCCTTTTTCCTTCAAGGAGTGGAAACCCAACAATTCACCCTCAATAACTAATGATCAATGCGATTACTGTGAGCTTACTGGATGGCCCTTATCAAATCAGTTTCTCCCCAAGTGTGAGTAGGTGGTTATTTTTTGGGATAAGGGCAATTTATAAACGGCTGCAACACTGAAGGAAGTGGCACACTTCATGAGCAACCATCATCAGACAATAGTCCCTTATGAGGCTCATTACATCAGTGATGAATATTGACATGCCCAGTCCTATGCAGGTCTTGTGCAGACTTTCTGGGTACATGGTTATTTCATGTGTAGAAACTTTTGTTGTTGCACCCCATCTTTATGGTCTTAGCTCTTGAACTGTCCCTAACCCTTCTTCTGTAATATTTCTGTAAAGCTCAGTAGACTATAAGGAGATAATGAGCAGAGTCGTGAAATGAGTGATTGTCCGAAGCCATCTAGGAAAGGATAAGGCCACCAGGTTATTTTCCTAGGATCATTCACTGTGGGCTGCAATGAATGAAATTTTGTAGACAAGGTCCATGAGACAATGTCTCAGGACTGATTCATTCTTGCTATTGATATGCCTTTAGTCTCATTATCAAACTAATTTAACAATCCCTGGACATTAGCTCACACACTATTGGGAAGATTTTCTGCAGATCAGTGAAGGTGTACTGTTTTGTAGCGATGTTATCTAAACAAATAGGTGAATTCTTAATTCCTCCTGATGATTCAATAAGAACTCGTAAATTTTATTAGTAATTATTGAACCCTTTATACCAAGGGCTGCAATTAAAGCCCTCTGTAATAAGAAAACTGCAACTGGGACTCTCCAAGTCACATGTGACAAGCTATTTGCACTAAGATAGAAAGTAGACAGATTTCCAAAAGGAATACATTCCTTAAGGCAGTAAAACCACTACCTAAAGCATATAAACTAGGAGTATACCGTTCATTGTAGGTGGAAAGACAGAAGATAAAATATTGACTGGGTTTATCTATACAAAACTTCAATACTAATGAGACACTAGGCAGATGAATTGACATACCAGGCTGAGATTGTTGGGCACAACAAAATGTGAAAGTATTAATGACTAAATGAGAATATGAATGAAAATGTTATGTGCATGAAGGTATGTGTGTCTATGCATATTTGCTTGTGTGTGGCAGAAGGTGTTAAAAAGTTTGTTCTGCTTTGCTGTCAACTCGCTCAGCCCCAGCGTTCCCACATTCTAGTAACCAAATAGAACTGCCAAGTTACCGCACTATGCCCAACACCAGTGGGCTACCTTGCCCCAGCTGGGTGTTCTCGTCTTGGCAGGCTCTCCGTTCCGGTGCTCCTACGGAGAAGTTGGCATGGCCGCTGCCTCCACAGGGCTAGGCTTAGCCCGATGCAATAAGCGCCATCCTTGCCGTTAGATATCACAATACTCAGTAACCCAGTAAATCAAAACTCTTGCTTTATAAATGCTTATAGTTAACCAATCATATTTATATATCATCAAGTACTCGAATCCCAAGATAACCTTACAAGGCCAATTGATAATGGTAAGATGCCACCACAGATTAGATGATTTATCCCATTTATCCTAACCTTTTGGTTTCATATCTACCTAAAGCTGGTTAAAGCAGCACTGGTTTACTTCTGCTTCCATTTCCTCTCCCGCTCCTAGTTCCTCCTGAGTCTCTCTTGCCTCCTAACTTTTAGCTCCGCCTCCCTTTTCCCTGGCCAATCACAGTCCTCCTGCTGCACTAATATTTAAAATAGATTGGGCAGGGAAATTTCTGCCACACTTGTGTAAAATTATTTTATTCTGCTAAGAGTGGCTTTGATTTCCTGCTTCTATAAAAGTAAATTGCTCCAATCCTCTCTCTCACCTGCCCAATAGGAGGAGAGGCTTCTGGGCAATAGAGGAAGGAGCCTTAGCAATACATCCTCTACTGCATTACCTGCTGTTATACAGCATATGTTAATTGCCAGAGAATGATAAAGTAAACAAGCACTGAATTTTCTAGAGCTCATCAAGCACAGAAAATTATAAAGTAAGTTTAAAACGTAAGCAAGGGTTAAATGTTTCAGTGCTTAGTCAAGTACAGAGATTTATGAAGTAAATAATAGAGAGACAAAGAGTTAAGTTTCCTTGTCTCTTAAGAGTGCATAGAATACTAAAAGGAGTTTTTAAGCACAAAACAGTATGAAAGAGTTAAGTTGTAAATAAAGCATAGAGAGTTAAAAAGAAACCAGTAGTTTTCAGCCACAGAATAAGTAAAAAAGTGTTAAGATTTTCATAAGCTATCCGGGCAGTGGCGGTGCACGCCTTTAATCCCAGCACTTGGGAGGCAGAGGTAGGCAGATTTCTGAGTTCAAGGCCAGGCTGGTCTACAGAGTGAGTTCCAGGAAGATTTTCAGAAGCTATCAGCTTCTAACATTCAGCATAGCTAGAGAGTTAAAAGGCCAGAGATCATCAGTTTTTGACCTGTATCTATCCAACATTCATCTCTCACTTCCCCAGGCTAGACAAAATTCCTGTAAGTGATCCAGAAAAGTAATGAACTTGTGTTAGTCTTACAATCACTTTGACCATTTTAGTCTCATGCATCTTGGAGAATCTTGTTCTTTGCTTTATTCCCAACACATCAGTGACTCTCCACTAGCTATACACACACACAAACACACTCACACACACACACAGACACAAAAACACACACATTAGTGAAACCTGTTTCCTATTCCTTTAAATCTAAAGCATGATTGTATATGTAGCATTTCAATGTGTTTCATGGCTTAACTATGTAATCTTTAGTATAGAGACAAAATACTGTCTGTATTAGAAAAGAATAAGAGGGAGCAGATATGCACATAAAATTGCAATGTTTGGTCAATAAAATGATTAATACTCAATACACTGAAGAAAAGAGGAAAATATAGTTAAATGTATAAATATGTGAGTCTTAGAGGTAGGAGATACATGTTGGGAGACTATCAAAAAGCAAAATTTAATTTTCTGTAAGAATTGGGATCAGACTTCCTACTGCTGACCAAATTTAGCCAGCTATCCATTTTTTTGTAAGGACAGTTCTGCAGTAGGAATACGGTTTGTAGATTTATATGTTGTCTGCAGAAACCTCTCTAGAGCAGAGCTGAGTAATCAAGACAGGGCTATAAATATGGGTAGCCTAAGATATTTATTATCTGAGTCTTTACAGAGAAACTTTACCCATCCCTGTCCTAAATAGTTATGGATTTGATTTTGGCAATGTTAATCCTGAGATTCATCAGAGAAAAACTAATTCCATGATATTATATACTGACAAGAAATGGACTTTTTAGGATCATTCACAAATTTTCTCTTAGATCTTTCTTTTATCTGGCTGTCACCAGAAGGGGCTTTAGCATTTAGAGTGGGTCTTTCTATTTCATATAACATAATCAAAACCATCACTCAGAGGTGGGGTCAGAAGGTTATTTCTTAGTTGGTTCCAAACCCAGTCCACATGACAACCAAGATTAACCATCAAAGATACAAATAGGATAATTTATAGTAGTGAAACTGATGTTTAGGATGAATCTCAGTAGCATAATGTGGAAGGAAAAAGCTGAAAATTCCAGTGGAGTGCTGATAGTGTGATTGTCAGTGATTAAAACTCAAAGCCAGGAAAGAGAACAGAAGCAGACTAGTAAGTATTTATGTAAAACAGCTGTAAATAAAAGAGTCAGGAGAAGATGAACACCATATTGTAGGGAAGTTAGGGAGACAAGGAAAAAATACTGAATAGATTAAAGTAATTGATAGGGATCTGTTCTCAATTTATGAAAATGTATTAAATGAAACAGATCAGGGTCAAGAAAGAAACAAAGATAAAAATGAAGGCGTGGGTGTTCTCTTTGCTTCCAATGGTCACAGTGCTTTTTCCACCTGATACAGAGCAGCATTGGCTACTTTTGTAAAGAAACAAGATTGTACTCCCAGAATCCATATGCCGACTGATATCTGTTGACTTCCTGAATGAATACTCTGTTTATAATTAATATATTATGCTGACATTTTTATATCCAAATAAAATATTAGCTTGCAAACTAATTCTTAACCTGAAATGTTGGTAAAACTAATTTTCTGGTTCCCATATTTCTTCTGAATCCACTAAAACTCATAAAGCAACAGTGATGCATGCCTACCTTTCATTCTGTGCTTCATTGTAATAAAAAGTATTTAACAATTATGCATGCTTTTTATTTCTGTTTGAGTGCAATCAATATTGACTCTTTAAATAGTAACTTTATGTTAGCTGTTTCCCACAGCAATTAAATTGTCAGAGACTCTCAGCACATGAGTATGTACACACAAGCACTCACAAATATATGCATCTGTGAGGACACACACACACACACAAAATTCTAAAAGACAACAGGTGCCATCCCACAATACTACACTTAGAAAACCTCTGAATCACCATACATGGAGAAAATAAATATTTCATGATAATATCAAATTTAAACAATCTCTATCTTCAAATCCAGCCCAACAGAAGGTACATGAAGGAAAACTCCAACCTAAGGAGGTTAACTGCATCCATGAGAGCACAAAATACAAACAATTTCCAACAGTCAAATCAAAAGAGAGAAACACACACACACACACACACACATAGCACATGTGTAAAGGTCCTTACAGCTTTTAACATCTCCGTTGAGATGTCAGGTGTAATTATAATAGTTCATCATTTAGACTTTTTTGTTACTTGGTCAATTTCTCTTTTAGCTTTTAATATACTTAATTTGCTTTGTATTTTAGTGTGTGCACATGTACCACCATCACCACCACCAACAACAACAAAGTAACTGGAATTAACAATCATTGGCCATAGTTTTCTCTCAATATCAATGATTTCAATTCACCAATAAAAGAAATGGACTAACAGAATAGATGGGAAAACAACATCCATAATTCTGCTACATTCTGCCATATCAGGAATAGACAGTATTTCAGAGTAATGGGGATCAAAATCGTACATGAAACAAATGAAGCAAAGAAAAGGCCATTTTAATAACCAACAATATAAACTACAAACCAAAACTAATCAACAAGATACAGAAAGACACTATATCCTCACTAATAATAATAAAAAGAAAGGCCACCAAGAAAGCAATCCAATTCTTAATATCTATGCCCTAGATACAAGAGTATACATGTTTGTAAAATCCATCAATTAATTAATTAATTAAAAAAGAGAAAATCAAAACAAAACAAAGAACCACACTACATCCCAAATCGCATATTTCCCTTCACATGCTTTGAGTGGGAAACTTTATTGCCCCACTCTCACCCATACAGATGTCACCAAATCAAAAAAAAAAAGGTAGAGAATCAGAGAAACTAATAGACATTATGAAGCAAATTTTCCTAACAAATACTTACAGAATATTCATCCAAACACAGAAAAGTCTACCTTCTTCTTAGCATCTCATATAACTTTTTTTTTTTCAAAATTAGCCATATTCTCAGATACAAAGAAAGTCTCACACATACAAGGAAATTGAAAAAAATTCCCTGTATCCAGTCAAACCACAATTGACTAAAGCTGGACATCATCAACAACAGAAACAACAGAAAGCTTTCAAAGTCACGGAAACTGAACAAATTATTACTACTGAATGAAAATTGGGTTAAGACAGAAATAAAGAAATGAAAGACTTTCTAGAATTTAGTGACAATGAAAACACATCATATCCAAACATAGAAGACATGCTAAAAGCAGTAGAAAGTTCCAAGCACTAGTGCCCACATTAGAAACAAACAAACAAACAAATGAACGAACGAACCCCATAAACCAAAACACCAAAAAAAGTAGAAACAGAAAATTCATACTAGGAATTTAACAGCACACCTGAAAGCTCTGTGAAACAAAACAAAACAAAAACAACAAAACAGTAAGTACACCTAGATTAGACAAGAAACATCAAACACCAGGCAGAAATATAAAATATTTCAAGATATTTTATATTTTGAATCATATGTAAAAGATCATCCACCATGATCAATTAGAGTGGATCTCTGATCAGCAGGGATCATTCAACATATGAAAAACAGTAAATCTAATCTATCATTTTAACAATCTAACAAACTAAAAAATAATCACATGATCATTTCTTCAGATGCAGAAAAGGCCTTTGAGAAAAATCTAACACCCTTCATGACAAAAGTTTTGGAAATATTAAGGAAGGATGCAAGGAGCATAATTAAACATAGTAAAGGAAACTTACAGAAATCCTATTGCCAATATCAAATTAAATCAAGGGAAACTCAAAGAAATTTGACTAAATCAGGAACAAGACAAGATTGTCTACTCTTTCCATATCTATTCGATATAGAACTTCAATATTTAGTTAGAGCAATAAGACAACTAGCAGAGATCAAGGGAATACACACAAATAGGAAGAAGTCAAATTGTTATTATTTACAGATAATATGATAATATGTGACCCTAACAATTCCATCAGGGAACTTTCACAGCAAAATATCTAGACAAAAGTTTAACTCAACAAATAAATAGCCATTTTATGTACAAATGACAAATGGACTGAGAAAGAAATCGGGGAAATAACATTTTTCATGATAGCCTCAAATAATATAAAATATCTTTGGGAACTCTAGCTAAGCAAGTGGAAGACTTGTATAATAAAAATTTCAAGTCTCCTATTAAAGAAATTGGAGAAGATATCAGAATATGAAAGAACTTTCATGCTCATGGATTGGTAAGATTAACAGAATATAAATGGATCCTTTAACAAAAGCAATTCACAAGTCCAGTGCAGTCTCCATTATAAGTCCAACACTATTCTTTACAGACCTTGAAAGAACAACAGTCAAGCTCATATAAAAGCACAAACCAAAAACTAAAAACCAAAACAAAGAAAAAGAAGGATACCTAAAACAATCCTGAACAATAAGCAACTTCTGGGATATCAGCATCCCATTCAGTAAACCTTCAAGTTGTACTAAAGAGCTATAGAAATAAAGATCACATGGTATTGGCATAAAAACAAACATGTAGATGAATGGAATAGAACTGAAGGTCAACAATAAATTCACACTCCCATGGACAATGTTTTTTTTTTGTTGTTGTTTTTTGTTGATGTTGTTTTTAATAAAGAAGCAAGAAATATCACCTGGATAAAAGAGAGCATATTTAGAAAATGGTATTGGTTGTATGCGATGTCTGCATGTAGAGGAATGTCAATTGATTCACATTGATTACCCTGTACGAAACTCAAATCCAAGTGGATCAAAGACCTGGAAATTGAACAAAAATGTGTAGTTGGGGGATGAGAAATGGGATACCCACTGGAGGATCCCAGACACCAAGAAACCCTGAGGCTCCCAGGACCCAGTGGGAATGACTATAGCTGAAATTCACAGAGAAGGGGGAGATAGAACCTGTTGAGACTACCTCCAGTAGATAGGCATGGCCCCTGGTCAAGGGATGGGGCCACCCACTCATCTCAACGTTTTCATTCCAGAAGTGTTTCTGTCCAAAGGACAAACAGGGACCAAAAAAAAAAAAAAAAAAAAAAAAAAATGGAACAGAGAAAGAGAGGCCAACCTGGGACTTCCCCATCTTGGGATCCATCATGTCTGCAGACACCAAATCCAACACTGCTGCAGTAGTCAAAAGGCTCTTGGTAAGAGGAACCTGATGTGGTGGTTCCTTGGGAGGTCAGGCCAGCAACTGACTAATGCAGATGTGGATGCTTGGAGCCAGCCAACAGATTGAGCTCAGACAACCTGGTGGGGGAGCTGGCAGAGGGACTGGAGGAGCAGAGTGGGATTGCAACCACATTGGAAGAACGACAAAAGTTGGCCTGACCACGCAGTTCTCCCAGAGTCTAGACCAGCAACCAAAGAGTGTACCTGGAGGGATTCAGGGCTCCAGATACATATGTAGCAGAGGCTGGCCTTACCTGACAGCAATAGGAGAGGTCCTCAGTTCCAGGGAGGTTTGATGCCCCAGCATGGGGGGAGGGGGTGTTGGAGCAATGGGGTGCATAGGAGGGGCTAAGGTGGGAGGAGTTAGGAGAAGAAGAGGAGGAGTAAGGAGAAGAGAAGAAAAAGGAAGAGGAGGAGCTAGGAGAGAGGAGAGAGGAGAACAAGAGAGAGGAGATGGAGGCGGATGTTCACGTGTCTGTAGCAGTCAAAGTTAGTTGGTATATCTAGGTTGGATATTGGGTTACACTTCTGATTGTAAAGATATCTTGTTACTGATCATTATCAAATATATAAGCCTTTGATTTATCTATAAGAATTAGAGTCTCATTCTCTTACTGGGCCCTCATGGATGGCGAAATGGTCTGGGCAATGCCCTGCCTTGCGGAGACAGCATGGAAGATTGGCAGAGCCATCTCTCATGCTGGCATCTAGTGGGTGGCAGGGCTGGTGTTTCTGGCAGGCCAGTTCTAGCTGCAGTGTGCACTTGGCCTCAGGCCAAGAAACATGGTGGCTGGGCTAGGCAGAGCGGCTGCTGCAGCTTAGACAGTCGGCCTGAGCCAGAGGTCTTTTAAAATAATTACTACAACAAAGAGGCACACCAATTTTGGGCACAAATTCACTAGAAATTTAAGTGTATTCACCTGAGAGTAAAGGTTGTATTTTTTTTTCTTTTTTTTTAAGGAAAGTAAGCCAGCCTGTGGTGGCACATGCCTTTAATCCCAGCACTTGGGAGGCAGAGGCAGGAGGATTTCTGAGTTCGAGGTCAGGCTGATTTATAGAGCGAGTTCCAGGACAGCCAGGGCTATACAGAGAAACCTGTCTCGAAAAGACAAAACAACAAAACAACAAAAAAAAGTGAGTGAGTGATTGGCACTGATAGGAGTCACGTGATTCCTAGTACAGGAACCCTGAACAAAAATCTGTAGCTGAACTCCCTGGTTGGGGAAACACAAGTTGCTTTTTGTTAGGAAAAGAAGAAAGTAGCTGACTCTAGAGTAGAGTACAGTGTCTGTGAATTAAAATTGAGATTATTTGTTTTTAGGAAAGATTTATAAACAGATTTGTCTGAATCACGTGGGGATTATCGCCTGTGGTTTGGAACTTAGGGAAAATTGTCACTGGCTCTTGAGTAGAGAGAGTACAGTGTATAAGTGGAAGCTGTTCTAGAGTACAGAGTCAAACAGATTGATGATATAAATAAAAAACTGTTCTAGGCAGAGGGCCGAACAGAAAGATATGTTGAATCAGATGTATTCAGATGATATAAAGTTATATTGCCTCACAGGAGACTCCGGTTCTGTCTAATGTGAGCCCCACGGGAATTCTGGGTTCATTTCCTGCTTGGCAAATAGGGAAAGCCTAAGAATAGGCATATACTGTTCTTTAGTTAAGATAGAGAAAATTGTCACTAACTCTAGAGAGTACAGTGTATAAATAGAGACTGTTCTGACAGAGAGCCAAACAGAATGATAGTGTAAATCAGGTGTATTCAGATGATATAAAGTTACTTTGCCTCACAGGAGACTCGGGTTCGATCTAACGTGGGCCTCACGGGAATTCTGGATTTTTTTCCTGCTTGGCAAAATAGGGAAGGCCTAAAGAATAGGCACATACAGTATTTTAGTTATTAAGTTGATTTTATTTTCAAAATGGGTGGGTGTGATCTTCAGTTTTGTGGTTATATTTTTTCCTTTGAGAAAGAGGTCAAGATAAAGGTTTTTCTGGTTACTAGCTCAAGCAAATGCTGTTTTGGGAAAAGACTTTTGTCTATGTGTTTTCAGAAGAGACTATTAAGATATTTCTACCTCTCAGAATTATATGGATTAGACATGACAGAATTTAATTTAAATTCAAATAAAAAAATATCTTGATACTAAAATTTGTTTTGAGAATTGTTTATTGCAGAATACACAGCCTTGGTGTATCTACTCATCAAGCAAGCTGAGCAGACCTACTCGAACCTCTGATGTCTTCACAGGCTTACCATCTCAAATCAGTTAAAATAAAGTTGAAGAGGGACTGGGTAAACCTTGTATTCCTAAATGTGTTATATATTATATAGGCACAATGCCTATAAGAGTAACAATATTAATCTTACTTTTATATCAATATGAAACTCATAACAATGAAAACCTTAAATCTGAAATCAAAATAAATGTTGTACCATTTAAGAAATATAACTTTAGCTTATATTTATATGGAAGGGAGGGAGGGGAGGGAGGAAGGGAGGAAGGGAGGAAGGGAAGGAGGGAAGAAAGAAGGATGGGAAAGGGAGGAAGGAAGGACATAAGGAAGGAAGAAAGAAAGGAATGGAGGAAGGAAGTCAAATAAGGAAGATAGAATTATCAATTTGTCCAAATTTTAAATCACACTTTATTCTGAAACTCCAGTAATAGTTATTAGAGTCATTGTAACATGTGGTAAGTTAAATTTAAACAGAAAATGGTATTATAGAAAAACATAAGAAGGAAATTTGGAGAGTCACATATTAAGAAATTTAATGACAGATTTAATGCTAATAAGTAGGAAAAGCTTGGATGTTGGGTGTTGAGAAGTCACAGGGCCTTATGACTATTTATGAGCTCCCCAGCAGGAAGGTTCACTAACGTATTAGGGTTCCCGGGGTCCTGAATTATTTGTAAATTTCTGATGCAGAAGCAGGAATCACGTCAATGAGTAATTGCTTGGAAGACACAGTACTTCTGGTGCCACGGTCTGGATTCAGGATGGACTAATGCTCAAGTTTATTTCATGGTGACTGACTGCTCCCATGAGCCTCTGGAGGCTGCAAATCAATTCCACGCCACACCTAGGAATTAATTTGTATTTCAGGAAAGTTATTGGAATTTGCATAGTTTCAATAAGCAGCATCACCTGTGTTAATTTAATTTATTTGAACAATCCTTTTTCATTGGTGATTCAATATAAGGAAGCCCCCAGAAAGGAAAGTTTTATGAAGGAATAACACATTTTATATAATTTCAACATAAGGCAAGCACCACATGAATCTCATATGCTATTAATTCTTTTGGAAATTGTAGCTATATCTTTTCTCTAGGCAAAAGTATAACTATCAGTCTACTTGCTTACATTGGACACTGAGTCATTTAAAAAACTTTGACTTTCCCTTTGAAATTTGAAAATGGTGGGTTGTACTGCTCTGACTAATGAGAATAATTTATGATATTATCAATCAATATTTAAAAATTTGAGATAGCTTATTTTTGAAATTATTGATGTAAACATAAGTAACATTTTATACACTGTTTTCAATTACATCATTCATTCTGCAAAACACTGAGATTACATAGATACTTGTACCTGAAAGTCATAGTTTTACAGATTCTATTTTTTTTAAAAGGGATAGATCACTTTCTAGAATACTATGGCTTGTTCAAATAAGATAACACATCATGTGTTTTCACTTCTACAAACAATGGTGACTGCTGCAACTGCACAGGATGTCTTGGTTTCTTGTAGGTGGGAGGTATATAGGCAGTAAGTATATCTGAATGCATGCTTCCTAACCAATTGGACAAAGGCAGGAAATATACAGCCTTTTGGTTTTGTCTTTATAAGCATCTGCTTAACACAATTTGGTGCTATTCTTGAAAATCTTGGTCATGAAGCTGGTCAGTGTCCGTCTTCCTGGAGAGTAATTAATAAAATTTACTTTAAATTTGCTAAAAAATTGTAGTGGTGGTCTTAACACTGCCTGTGATCTTATCCTTAACCTGTGGTATTTCTACTTGCTAACCAAAACAGTGTATCTACATTATTTGTCCTCTTCAGTGATTTAATTTTCTATTGTTTATACACTTTTTTCTTTGTTAGAATACTTTCTTTTTTGTTTCTATTCTCTTAATTTAAATATATTTTACATAAAACAATACAGGAAAATTGTAGTTTCTGAATCTGTGTAACCCTGAGAGAAAGAATATGCTCCTGAAAAGTTTGCTTAGTGATGTAGATTCTCTTGTTCCTCCAACGTATTGGAACATGGCCCGTAAAAGAAGCTGTGTAAGTGTTCTGAGCACTTGTGAGGAAATTCCAAACAAGAGAAGTGTCTTGTAATCTCTGTTCTTTCCTAACATGGGTTGTTTTTGGAATGTGCTTTTGTGCCTCTCCCAGGTGAAACAATAGGAGTGGGCTTTACTTTAAATTATCCATCATTCCACTCATTGTTCAGATTGTTTTTTCCAAGTATGAGTTGTCTTTATGGCTGTTTACAGAACTAAAGTGACCTTACCCTTTTGAATATATAGGCCTAAATTCATGTGACCTTGTCATTGTGACTGCATATAGCTTTAACTCAAGTGAGATTTGTCACATGATCTTGCTTAGCCCTCAGAATTCCAATAGAAAGTGTCTGAAAGTCTTAATAATGATGCTTATTGAATGAGACTTGTTCTGACTAATTTGTAGACTCCATTCTCCCAAGTTCATGCTGTCAAACAGAACGGTAACACAGGGTATCCTCACAGGATCTCCCAGTTAATAATGCCAACTTTAAGAGGAAGCAGAGTGTTGGCTCCAACTACAAGGAACCTCTCTCTCTCTCTCTCTCTCTCTCTCTCTCTCTCTTCTCTCATATGTCTGCCTCAAACTCTCACCATCTTCGTCTTTGAGATAAGATCTTTTAACTGAACCTGGATCTTGCTGAATCAGCTTACCTCTGGAGCCAGTGAACTCTCGGGATATTATTGTTTTTACATCCCAGATGCCAAAATTCCAAGGGTACAATAATCTCGGGCTTTTACCTGGGTTTTCACAACAAAATTTCAGATATTAGTACTTGCTTAGATTTTAATAATAATTAAGATTATTTTTTAATAATTTAAAAACTATTTTAAATGAAAGCATTATACTGGTCCCACCATCTTCCCAGGGTTTGTTTCTCTATTTTAAAACACAGTATAAATAAAATAACTCATGATTTGCTCTTATTTTCAGGTATTCCATCTGACCTCTTCCCAGCATCACACACACCCTGAGATTCATTTACTTAGTAGCAAGAACTGTAAATTCTAGTGATTTTCTGTTCTATTTATTTCATAAACAAGCTTGTTTTATGAGTTATTATACCCTTTTTGTCACTGAAATTAGAACTTATTTCAGACAATTGTAATAATTTTTATGTGCTTTTAGCATTATTAGGCATGTTTACTCATGGGCACAAGGAGAAAAATTGCTATTCTAATACCTGTATTTGTTGAATCTTGACAAATATGTTGTAAAATGATCATATAAACATATAATATGAAAATACATGGAAAATTCCATGAATCACTAATTTTACCAAGTGTCAACATTATTATTGATTAATTTTTGTCATTACATATAGTATCATTTGATAAATTGTCAAGTAAGTATTACTTATCAATAGAAGTTTTAATATAAATTTATTGGTGATTAACAATTTTATAAAAACCTCATACATATATAAGATACTTTGAACCTCAGGCATTCATGCCTATTTAGAAATTAAATATAACCATTTATAGTCTCTCTCATGTCTGTATTTCTTTATTTTATATTGAATCCAGCCTTACCTGGAGATGTGCAGATGAAGGCCCCAGAAGAATTTATTTTCCTGAACACTTCCACAGTATCTTTTTCTCATTTTTATGGTCCTGTGTCTAGCCCATTCACAGTCCCCAGGTGTTATAATCCAAGTCAGTCAATATCTGCAATGCCTCAGAACAAGCAACCAAGCAAACTCCTACAAAACCCTTATTGCTAGATGCTATAATACTTTCTCACAAGTTAAATAGCAATGAGTTGAATTACAGAATTTAAGGTAACCTCACTGGACAAAGACATTTAATAAATCCCAAATGTCTGATAGTGATAGCTTACAACATCAATTCCATCTTAGTGAGGACACTCAGAAGAGGCTAGTCTCCAGGAGAAAAATTAAAGATACTGCAGACTGGGTGAAGGATATGTGATTTTCAAGAATACAAAATTTAGAGAGGAAATAGGATTTTGAAGTCTATTTGGGATTGAGAATAGATTGAGGCACTATTTGATAGGAGGAAAGGGGAAACCTGAAGGCACTAGGGCTACAGGGATATTTTAATTTGACATGAGGTATAGTGCCTCAAAGATGAGGCCAGCCAACAGTAGAAAAAAATACATGTCTTTCTAATAGAGTAAGATTGTAAACTTGGAGGATGTTTATATACAAACTAAATGGTTTTCGTGACAGTTAATGTTAATTATGAACTTGGCAGTGTCTAGAATCACATGGGTGATGTGTGCTGGTGTCAAATTATCTTGATTACTATAATTGATGTGGGAAGACTGGCCTACTGTGGGAGGCATTATTCCCTGCATGGATATTTTAGATATTGCATTTTCTTTGATGGACATAATGACTTATTTTTATCTTCTACACCCTAGATTTTCTCTTCCATCTCTTGTATTCTGTGGGTAATGCCTAAGTTTGCAACTTCTGTTCTCTTTCCTAGGTTTTCCATCTCCAGGGTTGCCTAAGTTTATGTTTTCTTTATTGCTTCTATTTTCTTTTTCAGGTCTTGGACAGTTTTACTCATATCCTTCACTGTTTGATTGTATTTTTCTGTGTTTATTTATTTTTACTTGCTTCCTCTTTTGGTGCCTCTATCTGATTGGATGCATTTCCTGTATTTCTCTAAGGGATTCGTTCATTTCCTCTTTAAGTCCTCTGTCATCTTTCTAAGTTTAGTATTAAGATAGTCTTCTTGTGCTTCATTTTGCTTAGGTTATTCCAGTTTTGTTGTGGCAGGATAGCTGGGCTTTGGTGGTACCATATTGCCCTGGGTCTGGTTGGTTGTTTTCTTACACTGTCCTTTAGGCATCTGGTTTTCTCTGATGTTGGCTGGATGACGTTGATGGCAGAAGGACCTTTCAGGAAAGTAAGGGCAGTCATGGGCCAGACAATGGATATTAGGGTACCTGATTCTGCTGGTTGTGCCTCAGGTCATCCTGCTAGCAAGGGATTAATGGAACAATGTTCCAACGTGATAGTTCTTTGGGTTTCTGCAGGCCTCCACATGTAAGCAGAATGCTCTTGTGGTCCTGAAGGTCCTCTTGGGACTGAAAAGTGAGTCCAGAGCTAGACAATGGAGTTCAAGGTACCACTTACAACTTACCTCTGCAGACTGTATTGAGGACAGACCCAGCTGCGAAGGGATTTTTGGGGAAGGTTTACAAACCTTGGGGCACTGAAAACTTCCAGGAGAAGCAAGATGCTCTTGGATTCTTGGAAGCCTCCTCAGGAACAAAGGGAAAGTCCAGAGTTAGACAATGGTTTTGGGTCAAGGGGCTTGTACAACTCACTTCTTCAAGCTGCCACAGACACACATTTTTATGTATGTCAGTACAGTAATAATTTCAAAAGGAGACAATTAAAAATAGATCATGTACTATGATGTGTGCTTCAGTGATTAACTAAAACCTGTTGAGTGCAGTATTTTGTTCTACCCGCCTTTGCTCTGGGAAGTGTCCCAGCTTCCCTTGAATCCTCAGACAAAAGATTCAGACACACAGTTGTTTAGTTCAACTTGCATCTGGTACAATTGCTGGCTGCTACTATTTCTCACCTGGAAAAGCATGCCCTTACTGATTTCTTATCTATGTCTCTTCCACCTGCCCTATTCTTCAGTTCCTAAACTCCACTGACCACCAGCCTGTAAGAGTGGCCTGTGTGGCCACTCTGTTTTGAGATCTTACATGGTTGCCCAGTTTTCCTCTCTACAAAGCATGGCAACCCATTCTCCTTCTTTGTGTTGCTCTTTTCCTCCAGGGACCCTGAAGTCCTGCCAATACCTTCTCCCATGGATGTCTTTACTAACAGATCCAGAACCAATGGGGGAACAGGACCTTAACATCAGAACAGCTCCCTACAAAAACCAGTGTCCTGTTCCTCACAAGATGGAAGATATTTAGGAAGCTGTTTTAGCTAAACAAAACAGGTCATGTTTCACAACATTTGCCAATCACAACTTGTAATTTGCAACTTGTGAAGTCCCTCACAAACATTGAGAGTGTTCTTAGCATTTGTTGGTTTGAGGCATGATGTTGAAGTTTATTCTTTCTTCAATTTTTTCTTACACATATTTATTACCATATAGGCAGAGTGGAAGAATGAGGAATGAGGTTTCTATGCATTACTTTATCTTTTCTGTGAACAGTGATTTAAATAAAGATTCTTGATAAAAAAAAAAAAAAATTCAAGTATCACATAGCAACAAATAAGTAGCTGAGAAAGCCTATGGATTTTCAAAAACTCCCAAGCTAATTCAAGAGGGAAAAGGAATCTTCTGAAACTGATTGTAAAAATTAGCTGTAAACATAAACATTGAACCCTGCCTCATCAACAGCAGTCTTAGAAATATACAAAAATGTTGCGAGTGATCATTTTGAAGAGGAAGTAATAATGCAGTTTATGCTGGTCAAATGCAACTTCTCAGACATGCCGTAAAATACGTTTCAAAATGAGTGAAAATTGACGAAATGAATTCACTAAATTTATGAGCCTCACATAACTTTACTATGACAACAAAGTATCATTACAGACAGAAAAAAATATTTCTGATTATCATTTTTAACAAAATATGTTTTTAAAATATAGGCTGAAATTATGTCACTAAAAACCTCTTTTGATCAAACATATTTTGATTACTTAGTTCCAGCATGACTCATCAGTATTCTCAGTTCACTTCTCCAGGTGATTTTTCTTGCTTATGGTTCATGCATCTTAGATATAAATATTTTAACTGGATTTGATTACCCAAAACTGTGTTATTTCATTAAGTATACATTAAATATAAGTCAAGAAAAATTGACTGCCTGAGAACCATGAGATTTTTTTCCAAGTATTAAATATTGAACAATTGTTACTGTTACAGCAGCAACAAGGAAAGAGGAGGTAAAAGAAGAGAAATGTTGCTGAGATTGAAGAGAAATTCAAACTCCATTTTTCACTTGAAAGATTCTCCACACATGGTAAAACAAAGATGTTTAGATTAGGTGATTTTCACATTCTCACATAATTAGTTATCAGTGGGTCAATAATTCAAGATCTATGCATCTAAATAGAGTATGCTCAAAGTAAAACACAGTTAATGGAGTAATAAAATACTTTTCATTCCTTAAGTCACTGAAATTAAAAAAAATAAACTATGAATAATGGAGAAATAATACCAATTGGAAGGACTGCACACACGCAAGGGAATTCTGGGGATACCTAAATATGGCAAATGTATACACATTCAATCACTTCATACAAACAACTAGATTGCCAGGTATCTGCAGTTATGTTGCAAAACACAAATATGAATTTAATAATTAGGAGCTTCCTTGACTTTAGTTAGATCACAGAACAGACAAGGTCCAGAACTAGAATCCAAGTTCTAACTTCATGTCAAGTACTAAGTCTTTTTGTGTTTTCCATCTCTCACCTTAAAACAAAAAAGAATGACAGCTGAGACTTTAGATTGACTGATAATGGCAGAATTCATGTTAATATGCAATGATTAGAGAACCGTTATTGAAAACGTAGTTCTTCAGTCAGAGATATTACAAGCTTGGGTGTATGACATGATTGATTTCTTCTCTGTTCAACCAATGTTGTTCATGTTATCAGCCATCATATACCAGTCTAAGTGCAGCATAATGGGTGTTGGTATAGTAAACAGAATGTTAAAGACTTATGCCTTCTATTCGTGGCTCATTTCATAACGTATCAAAGGTATACTACTAAGCAATTTATACCCCTCTGTTCTATAATCAGTGAAAGTGTACTCTATGGTAACTTTAAAACAAATAAATTATTTACATATCTATTTAGTTATTGAAGCACATAGATTTTTCTAAAACAGCATTGCTTAACCTTCCCTTAAATGATTTATTATTGCCCAAGATTTCCCTGTGCTCTGCGTGCATAAATTTGAAATTGGGAATATAGATCATTTTCTATATAAGAAATTATGTTGTAATGTTGTAAATGACATTAAAGTGCATGCTAAACTCTCACAACAGCTCAGAATTCCCATTATTATTTTTCTATCTTATACTTTCTGTCTTTCTTTGCAAATCTTTTCAGCACAAAGACTTTTTAAACATTTGCATTATCTCTTATTTTCTTCTCACATCTCAGAAGTCCATTCTGCACCTTTCAGCCCTGTGCTCCATGTCAGCTCTTCATATGTCAATGGTTTTTAAAAAGTTACAGCATATAAATATGTTTCTCATAAAAGAAGAGCCTCTTATCTTTCTATAATTTTTAGAGTTTTTCATTTATCTTATATTTATTCATCCATTTATTTATCTATAAATTATCTCCTTTTCATTTTATAAAATATTTCATAGTGATATTTCTGTAATTTCTGACATGATGATTGAAAATGTCCTTTATTCATTAGTCATGTATATATGGAGACAGGGATATAGGACATTAAAAATGAACATTCAAACCCTCCCCACTATACAAAAATGAACAATTGGGCAACTTGATTACATGTAGCTTCTAGGAAAACTGAATTGTCATATTCTATTTAAAAGCTACTCGAAATGAAGAAAAGAAGGAATGGAAGGCATCAATCCTAGTTGCTTGTCTAACTAAAAGAAACAGGTTCCTGTGACCTCAGTTTATGCTTTCTTCACTAACTTTAGTAACTTCGTGGTTTGCACTTAATTAGTTCTTTTGGAGCTTAGAGAATGTGAGATCAATGGGCCATTTCTATGGAAAGCTGAGCAGTCTTGAATGCTAGTCTCATAGCTGAGATGTTTGAAAAAGACCTGTATTATAAGAATAAAAACAGATAACAATGAAAGTTAATCTGTCAAAGGCATGAAGGAAATTCTGCCATAGACACATGGGCAGGGAAAAATAAGGTAACTGAGAGGATGAGAGCTGTGTAATCAGTACCTATGGAGATGAATCTCAGAAAGAGGAGATGTCATTACAAATAGAAGAACTAAATCCTACTGACTCTCCCCAGGAGTGTTATAACAGTAGACTGCTTTGTGGCATGAGGTCCCAAAGCAACTGTGGCTGAGCACAGGCAGTGGCCAAATACCAATTTTTTACTCAATTAGATCAGAATTTTATGTAGTTTCTATTTATTGGTTGTATCTGTACTTGGGAAAAATTTTGTATCATCTTGAAATTTTGTGTCTATATGTGAACCAACCATTATAAAACCAATTTTGTAGGATTAATGAGAAAAGCTAAATTAATTTATGGTAATGATGTATAAACATTTCTTCCTCACACAAGGATCAGTGGAGATTACTCTTAGGTACAAGCTCTTCTCATAATTAAATTAGGATGCCTTATAGAGCAAGTGGCCATGGGAAATCTGCTATAAGGAGAACAAAACAGACTCTGCATTCTGTCGCTTAAAAAAGTAGGATAAGGTACCATATCACTGTTTCTTATGCAAGCTATGGCAAAGTATTGAGAACAAAGATTGAAGATTTATTTTTTTTACTGATAATCATATTTTAAGAGCATTGTGGCAGAGATGACTCTGAAGTTCTATATGTTATTTGATTTATGTTACCCAAGGAAGCATATTCCACATGCCTATTTGATGGGTGAAGAAAAGAATGAATGGGGAGATTAAGAGTTAGTAGATGGTCACAGAAATATTCAGTGAAAATGGGGAAGAAGGACCCATTTGGTTCAAGCTAAACTCTTTGAAAGCCTGACTCTCAGGTGCAGAGGACACGCAGAGTACAGGCCACTGAATAATATAAGTTGATATTAGTTAACTGAATGAGTTTCTAATATGTCACCTAAATATCTTGTAATGTCTTTTGTGATGTTCAAACCTTACTCTGGGTTTGTCTTTAGTTTGTAAACAAAGGACACCATTTTTCCACGCTGTTGGTGAGTCTTCTTCCTAGGAATTATGGGTAATTTTGTTTTTGCATTGCTTCTCTGTCTTCCTCTCTATCCATTAGTAAATCCCTGTGACAATGCCTACGTCCATCTATTTTTCTTGATTACCAATATGACTACTGAAATTAAGCTGTCTTACCCCAATCCTCTTGCTCAAGAGCATAACTTCCTCCCATGTGTTCTTCTGTCCAAGGACTTTCCTTCTCACAGAGTGCTGACTTCCAGTCTCTATATACCATCCATTGTCTTCTTTCACTATGCCATCCCTTAAGCTTCCATTGCAAGTATGATGGTTGCTTACATGCTATGAAATTAACTCATCACCAGTGATCAGCCTAAACTTTACCTATCGCCTTCCTTACCAGTCAGCATTCCAAGAAAGAACTCTCCTGGCAACTCAGCTTGAAATAAAGCATAATAAATTAATTCTTCACTGTAAAGTTCTAGGGTGGTAGGCTATGAGAGGCAGCTGGGTGCCTGGTTGAATGAGCTTGTAGTCCCGGAGCCCCCATGGGATGGAAGATGTTCAGCTTTTGTTCCTGGGTGCCTGGCTCTCTCAGCTTCAGCCCTCCACAGCCCCTCCCACAGAGAGGTCTATGGCCATCAGTCACTTAGGAATAGTGCCCAGGCCCTCCAAGATATAGATGAGGCATCCCCAAACTCTCAGACCAAGCCAATAGGGGTTACCTGCTGCCAGACCTTAACCACCAAACTGTAATGTTGGCCAACTCAGAAGTAAAGGCACGTGCAAGAATCATCCCCATTGTTTGCGAGTTTCTGTAGTGGACCCTGCAATCATCAACAGCCAGCTGGCACCTCACTAGCATAGCAAGAGCTGTAACACTGGGAAAGAGTTCTGATCTTTTCCCTGCTAGCTACCCAGCACCTCACTGGCTCAGCAAGAGCTGTAACACTAGAGTTGTAACACTTCCTGTCTTCCTTCTCCCCTCCCTGCTGCTCCGACCTTGGTTTAGTGCTGAGAGTGGAGTGCAGCACCTGGGAGCAACCAGGCCGGAGGCTCAGTGGGAGGCAATGCTCTCTCCCTTTGGCCAGGGCCTTCCTGGTCAGGTGGGAGGACCAGCAGCAGAAGAAGACACAGGCGGGGCAGTGGCAGAGGCAGCAGCAGATTCTCCCTGCATGCACCTCATCCCCTCGGACTGGACCCAGAGATCCTTGTGTGACCCCCTCCAGAGCCTGCACCCATATAAAGTTACCCTGATAGTCCTCTGAAGAATGTCCCAATAAAATAATAGTGAAAAATAAGCTGACAATCAGCTGTTGCAAAAGCAGTGAAAGGGAAATAATTTAATTTTGGATCAAGTGGACATTTTATCCATTAGAATAACAAGAACAACAACAACAAGAAAATCAGTACATGTCTATGTGCTTGAGTTTACTCTGCTCCTTGAAGTCTGCATGTTCTAGAAGTGAGAGATTTATTCAGTATTAGGTTGTAGGAATGTCTTGATTTGGCTCCAACAGTGAGACATATTCATTGTAAGCCTTGAATTTATAGAGGATTTTTAGTGCTTTCAAATGAAGAACAAAAATTGTTCCTCTTCAAAATCCAAAGTTTCTCTTTGCTTAACCGTCTCCAAAGCCTTATCAGGGATTTATAAGATTGGAGACATAACTGGAGATTAGGGATTACAAAAGCAAAATTAATGCTAAATAATGATCTCTTCTTCCTTTCCGTCTTATCTCTCCTCCCTATCTCCTCTCTTCCATTCTTCTCCTTCTGTTTCTCCTCTTCTTTCTTCCCCTGTCTCCCTCTTCCTTCTGTCTTCTTATCTTCTCTCCCCCTCCCTTTTCTCATTTCTTCCTCTCTCTCTCCCTCCCTTTTTCTCTATTCCTTCTCTCCATCATCATCATCTCCTCTCATTAAGGAGAAAGTAGGGAAAGACTTGGGATTCTTATAATGTGTTCATTGTTAAGAAGCTAATATATTTTGGAAGAAGGGATTCAGTTCAAATTGTCTTTCTACCTTCTAATCTTCTTGAATTCCTGGCTAATAAGAAAGTAAGGCTGGATAATCCTCTCTTGAGGGAAGATTTCACAGCATCTCATTCATGCACCAATGTTTCTGCCATTAATACTAATAAAACTCTCTATCGCTTGTTGCATACCCCATCTAGTCAAACTGTAAAAATCTCTTAATGGCATATTAAATATGTTCGATGGAATGCAATCATGATAATCTTATAGAAAGGATGTTTCCTTTTAATTTATTAGGCATAGAAAGTACGCAACAAATTCATTTTTTAGTTTTAAATTTATTTAGCTAATTCACAGTGGAGTTATGGGCACAATCAGTTTCATCTGTATTTGCACTCCTTGTTTGCACTCAGTTAATGTTCATTATTTCACAGTTGCAGAAATAGTGAGATTATCAAACAACATAATTTGTGCAGAGTTTTAAAATAAGTTGCATGAAGTGTGGGATTAAAAGAAAGATAATGTAATGATTTATCCTTTTTGTCAGCTTGGTTGGATTTGGAATCCCGTAGGAGATGCACCTGTGGAAGAACCTGAGAAAGTGTTTTAAAATGGGTTTATTTGGGGAAGGATGACCCACCTTGGCAGTAGGTAGCACCATTCCATGGGCTTGGGGCTCAGACTGAATATACTGTGGAAATAGGATGAAGCTATTAGCATTAAAAGCCTTGGGAACTTCATTGTTTAGATCTATCAGACACGATTAAAATTATATAACTTTTTCTGATGTAAGAAGTATATTACTCTCACTTGTTTCAATGTTTCCATAGTTATCATTAACTATAGATATCGGGTTGTATGTTGCTTTTCTTTAAACAGATTTCAGGATTTCTGGATACAAGATTGGTTCATGTGTTTTAGTACAAAGTTTTTAAATACTAGGGTCATCTTTAGCTGTTAGAGCTCATTTGCATTGTAGTGCAGGTGTGACAGTCCTAACTCAGAGTCTCAACTTTCCTCTGTGAACATCACAGATAGACACAAGTCTAGCAAGGCTAGCTCACTAAACAAAATGTTCCAGTCAAATTAGGATGCATCAGACACTGAGAGGCTGCGATTTCCATATTGTAGATAATTTTTCTAAGCAAGCTTAAAGCATATAGATTTCATCATACTCCTCCTACTGGTAGGTTCTCTCCAAGGCACTTTGACCAACATTACTTAAAGTGATGAAATAAATGCTTTCCAATTATGATGATGATGGGTGATGCTGTGAGGAGATAGAAGTAATTCAAGCCTTTGAGTCCACAAACAGTTGCTATGGGAAGATGTATTATCCTCACAGAGTATCAATGATGGTATCTTCGGTTATTTGTTTGCTTCTTTGTTTATTATTTTTGAGCATAAAAAGGATGGATCACTTTTTTAATGTCAATAAAGAACAGATAAAAAGAAGGCAGAAATGAAGAGGGAAAGGTATACATTTCAAAGTAAGAAAAATAACTAAGGTCAAACAAGAGATCATAGCACAGTATGCATAGGGGTCGAGAACATGGGATTGTTCTCATGTCATAAGGCACAAGAAAGGAAAATCCTGTGTCTAAACTAATAATGTGAGAAGCATCTATTGTTCATTGTTAGTCATCACATAAGAAAGCTTTCTTCAAAAGTAAATATGGTGTCAATGGAGCTTTATCTGTATTCATTACTTCACAATGTGTTTGAAGAATCTAACAGTTGTCTCTGTAGTTTATGCAGGAATCCTGGGAAAGGTAGGAAGATGTAACAGTTAATTCTCATTTTTGACTTAATTATTGAATAAATCATATAATCCACACTTGCTAATCTAAAACAAAGATCTTTGTGTTGGATACAAAGTTATGACATATAACAGTTAGAAAGCTAGGGCCAGTTCTGAAATCCCCACTAATATGATAATTCTACAAATGATTATATGCAGCTGCTATAATTTTATAATCATTTTTTATAATTATAATTTTATAATCATTTTTTATAATCTCATATCCCTTTCAGACTCTGAAGAGTTCTGTGCAGTCTTGTTTTTAATCCACTTCTCTCAGAAGATTTGAGACAGCCCATATCAATAATGACTTTCGGTACATTTTGTAATGTTGGACTGCCAGAGTGTGTGATCTCACCTGTATGAGGTGGGATCAATACCAAGGATCTGCATCTCAAGTTCTGTCAGGCAAACTGGAGATGCTTTGTAATGAGTGTGAGATTGACACTGGCTCTGATGATCAGGGACCTGTGCTATGCATGTTGGTGACAAGCTGAAGTTCCGTGTCCTGTTTCCTCCCTCAGGATGTCCAGGTGCCACTGCAGACCAGGCTGGAAGAATGAAGCAGAGTCCTTAACAGCTGAGGTCTGCAAGATCTTGGTTCAGCTGGGAGGGAGTGTTGGGGAGTAGGGGCAAATGGGGGTGGGAAGCTTCTCCAAGGATTTCAGTGTTACATCACTTTTAGAAGATATTCAATGAAATAACTCTCTTAGAGGATTTTCTATGAAATAGCTGGTACATATACATTTTACTTTGGGTGATGTAGGGCTTGATATGAACCTTGGAGAGTGGTAAGGAATTTTCAGGCTAAATGTAAAATGTTTGGCTGGAGTTTAAAATACTGTAGCCTCATTTGCAAAGGGAGACATTCCAAGAATTTCAGGCACTTGGTGGATGGGTTTCTATAGGGAAAATGGAAGTTGAACTTAGTTGAACTTGTAGGTTTGCTAAGGACGGTGTATCATTCCTTAGATAGAAGACTGAGGTTTGGGCTGCCCAGATCAGGCAGAGAAGAGGAAGCCCTGCTGGAAAAGGGAGTCTTCCATTTTACACTGAGCTCAGAGGAGCTATGTGAACAAGGGAGACTACAATCTTAATAGAGAGGTACAATAGTAAAGTATAAGCAGAGAGGAGAAGATACTGGTAAATAGGTGTATGTAACAATTCCCTCCTGTAGATGTTATCAGATTTCTTTCCTCAAGATTTGTTTCTGAGGCGAAAGAAGAAAATTAGATCACTTTAAATCACCTTAGAAAGGTGCAATTGTAGCTCATATGAACACACATAAACTAGAGAAGAATGTTCAAGGCCTGCAAGAGTCTACACCAGGTACTCTGTGTTAATATTATATCTTCGGGTTCAGTGCTTTTATGGGATTCCTGAGTGTGTGAAAGAGTGGATCTCTGATTTTTGTGCCCTCTCTTGGGCTCTCTTTCTTCTGGTAGTTTGTCTTGTTCAACTTCAACTTCAATGTGATAGTTTTGTCTTATCTTAGATTTTATTTTGTTATATGTTTTTAAATGAAAGAATGAATGAATGAGAGAATGAACAAGTGAATGAATGAATGCTTACATATTAGGGTAAAGACTATCAACTGAACTGGGAGAGGGAATGTCAGTTTTCTCCAATGGAATGACATTGGGTATATTAAACACTCCAGAGCAGCTGTCATTTTCAGAAGTAGTTGACAAACAGATAATGGACTGAGGTGCGTGTTTGTGTATGTTTTGTTTGGTTATATTTTGGTCAATTTTGGTTTTCTTTTCTTTGTTTGTTGTTGTTGTTGACTCTTTCATCTTGTGTGTTGTATTTAGTTCTCTATGTTCAGAGGTTATATTGTCTTGGGTTTTTTTTTATTAATAAATTTTATATTCTTAAAAAAAAAAAAAAAAAGAAAGGTGCAATTGAGCTTTCTAGGCCCCAGAATTCACTGAAACATAATAATCTCATTGACTTCAATAGTCACCAAAATTAAAGACAAATTTTTCTACTCTCTAAAGTTAAGCAATTTCAATTTCAATAGTATTTATTTGATCAAGATAATTTTTTATGTTGATACAAAGAAAATCTTGCAAGTTTATTCACAAAAAAGAAGACAAAAAAGTTCTATTTACAGTGAGTTCCTAAAACAAGATGTTTTCATAGTAAGGAGATTATTTATTGGTAGGACATCACAGTTAAAACCCCAGTAGTGCATTTGAAATGCTGGATACCTAGCAGCTAATTTCTCCCTCCCCCCATAAAAAGGATTGCTTAAAAGGTCTTCATGAAAATTTAAATCTAATAAAAATAAAAAAGAAAATAACACCAAGTTCTTGATCTACTCCCAAGTCACTGAGCTGGTGCATCTAAAGAGTCACCAGATGACAACTCTGAATTAACCAGTGGAGTAGGCTGAATATTTATACTGACTTGACAAGTTTTGAATAATATTTCTAAACAAACCTAAGAAGAAAATGAATGTTAGAATAATGATTTGAGAAAAATACAGTTTATTACTACTTATTTTCTCTTTGAGAGTAAAATTTTTTAGATGTCATGTTTAAGTAGAAAGACTTACATGGTCTTGTTGGTGGATAGTCACGGCTTACAGGCTAGTGACTGGGAATGGCAGGTTCTAGAATGCACAGCCCAGGGTATACTTCCTAAACAAGGTATATTTATCTAAACATTATATTTTGTGAGCAAGTTCATTCCCTTTTAGTTCTTAGTATCCCATGAATTGGTACAGTGACTTAGGTTGAAATTATGGTACCAAAAATTGTATTTCACAGATAATTCATAAAAATTCAACCCCTCAGCATAGTTGATTCAAGTAGTTTTCTAGGTAATTGGATTTATTCTTAAAAAATAATGAAGTCACCCAACATTTCACAGAAGCTCCATAGAGGCCCTGCTATTATGGAGGCTTTTTAAAAAAAAATAATAATATTGATAAATATGACTATTGTCTTTTTGCTAATTAAGTCAGCTGAACATAAGCATAACATCCATACAACTCTCCCTGTACCAACAGTGTTTTTTTTTTTGGTTTTTTGAGACAGGGTTCCTCTGTGTAGCCCGGGCTGTCCTGGAAATCACTGTGTAGACCAGCTGGCCTGGAACTCAGAAATCCGCCTGCCTCTGCCTCCCAAGTGATGGGATTAAAGGCATGTGTCACCACCGCCCGGCCTATACCAACAGTTTTTAATGTCTTTAAATGTTGTTAATGATCAACATTGCAGCAAGAGGTCCCAAGACTCCTGAGCATCTCAGGCACTCAGTGGGAAGTCTAATCTTCATATGTGCAGTCTGTAAACTCTGTGCAAAGTGACTGTTCGTTACTGCTTGTATTCTCATCTAATGACCTACTCTTCTATAAACAGTGACATTAATGAACATTTAAATGAAAATCTCCCCTGAAATGCTCCTGGTCTAGGGGCATAAAAACTACCATGCAGAATCTCTTGAAATAGCAATTTTGACTTTGATGTATTTTAGGGATTTGTTAAAATGTAGAAGAAAGAATCATTTTAGAATAGAAGACAGCTTTCTTCTTATTCTCTATTGACAATTTACAATTCTACTACAAATACATTATGACATTTAAAGTTAGATTTATTTTGATAAGTCTTGCATTTTGATGTTTTCAAAGTAAAGCATATAAACGTATCTTCCTACTTTGATTTTAATTGTGGTAGTTACATTTCTATCACTAAGAAATAAGTAACTTTTTTTGGTATGGATAACAAACTGGTTGCAATTGATTAATTTATAATGATAAATATAATAATAAATAAAAATTTATTAAACTACAAAGGGTAAGATAGCCAAGTAGTTAGTGCCAACAACTGTCAAGAGCCTCTTGTGTGTGATAGCTTAGATAAGAGTCATATGTCCTTGAAGTGGCCAATAAAAGAAGACTGAACCCATTCATGAAGAAGACACTCTCATGACCTCTTGATTTTTCCTTGTATCCTCTGAGGTACAATGGAGATTAAATTTGAGCACTGAGGTTTAAAGTGAAAATGGAAACACACTTGTAAATCCAAAAGGCAACAACAATAAAACAAAAACAAAAAACAGTCAATGTCTTAGGGGTTTACTGCTATGAATAGACAACATGACCAAGGCAAGTTTTATAAAGGACAATATTTAATTGGGGCTGGCTTACAGCTTTCAGAGGCTCAGTCTATTATCATCAAGGTATGGCAGCATCTAGCCAGGCATGGTGCAGCCAGAGCTGAGATTCTACATCTTCATGTGAAGGCTGCTAGTGGAATACTCACTTCCAGGTTCCAGGTAGCTTGGATGAGAGTCTTAAAGCCCATGCCCACAGTGACACACCTTTTCCAACAAGGCTATACCCACTCTAACAGGGCCACACATTTTAATAGTGCCACTCCCTGGGTCAAGCATATGCAAACCATCACAATGGCCATATCTGTCATTCTCAAGATAAAAGTCCAAGAAATATCTGAACGTCTTCTCTCTGCTGTAAATAAGTTAGATATTTTACAATGTCTTTCTTTTTTTTTTCTGATAATGACATTGTATTAAGTACTTTGTAGTTTTTTGAGGTTAAAGAATTTTATATGACTATTATGAACCAGTTAAAAAGAAATCTCCTATGATTAAGAAAGTCTAGTTTTTCATTTCTGTTACTTCTAAGGCCCCACTATTTTTCAAAATTTAGTGAATGATCACATGATAAAAGACTAGAAGAAAGATCCCTGTGAACATATGTGATACTGTAGATTTTACTTATTGTCACTTTGACACATGGCAAAAACAAATAAGAAAAGGAAGCTTTCATATTCTCTGAATTATGTACTGTGTGGAAAAAAATGTATTTATAAATAAATTATTTTCTAGTCTGAATATAGTACTTATCAAAGATGTTTGAAACACAAAGTCATACATTTAAGCATTCATATAAAAATACTATCAGATCCTAAAACATTACTCAAATTCAAAATACTTATTAGAGTTGTTTTATTAGAAGTGTATAGTGATGGATAGTCTCAATATAAAACAAATGTGAAAGTAAGATGTGGTACTTGAGGAAGTTCATTTGGTAAATATGACTTGCATTAAGGACTGAACTATAGGCAGAGCAGCAACAGATTTGTTGTTCAGAGGAAGACACTTGCTGAACAAACCTGCCAACCTGCATTCAACCTTAAGTGTGGAGAGGAAGAAAGAAATTGATAGAGTTGTTTTTTGACCTTCACTTATAAATCTCTGTGTAACCCCAACTCCAATCATCATCACTATCACTACTACCACAACCATCACCACCACAACCATCACCAACCACACCACACCACCACCACCACATCATCACCATCAGTGGTTAAAGTAACAGAAAAACTGAAATGGTCAAGAGTAAAGGAAAGGAAAACTGAAGAAGAAGGAGCCAATAACTGCAGGGCTAAAATAATACAATAATACAACGCCAGGAGATCTCAGAGAATGGACTGGTCTTCATTTCTTTCACTGAAGGAAGCAACTATGGGTTTATACACATCAAAACCATAAAGTTATTTATATTAATTTCTGATGAATGACAAGCTTTCTTTGGGGTAAATAAGAAACCAAGAAAGTTCTTGCTGTTATCACTGAACTTGAGATATATTGGTAGAGTGACCTTGAATTCTGTCAGTGAAAATGCTGAAAAGAATTCAAGCTTGGGAAAGAGATAAATTCCATGCCCATGGAACTGCAACGAATGACTGAAAAGGAAGAATTAAGGATGCTTCTTGTAGCTGCATTAATATGTTTCTCCTTAATTTAGAAAGTTTTTGTATGATTATATTAAAGATCTAGTCACAGAAAAAAATCAAGGTAAATATATTTTTTTTCTTAAATTTAATTTGTGATTCTAGTCTGTATTTTCCCTTCATAGGGATGCCATCAAAACCAAAATGAAATCCCTCAGTTTTCATCATGCATAAAAATGTTGTGTGTTAAAAGCAGGCTAATGTAGATAGTGTAGAATTTCAGACATGGAACCACTTAATTTAAGTTAGTTAAACAAACTTTGCTAGCACCAAAGTTACTTACAGGATGATGTTTATGTATGTACATAGCCATCTGTCTTAGTCAGGCTTTCTATTCCTGCACAAACATCATGACCAAGAAGCATGTTGGGAAGGAAAGGGTTTATTCAGATTACATGTCCACGTTGCTGTTCATCACCAAAGGAAGTCAGGACTGGAACTCAAGCAGGTCAGGAAGCAGGAGCTGATGAAGAGGTCATGGAGGGATGTTACTTACTGGCTTACTTCCCCTGGCTCGCTCAGCTTGCTTTCTTATACGAACCCAAGACTACCAGCCCAGGGATGGCACCACCCACAATGGACCCTCCCCTTTGATCACTAATTGAGAAAATGCCTTACAGCTGAATCTCATGGAGGCCATTTCCTCAACTGAAGCTCCATTCTCTTTGATAACTCCAGCTTGTGTCATGCTGACACACAAAACCAACCAGTACACCATCCATGTAGCATTTGACCAAAACATATATTTTTAATTAAATGTGCTATTCATTAGTTTTAGAGCCTAACAGGGAGAAGTGTACTTTGTAGAAAGAAGCAGGACTGGTTAGAAAGCCCAACAGACACATGGACACATGCACATGAAAGGTATTGCCCTTAATAAAATGTCCACTCTTTATCAAAAAGAATTGCATAAAAATGGGAGCATTTTGCTACAAGCCAAGAGCTTAGATGTTTTGTTTTAATTTATTAAAGCAACGCAGAGAAGAAAACACTGACAAATGATTACAACTGGCCTTTTGCAGTGTAAGTTGCTCTGACCCTGTATAAGATGCCACTGAAAATATTTTATCTCATGTCTTCAGGGAAAGTGTGTCACAGATCACATGTATGATGACTCAAAAGTTTCCCTGAAATGTATATTTAATTCTGTGTGGATAAATGATTGAGGCAGGGAGAACAGGATGTATCCATAGAGAAAGGCATAAGAAGGAAGGATAAAGTCATAGCATTCTGACAGTTATTGTGTAGGTCTGCATTCTGATAAGAACCCACACCTCCTCATCTTGTTCAGCATCACCAGACTGTGACTGCAGCCCTCCAATTTAAAGTATAGCACCATGAACACCCACCTCACTCAGTGTCTAGGGTATATTTTGTCTCTGAGGTATGCACTCGTAAATTCACCAATTTTCTTCTACCGTTCAATTACTTGCATGATTAATACATATGGCAAATAAGAAATCTTGAGATTGCAATTCTGGAATATTTCTTTAAATTTTTATGCATTAGTCACTCAGCTCTGGCTTTCGGATGAATTGGTGATTTGCCACTGATTGTGTCTTTGGAGTTTTGTAGGTTAAAACCTAAAATAATGATAATAATGATTAGTATTATCACAGCAGCATCTACACATATTATGTAATATTATTTGTTTTTTATTTTCCAATTTCAGAGCTGATGTCTATGTCTTAAATCCATTTGGATTTGCCTCAGTCTCCATCGTCTTTACTCTCTCTTTTGCTCTGTCTACCTGTGTGTATGTCTGTCTTCCTTCCCCATGATCTTTCTCACTAGCATGCTGGTTTTTCAATCACACACTCATATTATCTTAAATCAGTGGTTCTCAACCCATTGATTGTGACCTATTTGAAATTAGTCAAAGGACCCTTTCACATGGTTGGACTAAGCCCACCTAAAAGCATATTTATATTAAGATTCATAACAGTAGCAAAATTGCAGTTATGAAGTAGCAATGAAAATAATTTTATAGTTGTGGGGATCACCACAACATAAGGAACTATAATAAAGGGTCACAGCACTAGGAAGTTTGAGAACCACTTCCATAAGGGTCTTTCTTCAAGATGTAACCCATGCACCATCTTTCCATAGGAACGCTACCTAACTGACAAAAAGAAGTCATTTTCATCCTTTCCTTTACTTCTCCCATTTTCCTTCAAGAAACAGTTTTATTTTATACTTTATACTGGGAGACATTGATGATTTCTGCTGTTTAAAATGTGGTCATAGATTACTTGCAGAACTCTAGAACTCAGCAATTGATGTTTCTGTCTTCAGCTTGTAATAAAATAATGTGTTTGTTAAGGAAAAACAGTCACTGTAGGGAAATAAACAGCTCCAACATAGTAATAGAATCAAGAGTATTAGTAAGCACAGCACACTGGCATATGTTTTGCATCAAGGTCTTTCTGCAAATACCTCATGGACTTTTCTCTCTTTGGTAATCCTACTTAGTTAAAGACCATGTGCTTAATCCCTCATTCTCTCGGCAGGTGTCTTCAATTTCCACAATGATTTTTTTCCTTCCCTCTGGAACCAGATTGTACAAAAGCAAACCTCCAATAATTCAAAAGTATATTCATAGCAAACAAATAGAGTTAGGAGAGGGAATTTGTGTTTGTATGTTTTTTTTTTTTTTTTAAAGCAAGCCTTTAGATTAAAATAAAGACAACAGTTTCAACGCAACCAGTTGCAAATAGAGGAAGAAGATACACTGTGTAAGCACTTCTCATTCTGTCTTCTATGTGCATTGATCTAAAATTGAGCACAGTTAACTCATCTGCAATTTAAGATTTGTGGCATAAGGACCCTAAGTAGTGACAGCATAAAACAATTACAGGCAGAAAGGTAAGTCCCCGCAATGACAATGTATGTTCCTGAATTTTAAGAATCACTGTTAGAAGTCAATTGACCGATATTTTATTATTTAACTTAAATATTCTTCACTGAGATTATATATGTGAGCCTATTCAGGCATCAAGACATCCCAAATTTACAATTTGTATTATTATAAACACAGTTCCTAAATATTTACTGGGTCTATTGACAATATCAAATGACTATCACTGTTTATTTCATTGTTTCAAATAGATTTGCATAGTCCAGAAAATTATCCTATTACTTATTAATAGCTACCTTAATATCTTAAGTATGTTATGTTACATCTCCTTAAGTAATCTTCATATTCTGGGATGAGTCTAGGGATGTGGAGGTCCTTATGTATTAGTCTGGTTATTCTTGGTTCACACTTTCTATTGTTATGCTTAGCTTGCTGCACCAAGGTAACTTTAATCATGGGGCTGTTAGAGCAGAAATTTTCTGAGCTGATGGTGCATATAATTACAGCGAATGCCTTTCATACCTGAGAACAGTCTCAGTAATGATAAGGAAAATGTGGTGGAGTAAGATTAACTCCTGTCTCCAAGGTAAGGGAGTGAACAGTCTTAGTCTAATTTACACTTATACGGAACCCAGTCTTACCCATCTTTGAAATGGAGAAAAATGTAAACATAAAAATCATTTATATCCTCTGGTATTTATTATTTATAACCAATTCAAGACACAGAATTCTCAGGTATCTTACCACAAGAATTATTTTTTTTTTCAGAAGAAATTGCTTTTATGTTTCTGCATTTGTGTAAAATATTTTATGGATTTTATTGTGATTATGTTGTTTAATCTAATGTGATACTTTCTGTGAGTGTGGAGGAAAGGAGCATTTCCATATTCAGATAGTATGGATGTATATGAAGGGCCTCATCCATCAACACCCCTCAGCATCTGCACGAGCTCTTTAAATATTCAATAATAGACAAGGGGAGGCTGAGCTGGTAAATTTCCTTGTGGGCTACCAGTGACATGAATTTGGATCAGTGAGAGAGCTCTGGGGTAAAATCATGAATATTTATGTTAACAATGTATTCCATTCTCCTGACATACTGCTCTATTTGGGATTTTGTGTAATATTTCTGAAAGATACAAGCTATTCCAGTTGGCTCATCTCACTTTCATACACCTTAAGTCACAGAAACATGTTTAAGGGAAAGAACACCAAGACAGTGATATCAGGGCTTATGACTGTCAATACAACACATCTATTCTGGCAGGGTTCATTCACACTTTCCTGGTACACATACAAATGGAAGTGTGTGTGTGCTCATTAATAAAAGGTCTCCCAACAGGCAGGAGGAACCAGCATTCTATCCTAAGAATACACATAAAAAAAAAAAAAAGTTTTTATTTGGAGGCATTTGACTCTAATCCCAAAACTAGAAAGACAGACAGAAAGATCTGCTATAGCATGTAGCTTTTGCTATCTTCCTTTAAGCTCTGGGTGGACCACACTATCAGCCCACCCAGAGAATATTGGATTCCTGATGAAAAACACAGACACACAAATTGTTCAATTTTAAACTGCCTATTGGCTTGATTGCTGGGCTCTTCTAAGCCTTCCTCACCTAGTGCGCCCTTCCCAATATACTTAGCTTAGCACCTCTCAACCTGCCCTCAGCTTCAGTTGCTCAGTTACCTTTAGTCCTCAGCTCAGCATCCTAACCTCCCACCAGAAGCATCACATGGTGGCTCCACTGAGATTTCACTTGGCTGATCATATTTTTTCCCTCTGAAGCATGGGGAGCCCCCCCCCCTTTTTTTTTCTCTGCATCTCCTTCTCCTCTGGGAAAATGGACGTTCCACCTCTTTCCTGCAGTCCAGTAATTAGACCTGACATCTTTACTGATTGACTAAGAACTACGTGGGGAACAGGACTTTAGCATCAGAGTCACTTGATACAGATCTGTAAGGCTTCTTCTTAATCTAGAATCCAGTCTAGTATAATACCAAACCTCAGGGCCCAGAGTCAGATCCTCTCTCAAACAAAGAATCCAAATAACAAAACAAAGTGAATTGCTTTAGATACATGAAATCTGAGGTTCCCCTGATATCACAAAGGTGCCACACTGTATCATTAGGAATACATGCGCGCACGCACACACACACACACACACACACACACACACTCTTTAATTTTTGAATTCTGAGAACCATGAGTTTTCATTGCACTATTGAAAAGACAAAACCATATTATAATCAAATCTGAAACAACACATGTCAGCTAGTTGTCCCATGTGTTCAAGTCACAGAAAAGCCCCCCTCTACTTAAAGAGAAACCAAACAGGATCCAAAACTAAATGTTACGAACCCTGAAAATCATTGATATTACCTTCCTAAAAAGTAAAAGAGAAAAATTTTAATGTCATCTGAGGTCAGATATAAGAATCTTAGGTAAATTGCACTGAGAATTTTGTCTCATTAGTAAAGGTCAAATCCATGATTACATAACACACATGTAATGTGTGGTATGTTAAAAAAAAAATCAGAAGCTTTGATACAGTCAGTGTTGCTTGGGAGAGCCACCCAACAGGGAAACATGTATCCCGAGCATTTCAAGTGTGAGTTTGAATTGATATAATACACATATAACGGAGGAACAAAGTTTCAAGTATTCATATACAAAGGCCTTAGCCACTGCTGTCTAATAAACAGATAAACTCACTTCAAACTTGCATATGAGTTCATATGTATATGGATAGTCACTTAATATATTCTTGCTAAATGTGTGCAAACTTTTTAAATGTTACCCATTAGGAGTTGACAAGTAAATTATAGGGAAGTGTTATTAATATCTATATATGTAACACTGTGTGTCAGTCTACAAGCATTAACATAATTATTTTTAAAATAAGACTGTTAGGTGAAGGTATACTGTGTTGTTCATCAAAAAGTCACTGCTTTTTGCATTTCTGAAGAAGTAAATGAGTAGGTGAAAAGAAAGGCACCATAAAAACACACATAAAGAATTGTCAACAATTATTGACTTCAAGGAAAGAAGAATGGTTTTTACCCTCCTCCTTTCTCCCATCCCCATTCATCTCACCTTCTCTTTCATTCTCCTTTCCGTTTTGGTTTTTTGGAAGCAGAGTTTAACTCTCCTTGTGTAGCCCAGGCTTTCTTGTAGCCCAGGCTGAACTTAAAACATAACAATCCACCCTCCTCCTCATCCACCCTATAATGTTTGGATTTCTTGCCTGAACATCTACAAACTTAGGGAAAGCTGAAGTTCTTACAGCAATGCTATTGGGGATGTGTAATATCTTTCCTTCTAGATGGCTCTGTAGAAATTTTGGAGACTACAACTCTACGATGCAAACGTTGATGAAGAAGTTCTGGATCAGTATCAAATCTGTTCACACTTCAGAATTAAACAAAGTTTATGGCTGTCTTTTACCTATGAAATTTCAACAGAGACGCAGCAGACCCACACAGCTGACTTCATTGGACAGCCCAACAAACAATGTTTATTGATTACAGTGTTCATCCACCTTAACTAGAATTCGGCAGTTTACCTAATTCTCTAAACTTTTAGAAATTAGTGGAGTATTCAGTAGTTTTTTGTTACTAAGAAAATGCCTGAGATATACGAAGGTGGTTGAGAAAGAACGGATTCTATTTAAAGCGAAACTAGCAACAAACCAAAACAACAAACAAACAAATATAACACCAACAAAACTGAATAATCCCCTGAGGGCCTCAGATTGAAACGCTTCGGCAGTATAACACTACCATTATCATGGGAGAGCTTTGTGTTGGCTCTTGTTTTACTTTTTAATGTTTTGACAACATGTACTTGTATTCAAATACATAAGCCTGCAGTTTTACAAAAGAGACAATACCACATAATTCACTGCCTGCTGAGGGCTTCTTGTGCACACAAGATATTAAAACTACAAAAAGGGAAATCTCCCACATGTATGTAGTTTATGGTGTCTTATGCAGTTAATAGTGTCAGTAGTTTGTATAATTCTAGAGAGAGAGAAACTGGGGCTGTGTTTATTGGAGATCCTTAGCAAACACTATTTCATTTTTATTTTGCAAGCTTCCATTAATGAATTAAGATCACTCACCTTTTGTTTTCTTTTATGGAGTGCAAAGCAGAGTCAGATATACCATAAATGATCCTTCCCTAAGAATATCCCACACAGATGCGTCTATTCAAGGAACTTAATGACCTGCTCATATTGATTTTTGTCTGTAAATAAAAGTGTTCAGTATAATGATAGATCAATCACAGAACTCTCAGCTGCCCAGCATTGTGTTGCTTTAAAATGCATGAAATTGCTTAGGGAAAATTGATCTCTTTTACTCTGTTAGTAAGTTTGGTCTATTTATGTTATGTAAAACTGTAGATTACAAATCAGATGTGAGCCACAAGATAAAGAAAAATTTTCTTAGCTTTTTCATGGCCCTCAAAGATTAATGTGTTTCTTCATTATTAGGGCCATAGTGGAAGGGTCTAAAATGTGTATGTGTTTTGTGTGTGTCTATATGTGTGTATGTGTGTATTCAAACATATACATCTGTGTTGTTGTGTGAAATTGTGTAGCATATGTGTGCTTCCACTATATATGTAGTGCATATGTGTGCTTGTACGTGTGCACACACTCATATATACATATGATATGATATGCAATTATTTTTAATGTTTCATAGACACATTAAAGACACAGCAACAATCTTTTCTCAAAATCACATTTTCTTATTTCTTCATGTCTAACAAAACCCTTTTCTATAATACAAGTTGACTTAAAAGGGAAATGAAGAAAATTTTCTGAACTTCTCTGATGTTTCAAGCCTGAACTGAGGTACTGATGATTTTCATCTTAATCCGTACAGGATTAATTCATACCAGGAACAGCCTTATCCTCAGTGTGAAGTGAGAGCCACAACTCAGGCACATCTTGTGACTCAGGACTATACAGCTGACAAGACCTGATACTGGGATCCAACCAATTCCTGATTCAGAGATGCACCCACAGGCATAAGAACAGACCTGTGTAATGACATTATATTTATCTTAGTCATATATACATTTTAATTTTTAGGTGGTAGATTCCTGGGGTATGTGACAGTATAAACTTTCCATCTAGCTGTTGGAAATTTATAATGAGTTACTATTATAAGCATATTATATGGCTATATGCAAAGCCTATTCTTAGTCTATTCAAAATTGTAGGCAGCAGTAAAAATACTACCTGGGGTAAATTTGTGCTGCCATAATAGAGTGAGACAGCTGCCTAAGGTCATTTACACACAGTACTTAAACTACTTATTATCTTCAGGGTTAGTATCTTCGATCACTAGTTTCAGAGCACATGGTACTGGAATCCTTGATTCTCAGCTGCTGAGAAGCATCACAGTGAGAGCAACGTTTTTCTTATGATCTGATAATTTCTTTGTTTTATTTCCTGTATTGTAATGTAGTTGTTTAATTATAAAAAGAAATGCAAAGAAGAGTTCTTATTAGATAAATGTAATATGCAGAAACTGTGTGAAGAATCCCAAGACAAAGTGATGCTCTCCATCTGAAGAAGATGGAACGGGACAAATCCTCTCCTAATGCTGTTTTGCTAAGTTATTTTTGATGAACACTCTGCCTAATTTTGTATTTTCCTACAGAATGGGGTCTCTGGATCATTGAATCAGATATTCCACTCAGACAGAGTTGACATTATGTGGACAGCAATGTGTATTCCAGATTCATTTGTCTCTTCTATGATTACATTGTAAAGGATAGCTCTAGAGGGATAAAAGAGTTGTCTGAATGGTTTAGGACTGTCTATGCAACCTGGGTTGGCTTTGAATCTCTGGTTCTTCTTTTCTGCCTTTCCTGTGATGGAATTACAGATGTGTTTCACCATATAGGTTGTCATTCATTTACATCTTGAATGTAGAGGAAAATGACAATTGAGTTATAAGGTCACTAAGTTGCAAGGTCATCACATAAGACTTATGATGCAATGTTACTGGTCTTTCTCAAAAAGGGGATACTGAGATTGGGAAAAACTACTTTGCCTTAGACATGTATTTCATTAAAAAGCCACATGACAGCAAGTGATACCAACTATCTTTGACTGGTGGAGACATGCAAATATCAGCCTCCATGTTCTCCTCTCCCCTCATCTCCTAGCTCCTCCTCTCCTCTCCTCCTCCTCTTAATCTCCTTACTCCTCCCACCTTAGCTCCTCCTACATATCACCCTTCCTGTTAAGATAAAACTTTTCTCTCAAAATAAAATTAGAGCATAACTATACCAATTTGTATCAGTAAGGTACAAGATAGATCTAATACCCAGTCCATCATTATGTTGACTAAACAGAACCTCTGTCATCTCTCCTAACTAAAAGACTTAGTTCTGAACCTGGCTTTTTTCTTGGCTTTAGAATGAATGTCAGCTGAAAACCATCCTCTCAAGTCTTTTCTCTCAAATAAATAGCCAAGATTCACTATGAGACTATAAGTCTTCAACCCCATCAGAAATCCAGAATGACTGAATTATGAGAAGCACAAAGCATAGCTTCTAAAACTTAGCCAATTTATAGAGACCACTGAACACCTGGACAGTCACTATACTACAAAACATTGGAGCATCTGATCTTCAGCCTTCAGGCTCAGGATCATCTGAGAGACCTAGTGATACAGAATTATTAAGGACTTATTACTCTGTCTTGGCAGATATAATCAGTCGACTATTCTGCAAGTGTGTCCTTTTCAGGACAGTAAATTTGTCTGTAGATGAAAGAGGCAATTCTTGCCTAGTGGCTGTCTCACCACAACTGGAGTAACTCCAAAGATGCTCAATTTCTCAAGACAGGGAAGCTGTCAGGAACAGAAATGTCTCTAATCAAAATGAACCTTAATACAGAAACGTTTGTAACCTCAATTCTGTTAACTTCTGACTTTTGAAAACCAACTATCCATGTAAGGCAATCTGGACTGTTGTCTGTTAACTCCTCTCAGCTATTTCTAAATAAAATATAGAAAACACCCTAACAATAAACCAGAGCCATGAATTTGCTATAGGCCCTTAACTCACAGGCTAGCCATCTCAAATCAGTTAAAAAAAGTTGAAGAGGGACTGAGTCTAAGCTTTGTATTCCTAAATGTGTTATATAGGCACAATGCCTATGAGAATTATATTATTAATCTCACTTCTATATCAATAAGAAACTCATACCAATGAAAACCTTAAATTTGAAATCAAAGTAAATTTTGTACAATTTAAGAAATTATAACTTCAGCTTAATACAATTATACAGATTTCTAACAATACATTATGGCTAAGCAGTAAATCCTAGCTATTTCTCCCTGTTCCAACAAGACCATACTTTTCCCTAGAAAGGCAGCCCAGTATTAACCACCTCAGTCACCAAGCTCGGGAATAGGGCTCTAACTCTTCATTAACTTCTTCAAGCTGATTATGGGCATTGAGATATTAGAAGAGGGGCGGGGGAAAGAGTAAATTGATAAGCCTCTGATGTCTGTGTCTTCACTGCATTCAGCTGAGATTCCAGGATATCAGAGGTTCGAGCAGGTCTGCTCAGCTTGCCTGATGAGTAGATACACCAAGGCTGTGTATTCTGCAATACACACAAAAAAATTTAGTACCAAAATATTTTTTGTTTGAATTCTGCAATCTAGTCTTCTGGTCCCCTGTCTCTATCATATCTAATCCATATAATTCTGAGAGTTTCAATGAGGGTGTGCTCCCACCATCCTCCCATTCCCGCCTCCCTGCTCTCAAATTCCCTAAAACTAGGGAATCCAAACTATTGGGTACCAAGGCTTCCATTGATGCCTGACAAGGCCACCCTCAACTACCTATACAGGTGGAGCCATGAGACGCTCCTTTTGTGTTCTCAGGCTGGAGGTTTTAGAATGGCTACTCCAGCTTGTTTCTTAGCTTGTTTCATTTGCTTGAAAAATTGTTTTCCAACAACCTGAGATTCCACCTCACACCAGTCAAAAATGGCTAAGATCAAAAACTCAGGTGATAGTAGATGCTGCGAGGATGTGGAGAAAGAGGAACACTCCTCCATTGTTGGTGGGATTGCAAGATGTTGCAACCACTCTGGAAAACAGTCTGGCGGTTCCTCAGAAAATTGGACATATCACTACCTGAGGACCCAGCTATACCACTCCTAGGCATATACCCAGAAGATGCTCTAACACATAACAAGGACATATGCTCCACTGTGTTCATAGCGCTTATTTATAATAGCCAGAAACTAGAAAGAACCCAGATGCCCTTCAACAGAGGAATGGATACAAAAAATGTGGTACATTTACACAATGGAATATTACTCAGCTATTAAAAAAATGAATTCGATAAATTCTTATATAAATGGATGGAACTGAAAAATATCATCCTGAGTGAGGTAACCCAATCACAAAAGAACATACATGGTATTCACTCACTGATTATTGGACTTTAGCCCAGAAGCTTGAAACACCCAAGATTCAACTCACAGACCACATAAAGCTCTGAAGAATGAAGATCAAGTGGGGGGGGGCTACAGTCCCTCTTAGAAGAAGTAACAAAATACTCAAGGGAGCAAATATGGATGCAAAGTGCAGGACAGAAACTGAAGGAGGGGCCGTCTGCAGACCATTCCACCTGGGTATCCATCCCATGTGCAGTCACCAAAGGTAGATGCAGAGTGGGTGTCAGGAGGTGCATAACATAACTGTCTCCTTAGAGGTCTGCAAGAGCCTGGCATATTGAGAGGGATGCTCACAGCAAACCATTAAACTGATCATGGGGTTCCCAACAGAGAAGATAGAGTGAAGACTGAAGGAGTAGAAAGGGTACGGGACCCCATGAGGAGAGCAACAATACCAACCAACCAGAGCCCCCAGGGTCTAAATCACCAGCCTGGGAGCCCTTAGGGAGGGACCCATGGCTCCAGCTATATATGCAAGGGAACTATATATAAATGGGAGAAGAGATTCTTGGTTCCATGAAGGCTGGACATCGTGGGGGGTGGTATTCAGGGTGGGGAGGTGAGGTACTGGGGAGGGTGGGTGTGGGTACACCATCATAGAGGCAGGAGGAGGAGGGAAGGAATAGGGAGTTAATGGGAGGGTGTGGGGCGGTGGGCTGTGGGAAACAGCTGGGTGCCTGGTTGAGCAAGCTTTGAACCCCGGACCTTTACCAGGACGGCAGGTGTTTGGCACTGCCCCCAGGCCCTGGTTCTTTTCATTCAGCTTTGGCCCTCCACAGCCTCTCCCAAAGAGAGGTCTATGACTATCAGTCACGAGAACAGTGCCTCAGGCCCTCCCACATGCAGATGAGGTATCTCTAAGCTCTCCGACCAAGCCAATAGGCGTTATCTGCTGTCAGACCCTAACCCACCCTGAAACTGTACATAAAGGCTCTATTCGGGAGAAGTAAAGGTGTGTTCGAGAATCATCTTGGTGTCTGGGAGTTTTTGTCTCAAGAGCTGTAACACTTGGGAGAGATCCGCTCTCCCGGAACCTTCCTGGGGCACCAAGCTGCTTCCTTGCCTGCTAGCTGGCTTCTATCGGCCCAGCCCGGGCGGCTCAGCATGGAGAGACAGGTGCAGCACCTGGGAGTGACCGAGCTGTGACAGTGGAGACTCGAGCAGAGGCAGCAGCGGAGGCAGGCAATCTCTCCTCCCTGCTTGCACTCGCACCCTTTTGGCCCAGACCTCTCACACCAGGCTGGGCTGAAGACCAACGTGGGTAGAGGACCCTCCCTGCTCTCACTCTGTCCTCAGCCGGGAGATCATCGTGGGACACCCTCCAGAACCGTTCTCCCACAGGAGGGAGGGGAAAAAGGGGGTAAGGGGAAAAAATTTGAAATGTAAATAAAAGTTCCAATAAAAAAAAATTGTTTTCCAGCCTTTTATTTTAAGGTAGTGTCTGTCTTTGTCACTGAGGTGGGTTTCCTGTATGCAGCAAAATGCTGATTCCTGTTTATGAATCCAGTCCCATTAGTCTATGTCTTTTCATTGGGGAATTGAGTCCATTGATGTTAAGAGATATTAAGGAACAATGATTGTTGCTTCCTGTTATTTTTGTTATTAGAGGTGGAATTATCTTTGTGTGGCTATCTTCTTTTGGATTTGTTGGAAGAGGATTACTTTCTTGCTCTGTCTAGGGTATAATTTCCCTCCTTATATTGGAGCTTTCCTGCTAATATCCTTTGTAATGCCGGGTTTGTGGAAAGATACTGTGTAAATTTGGATTTGTCATGGAATATCTTAGTTTCTCCATCTATGGCAATTGAGAGTTTTGCTGGGCATAGTAGCCTGGGATGGCATTTGTGTTCTCTTGGGGTCTATATGACATCCGTCCGGGATCTTCTGGCTTTTATAGTATCTGGTGAGAAGTCTGGTGTAATTCGATAGGTCTGCCTTTGTATGTTACTTGTCCTTTTTCCTTACTGCTTTCATATTCTTTCTTTGTTTTGTGCATTGTGTTTTGATTATTATGTGACAGAGGCATTTCTTTTCTGTCTAGTCTATTGGTGTGTGTAGGCTTCTTTTATGTTTTGGGCTTCTCATTCTTTAGTTAGGGCAATTTTCTTCTATAATTTTGTTGAATTATTTATTGGCCTTTAGTTGGAATCTTCAGTCCATCTATATCTATTATCCTTAGGTTGGTGTTCTCATTATGTCCTGGATTTCTGGATGTTTTGTGTTAAGAACTTTTGCATTTTGGTTTTCTTGACAGCTGTGTCAATATTTCTATGGTATCTTCTGCACCTGAGATTCTCTCTTCTATCTCTTGTATTCTGTTGGTGATGCTTGCCTCTATGACTCCTGATTTTTTTCCTATTTTGTATCTACAGTGTAGTCTTCCTTTGTGATTTCTTTATTGTTTCTACTTCCATTTTTATTTCTTGGATGGTTTTATTCAATTCCTTCACCTGTTTGGTTGTGTTCTCTTGTAATTCTTTAAAGAATTTCTCTGTTTCCTCTTTAAGGGCTTCTACCTGTGTTCTCCTCAAATTCTTTGAGAGTGTTATTTATGTCCTCTTAAAGTCCTCTATCATCATCATTAGAAGTGATTTTAAATCTGAATCTTGCTTTCCTGGTGATATGGGGAATTCAGGACTTTCTAGTGTGGGAGAACTAGGTTCTAAAGATGCCAAGTACCCTGGGTTGCTGATGCTTATGTTCTTGTGCTTGCCTTTCACCATCTGGATCTCCTTAGTGCTACCTGCCCTGTCTCTGACTGGAACCTGTCTTTCCCATTATCTTGGTTGTTTTAGAACTGTGTGGGGTTGGTGTTACTACTGGGGTTAGAGCTGGGGCCCAAGATCTGCTCAGTGTTCTGGACCAGGAGTGAATTCCTGAGTCCTAGTGGATCCTAGTTATTCCCTTGTTTGGGGTGGGTGTTTCTGTCTCCTTACCTAAGATGCTGCCCGGTTAGAGCTCCTGGGAGGCCCACTTCCTCTGGGTTTTGTGAGACTGGGTGCCGAGTTACCGCCCAGGATCTGCTACACATGAACTTTCTCATCTACTGTTTCTTTATCATTTGATATGTTGTCTGGGAACTTCTGAACAGCACAAAAGAGATTATTACTTATTGATTCTAGCCATTTTGAATGTAGAGAGATAGCATTGTATGACTGAAAAATATACCTCTTAGTCGGTATAATTTTCCATGTATTTGTAACTCTTAATTATTCTCACCATTCACATAAAGGGTTAACTCTGATGCTGAATCACTGGGGACCCAGGTCTGAGCTGAATCACTATTTGCTCATGTTGTAGATGTCAGTGATTCAGTTGTCTCTCCAACTACCAAGCTCCTTTTTTATGACTGGTAAGTTAAGGAACATGATGCTGAAGACACAGTCACAGGAGACATAGACAGAGGGTATTTTGTTGTCACCTGCAGCAATGACTGGCAATAACAAGAAAATGCAGCTGCAGTGACTTATCTGAAGTCTTTACACTTCTCAGATGGTCTCTGAGAAGCTGTACAGATATTTAATGACTTTCAAATTTTCTGTTCTCAAGATTTGTATTTCAGAGTTCTCAAGTGAATATTGGATATCATATTTGACTTCTGTCTATGGAAAAAAAGTGTCACAATTTTTTTTTTTTTTTTAGAAATCCAAGGTTTACTGTATCTCTTGGTTTATAGAGTTCTGAAATTTAGACTAAAGTAGCTAACATTTCTTTTCTCGCATTCAGCTTTTATAGTAGTCTTTTTTCTACACTGTTTTTCATTCAGAAAGATTCCTTATGTGTTTAATTCTTTGTAGATGTTCTCCCTGTGTTTATTGTCTATTTATTGTGTTTTCCAATTAATCTAAAGCTAATATAATATTGATTTTTCTGGTCATCTTTTCTTTGAAATTGGAAGCATCTTTCAAACCAAAAATGCATTAGGTTTTTAATGGTAAGAGATTGAATGAAGTGAATTTTCATATGGACTGAATAGAAAAACATAGAATACATTATTGTATTACTAGAAATGTGTACAAAAGATAAGTTAGGTGTCAAAATTCTTCAACCTAAAACTTGCAACTTTTTTTAAACTTAAATCTTTCATTATTTTTTTTATACTCCAGATTTTATTCCTCTCCTGGTCCACCTCTGACTGTTTCACATCCTATACCTCTTCCCTGCCCCCTGTCTCCAGGAGGATGTTCCCACTGCAACCCCACCCCACCTCTCTAAACTCTAAACTCCTTGGGATGTCCAGTTTCTCAAGGGTTAGGTGCATCTTCTCTGACTGAACAAGACCCAGCAGTCCTCTGACATATGTGTTGTGGCCAATATTAGCTGGTGTATGCTGTCTGGTTGGTGGTTCAGTGTCGGAGAGATCTCAGGGGTTCAGGTTAATTGAGACTGCTGGTCCTCCTACAGGGTCATCCACCTTCTCAGCTTCTTCCAGCTTTTCCCTAATTGAACCAAAGGAGTCAGCAGCTTCTGTCCATTGGTTGGGTACAAATATCTGCATCGGACTCTTTCAGCTACTTGTTGGGTCTTTCAGGAAGAAGTCATGATAGGACATTTTCATGAGCACTTTTTGAGCACTCCAAAGCCTCAGTAATAGTGTCAGGCCTTGGGCCTCCACTGGAGCTGGATCTCAATTTGAGCCTGTTGCTGGATCTCCTTTTCCACAGGCTCCTCTCCATTTCCACCTCTGCAGTTCTTTCAGATAAGAACAATTATGAGTCAGAGTTTTGACTGTGGGATGTAAACCCCATCCCTCAATTAATGCCCTGTCTTTCTACTTGAGGTGGATTCTACAAGCTCCCTCTCTCCACTGTAAGGCATTTCATCTAAGGTCCCTCTCTTTGAGTCCTGAGATTCTCTCACCTCCCGATCTCTGATATATTCTGGAGGGTCCCACCAACGTTCCACCTCCAAAGTTGACTGTTTCCACTGTTTCTGCTGGTCCTCAGGACTTCAGATCTTTTCACCCACCCAATACCAGATCATGTTCCCCTCTTCCCCCACCCTGTTCTCCTTTCCATCCCAGGTGCCCTCTCTCCCCCCTCTCTTGTGATTGCTTTCTTCTCCCTCTCAAGTGGGACTGAGGCATCCTCACTTGGGTTCTTCAGCTTGTTGACCTTTTTGTGTTCTGTGGACTGTATCTTGGATGTTCTGTATCTTTCTTTTTGACTAATATCCACTTATTAGTGAGTGTATATCCTGCATGTCCTTGAGTCTGAGTTACCTCACTCAGGATAATATTATCTAGTCTATCCATTTGCCTGCAAAACTCAGGATGTCCTAGTTCTTACTAGCTGAGTAGTATTCCATTGCATAAATGAACCATCATTTTCTGTATCCATTCATTTGTTTTAGAACATCTGGGTTGTTTCTAGCTTCTAGCTATCACAAAGAAGGACTAGCTATGGAACATAGAGGAACATATGCCCCTGTGACTCTGTGGGGCATCTTTTAGGTATGTTCCAAGAATGGTATTGCTTGTCTTGCAGGTAGATCTATTTCCGATTTTCTAGGAACCTCCAGATTAATTTCCAGGGTGGTTGTACCAGTTTGCAATCTCATCAGCAATAGAGGAGTGTACTCTTCCTCCACATCCTTGCAAACATGTGTTACCCCTTGAGATTTTGATCTTGGTCATTCTGATTGGTGTAAGTGGAATCTCAGGGTTGTTTTGATTTGCATTTCTCTGATCACTAATGACTTTGACCATTTCTTTAGGTGCTTTTCAGCCATTCTAGATTCCTCTGTTGTGAATTCTCAGTTTAGTTCTATACCCCATTTTTTGATTGGGTAGTTTTTTGTTTTTTTTTTTTGGTGGTAGCTTCTTGAGTTTTTACATATTTTGATATTAGCCCTTATTGGATGTGGGGTTAGTGAAGATTTTTTCGCAATCTGTAGGTTGCTTATTTGTCTTATTGACTATGTCATTTGCCTTAACAGAAGCTTTCCAGTTTTATGAGGTTCCATTTATCAATTCTTGATCTTAGAGCATAAGCCACTGGAGTTCTCTTTTGGAAATTTCCCCATGTGCCAATGAGTTCAAGGCTCTTTCTCACTTTCTCTTCTATTAATTCAGTATATCAATTTTTTGTGATGTCCTTGACCCAACTTAGACTTTGTGCAAGTTGGCAAATATTGGTATTTACATTTTTCTACATAACAGACTAGCCAGCCTTTATTGAAGATTCTTTCTTTTCTCCATCATATATTTTTGGCTTCTTTGTCAAAGATCAAGTGTTTGCTAGTGTGTGGTTTTATTTCTGGGACTTCAATTCTATTCCATTGATTAATGTTTCTGTGTCTGTACCAATACCATGCAGTTTTTATCACTATTGCTCTGTAGTAAAGCTTAAGGTTAGCGATGGTGGTTCCCCCAGCCATTCTTTTATTGTTAAGAATTATTTTCACTATTCTGTTTTTTGTTTCTTGTTTTTTGGGGGTTTTTGTTGTTGTTGTTGTTTTGTTTTGTGTTTCCAGATGAATTTGAAAATTGTTCTTTCCATGTCTTGAAGAATTATGTTGGGATTTCGATGAGGATTGCATTGAATCTGTGATTGCCTTTGTTAGATGAGTGGCCATTTTTACTATGTTAATCTGCCAATCTATGAGCATGGGAAATCTCTCCATTTTCTGAGATCTTCTCATGATAACTTAGTCAAGGATGAAGTAAGAAAAGAAATTAAAGACTTCCTGGAATTTAATGAAAACGTTGACACACATATCCAAACTTATAGGCCACAAGAAAGCAGGTAAGAGGAAAATTCATATCACGAAGTGCCCTGTTAAAGAAACTGGACTTAACAGCACACCTGAGAGCTCTAGAACCAAAAGAAGCAAACACCCCAAAAAGGTAAAAGAAAGGAAAAAAGGAAATAGTCAAATTCAGGGAAGAAATCAACCAAATAAAACAAAGAGAAAAAGACAAAGAATCAACAAAACCAAAATGTGTAACAATGTTCAATTTTTACTGTTAGTAGAGAAATTTCTTCATCCCTATAAAATGGTCTTCACAAATATCATTCATTGTTCTCTATTGTATATAAAATTAAACCTTAGAAAGCAAAAATAAAAAAGCAATGCTTTTAACTCAAGGATGTGCCCCATAAACAAAGGTTCTTAGATTTAACAGTCACAGCACATACAGGTGCTGTTGTATTCCAAGGGATGAACCTCACAACACTTGAGCTAGTGATGTTGTAGGAAACACCTCAACTTCTCCAAAATGAATCACTCCTCTCCACCTACACCACCATGCATTTCCTCTGTATTTCATTGGACTTTCAGCCTCTCCTTCCTTATGGGGATCTCCTTCCTTATGCGATCACCCTGTAAGGTTTACCACATCTTCCTCATCCTTCCTAGGAAGCACATGCTGTGTCAATAAAATGGCCTGAAGCCAGAATATTTTAAAAGTCAATGTTTTTATCAAGACTGACACATCAGAACCATGTCTGCTTTTGTCATGTTTTCTCTACTCTGGCTGATATCATACTGAGATTATTATAGATACTTAAAGTCAAATGGATAGAGTGTAACCTTCCTGTTGGTATTAATAATTGCTTGATAAAGTGATCTGTTAACATAGTTTTAGATAAGAAGTCATAGTGTGTACAGCATTTGTGTAGGATCAAGAGATCACACCCTCATCAGGAGGGGAAAGCATTGTTTGCTAAGAGTAGGGTCCTTCTGCAAATGTATAATGAAAGGAATGCAAATCATATTCCCACAGAAATGGTTCTTTGCTGAAGTATTTCTGTAGTATTTCCTTTATAATTTATGCTAACATCAAGGAATATTATTTTGATATTAATTTCTATATACAATATTAAGTTGACTTTCAAGATTTTAGAAGCAATAATAGGATAATTTATGTTTTTGTGGTTTGCCAATAGAAAATGAGAACTGAATTAAGGTTACTGCTGACAAGATTAAACTGTGTATTAGCATTTTAAGACTATTTAAAATTAGCTTAGCAACAATAATAATCACTATAAATGAAATATTAAAATACACTATGAAATATGAAACTGCTTTAGAATCTTCATGTTTCAGACAATGAAAACTTTTGCCTTTTTAAATTTTACATCATTTTAGAAGCCAAATCTTTGATTTGTTGGCTCCCAATAAGAGCAGAGAAAAACTTACATTGTAAAACTAAAATACTACAAAAATATATGCCAGCTATAGGGTTCTTTTAAATAGCACTTTGTTTTTTAAGTACTTTAGAGGTAAAAACAAAATTTTAAATACTTGTAATTTAGGCTAACTCCTCACACATTTCCTTACTATAGCATGTGCAATGCTTGATGATTCTGACCAAGGGATTTAGAAATGGTTGAGAAGCCAGTGACCTCACACACATCTCACTTTTAAGAGGTGTCTAGCAAGCATGCCAATATTAATGGCCTGGAAGCAGAAAGCATGCCTAATGGATCTATCAAGTTATTCCTAAGCTGCTAAAATATTACACAGTGTTCTCAGAGCTACTGACCTTTTAAAGTGGACCAAATATTCCACAACCCCCACTGAAAACAAAAGACGTAGAAGCTAAATAACTCAACCCCATTTTCAAGTGATTAAAATATATATATATATAGACAGGTAAAACCTCTTAGGAAAACAGAGAAGACAATTTAAAAATAGTCTTTTCATTATTTTTAAATTGCCTGACTTCATACGTTCACAAACCCATAATTGCCATCTCAATAAAAACCAATCAAGTTTGATGCAATTCCCTTGGAACTTACATGCTTTTTTATGAGTACTTTTATTCATAGATTTTGAAAGCCTGTGTGTGTGTGTGTGTGTTTGTGTGTGTGCACATGCGCGCACACACACACATGCACACTGGTTATTAGTACAGGTGTCTTGCTAAGAGCAGAAGAGAATAACATTTCCTCAAGCTGGAATTGTGAGAAGGTGAGAAGCTGGATAATGAGCTTGTGTTCCTTGAAAGAACAAAAGTGCTCTAAAGTGCTGAGCAATCTCCTTAACCCTTTTGTTCACATTTGTGGTTGGGTTTACCTCCATCCCCCTATTCCTTTCCCATCAGCTTTGTTTTGCTATCTTTCCTCCCATGAGGACTTGCTTTGGTTTTTACATAAAAGATCTTTTCTAGTTCCTGAATTCTACAGGTACTTCCAATTAAAAATATCAATATAAAGTTTTAATGCTTTGACCCACATATGAGTGTTTTGGTAGATCAGGGTTTATATATATAAAATTATATATATAATATTATATATATATATATATATATATATATATATAATTTTATATATATATAAAATGACTGCTGGCTAACTTTCATGGTTATGGAAGGGGCCATGCAGTCTGCTGGGAAAAAAGTCTCATCAAATTCTTACATGAGCTGTGAATTCTATAAACTACAATGTTTGCCTAGTGTTATAAGTGTAGCCACTGCCATTCTGATTGGATCTATGGACTGTTCCACAGACAGAAAGACATTTTTGGTGCTGTATATCTGGCCACAAATTGAACATTTTCATTAAACATTTTGAAGAATGCAGGATCATTGTCGAGAAAGTGGTGGAAAGATTGATAGAGACAGAAGTGGGAAGACCAGAGCAAAACAGTGTCTTCTGGATCTGACAGAACTTCTCCATTCATGAACTCAAAATAACTGTAATTGTCTACATAAGACCCATACAAGATCAACCCAGTCAACGTTTTTGTATCAGGTAATGATGTTCATGAGCTTTTAACATAAACTGAAGCACTAAAGTTATTTAATGCCTTCTGAAGAAAGAAGTAATAGTTTTCTGTGAGAGAATGGCTCCTGGTAGGTGAGCTATACTCCTGTGGAAGACCACACACCCAGGAATATAATGGCAGAATGAACTGGATTTTATAAGTTATTAAATAAAAACAGAAGACATAAACTTGAGAAGCAGAGGTAGATTGGTAGATCTGGGGTCATGTATTGGGAGGAGTGGTAGATTAATATAATTAAAAAGAAATCACATGAAACTTTAAAAAAATTAGGCAGGACTCTAAATCTTAGGCTAGAACAAGGAAGTAGGCTTCAGACATGAAAATGATTTTGGGCTAGGACAGGGCAATAGGCTCAGATATTTTGGTCATCTTTATAAGCCCTTAGAAACAGTGATCCTGGGAGTCTTCATGGAACTTTGTTTATTGCCTTGCTTGTTCTTTGACTATTTGTGTTTATTGTCTTGCTTGTTCCTTTACAATTTGCATCTATTGTACTGCTAGTCCTTCAACCTAGAACTGACATTAATACTTGCATGTAATTAAAATGGTATAAAAGAAAAAGGAGAAGGGGTATGGATAGGGTTTGTAGGGAGGGGAAATGAGGAAAGGGGATGACATCTGTATTGTAAATAAATAAAATATTCAATAAAAAAGGAATCATATGGAAAAAATTAACAGAGTTATTTTAAAAACTAAATACAAACTTTTAATACTAAATATCCTGCCCTATTTAAATGATAATTTTTTATTGGAAATTTTTTATTGGAAAATTTTTTTACATTTCAGATGTTCTCTCCTTACCCCATTTCCCCCCCTCACTCCCAGGAACTCACTATCCCTTCCCCCCTCTCCTATCTCGACGTTGGTGTACCCCCACCCTCCCTCCCCGGTACCTCACCTCCCCACCCTCGAGTATCCCCCCCACGACGTCCAGCCTTCATGGGACCAAGGATCTCTTCTCCCACTTATATATAGCTCCCTTGCATATATAGCTGGAGCCATGGGTCCCTCCCTAAGCGCTCCAGGCTGGTGGTTTAGCCCCTGGGGGCTCTGGTTGGTTGGGATTGTTGCTTTCCTCATGGTGTCTCGAATCCTCTCAACTCCTTCAGCCTTCACTCTATCTTCTCCATTGGGAACCCCATGCTCAGTTTAATAGTTAGCTGTGAGCATCTGCCTCTGAGTATGTCAGACTCTTGCAGACCTCTAAGGAGACAGCTATATCAGGCTCCTGTCAGCGTGTACATCCTGACATCCACATCAACCTCTACCTTTGGTGACTGCACATAGGATGGATATCCAGGTGGAATGGTCTGTAGACGGTCCCTCCTTCAGTTTCTGTCCTGCACTGTGTCTCCATATTTGCTCCCTTGAGTATTTTGTTACTCCTTCTAAGAAGGACTGAAGTCTCCCCTATTTGGTCATCATTCTTCATGAGCTTTATGTGGTCTGTGAGTTGAATCTTGGGTATTTCAGGCTTCTGGGCTAAAATCCAATAATCAGTGAGTGAATACCATGTGTGTTCTTTTGTGATTGGGTTACTTCACTCAGGATGATATTTTCTAGTTCCATCCATTTATATAAGAATTTATCAAATTCATTGTTTTTAATAGCTGAGTAATATTCCATTGTGTAAATGTACCACAGTTTTTGTATCCATTCCTCTGTTGAAGGGCATCTGGGTTCTTTCCAGTTTCTGGCTATTATAAATAAGGCTGCTATGAACATAGTCGAGCATATGCTCCAGTATGTTCATAGCAGCTTTCTCTCATTTTCATGACTCCATTTTATTTAATAGCTGAGTAATATTCCATTGTATAAATGTACCAGAAATTTAGATATATGTAGAAAAGAAATCAAAGTGAAATAAGTTTATGTCAATAATAAAACATTGAAGTTACTATGATGCTTACATATGTAACATGACAAAAGTCTGAAGTTTTTCTAAAGTCATAAAGAGAAAAATTTACTTTGTCCTTGTAAGGTAAGAAGAAAACATTCATCCTGATGTTTGCACTGGTGTCTTAAACAGGTTGATAAGACTCGGAACGACAGTGCAGCACTTTCCTAAATGGATGGGCATTTCAACTGAGTCAGCGTTGATCTACTTTAGTTAAGCATTTTTTTTCATAAACTGGAACCATCTTTACTAGCATAGTCTCTGAGATTCAGATATTTTTTGGGACACATCATCCTTCACAGAGTATTATCACATCCTCAAAAGCACGCGAACAAGCCAGGACCACCAGAACTCCAGAACTAGAATGTACTCCAAGTAAGACTTATATAATTAGAAACATTATTTTTGTGAAAATTGAATGCTATGAAGTGCTCATCAAAATTTTCCTGGAGAAGAAAGGGAAAGAAGAAGATACAAAGACAGCCGAAGGAAGAGGAAGGAGGCATACAAAAACTCCCAATCCATTAAAGATGATTCAAATCAAAATGACAAGAATTTCAACTCTTGGTGAATGGTTTGAAATTAATCATGACAATTTAATCTAATCTGGATGCATTCTAAAGGCTGCACCTCACTGGCTGTCTTACAACTTTCCTTGGTGATTTCAACAATTCCCTTGCTTTTGATATCATAAGGACAGTCTGATACTTAACAATTGTCACATTTGATTTTTTAAAAATTATCTTATTAAAATTACCATATAAAATGTCATAATCAGTATGTAACATCCTAAGACCATGTACTATGTAAAAACAGGTTATGACATGGTATGCTCCAAAATTAAATTGACATGAGTATAATTTGAATGCAAGATTTAACATAGGAAGTACCCACACTACTGAGACATGCCTTAAGTCACCGATGCCCTGTTTTTAAGAGTGATTTATATTCAAAGGATGATTTACTTGAACACATGTTTGTTTAGAAGGAAAGTGGCTCTCAGAATAGTTTGGAGTTGAAGTCAAATCTTCGCATTTTCTCTTTGGTTGGAGGTAAAGTGTGATGGATTCTTCAAAACAAACAAACAAATAAAAAAAACAAAAACATAACAAAACAAAATTTACAGAGTCCTTTGAAAACTGCCAAGTCACTCGAAGTGTAGAGAAACAGATCGAATTGCACCCACTGTTTGGTTCATTTAGCTGGATCTAAGAAGCAATTCTGTGTTGGCTGGCTAAGCTGTTACAGAAAGGTTGAAGGTACACAGGAAATCAAAGAGAAGGGTCTTTCCCTTTGAGATAGATTGCAGTCTCCACTTAAAGGCTTGCAAGTTTTAAATACGTGATCGAAGCAAAGGTCCCTCTAGCTAGTGAGGACATAGCTACTATAATCTAATACTAGAATTTACCTCAGTATTAACTCTATAACATCTTACCGACAAATTTTATCGTGCCCATTGGCTCAATGGAGAGAAGCACCTAGCCTCTCAGAGACTAAAGTGGCTAAGGTGGGGATACAGGAGAGGGGTACTCAGAAGATGGGGAAGGATTGTGGGAGGGGGTACTGGGAGGGTTATAAAGTGAATAAGCAAAAAAAAAAAAAAAAATTAAAAAAAAAAAAAAATGAGAATATATTTTTGGTCCATAGACCAAATATAGAGAGCAACCAGATCAATTTTGTTTTCTATCAAAAATCTCTAGAAAAGTGGTTGAAATTTACGTTTTTTCAAGTCTGTAATCTCCAGAAGCCCACATGTACCCTGTTGCACAGGCAAACTTGGTGTGCTAAAGCTGATACCACCAGTATTGTGTTTGTAGACAGTAAGAATCCTGTTAAAAATATTAATAAAATCTATATTGGCTAGTGAAAAAAAAAAGAAAGTATATTTTGAAGAAAAAGTGTCACATGTTGTGTAGCTAACAGTCTTTTTTGTTTTGAAATGAATGTGTTGAAGATACAAGGCTATAAGCATGTGCCTATCCCTGCTTACAGACACCATGAAAATGAAGGAGATAACTTAACTGGGGGGTGCTCCAGGAACCATTTCATTTTCTATCCAGTTTGTCTCTGAGGAGCAACATTTTTCTTGCTTTGTTATTTTTCTAGCCCCATAAGATATGTATAGCGTTTTCTCTTTTGTTGGATACTTTAGAAAACTAAGACTCCACATCCTACCCACAAGAAATTTTAAATATCATTATGAATATTACTACTATTTTTTTAAATTAAGAAGTTTTAATTAATTCTTTTTTATTATACTCTTGTGGATGATCATCTTTGATAACTGTAGTATTTAGGATAGAAATTCCCTCACCGTGTGTGTATGTGTTTCAATTTGACATGAAACAAAAATTTAATTAATTATTTCAAAAATGTGCATCCTCTTACAGATGACACAGTTTGATTTTCAGTACCAATTTCCAGCAGCACACAATCACCAACTGGATTTGGGTACTGAAATCAAACTGTGTCGTCTGTAAGACATTGCATATTCTTAACCATGGAGCCGTTTGTTCAGCTCAAAATTATGTTTTCAATAGACCATACTTAATATAGAAATGGATTGAATGGAAGTAGGTGATGGGCAGAAAAAGATCAGACATATGTTGTCATAGGTAACAATGTTGTAAATAAGATAGTGAGATCCAGTCTGGACACATGTTATAGAAGTATGCTATATGAACACAGACTGAATTCTTCTTAAATCCCAGAGTGTACAGAAATAAATATTACCAAGTATAATACAAAATTTCATGGTGATTTAATTTTCCAATCACATTGTGTTGACAGATTTGATTTTCAGTTGACATCTGAAATCTCCCTAGATGTCAAGTTTTGCTTCTCCACTGTGGTATGATCTTAACCAGGTCAAATTGATATAAAAGATCCATGCATTCTGGGGAGCACCATTCCATGAGCTCAAGTGCCAGACTTAATAAAAAGGAAATCTTAACTGTAGGCAAGCACTCATTTCTCTTTCTGTTTTTTGATCAGTTGCCTTAAGCTCCTGCTATTATGACTTCCCTACCACATTAGATCATAACCTAAATCTGTGAACCAAATAAATCCTCTTTTCATCCCAATACATCAGGTGCTTTCTTACAACATCAGGAGAAATAACTAAGTAACGGATCACCACATCACCCCTTTTCCGCCTGTGGACAGGAAGCTTCTTATGAAAATAAGATAGAGCATAGATCTTTGTACAATATCCAAATTTCATCCCAGGTATTAAGTTCTCAATTAATCAGTGATAATGTATTAATAGACAAAGTGACTCTGAAGTGACGTGATAGGAGAAGTGCTGCCTGAGAGATTTGCTAATTATTCCATTGATCCTGGAAATATTAATTATGTACCAAGTGATGATGTGAATTAAAAATTTTTTGGGAGAATCACAGATGTCCAGATACTCTATTTAACCCACTCTCTGAAATTATTGAAGAACAAAAATTACTGCACAGTATTTTTATTATTCCTTCTTAAGAATGACATTTATAAGAAAAATGTGAACACATAGTTTAAAAAGGAAGAAAGATAAAATATTTGTTTTATATACCCAAAAGATACTCAGTGCTGAATTTAAAAATTATATACAATTTGAAAATATACTTTTAAAACAATTAACTGTCTTGATTAAAAAGAAAAGTATAGTTACTTCAATAGAAACAAAATTAATCATTAACATTAAACTGATAACATTAATACTGGAAATTCACATACTTGGAAAAATAGCATAGGAGTTTAAAAGATTTATAAATAAGTAAACAAGGCAAAATATTGGACATAGGTGTCCATTTCTCTGTTAACAAATAATATGTAATGAAATTTCATAGTAAATTTTTTAAGAAAAATATAGTATAGTGTGAAATAATCAATCCATCATCTGGTCATTGAAAAAATATGACCATAATAGTTATCCAAGTGGAAAGGGTGTGGCATGTAGTATACTCATCCACATAGAGATAGTTGACCTTATCATACAGAAGGAAGATTAACGCTTGTTTTTTGCCTCTAGTCATTTAACAATGGACTGTTGGAGGATTGAATATGTATCTGCTATTGGTGATAGAAAAAGAAATAACTACAATTTCTCCCCAAAACAGACTCTACTTGGGCTATGAGTAGCTAAATGATTAATTATAATATAAAATCATCACCACCATGAAGGATTAATACAATCCAGCTTTACTCCTTGGTCCACATCATTCTGGACAGTTCTTTGTTGGAGATCTGAAAGGATTTGTAGTCTCTTAGGATCCCACACTTCAAACAGCTCCAACCCAGTATTCAATGTTGGCAGGTGGCTTGTGTTGAATGTGGATATGGATATTGCTTGTAGCAATGTGGATATGGACTTATTGCAGAAAGGGCTTTGTAGCTAGTGGATGGAAAGCTTAGCACTGCTTTCTAAATTACAGATGCAAACAAATTTTAACAAAACATCTTTAGCTTTGGTTTTCCTATATTGCCCAATTCTCGTTGAGTGATACTTGGCATCCTTAGACCAAGAAGACCAATTCAATGCCAATGTCTGGAGTTAAGAACTTTGCATATATAACACATTTATTTATTAATGAAGGCTTTATTCTAAACAAGTCTCAGCCCAAGTGATTAGAAACTTAGATGTTAATTTACCAGCCTGAGTAGTCATAGATCTTGTAAATAGGTAGCCTCGGCGGACAGTACCAACTTTGATAAGGACAAGTGAATCATAGGCAGAGTCATAGTGACCTGTCCCCTGAACCTACACCAGCTAATACCCTGTTCTGAAAGGTATCTGTACTCCCTCTGAACACCTATGCTCCAGTGTCATTCCCTTCCCCACATCCTGCCTTTTTGTGTTTATAACCCCTGTGTGAATAAGTAAATTATGATTTGATTTAAATAATTAAATAAAATTAAAAATAAAAGAAACTTAGATGCTATCTGTTGTATTTTATTTCATCTCCCAAGAGTGGAGACAGTTCTCTCTACACCATTTGTATTGCAGAGCACATGACATCCTCCTCTATTTTCTTATAAGTGTATTAATTTGAGAAGAATTTGGAAAAGATGTCCACAGTTTATTAAGATCAGTTAATGATAATATTGAGCCAGGGCAAGCATGTTCCTGCTGTCTATGATCCAGGAAGCAGTGCAAGTGAGTGCTTGTTTAACCAGAGCTCCCACCAAAATTAGTTTGAGAATTCTCATGAAGACTGAATCTCATGCTTATATAAATACTGTACTCCTAGCTTATGTTTATTTTATTATTGAATTTATTACTGTTTTACATCAGAGTCATTGAATTACTTTCTAATTCTTTTTCTGAGCACACAAACATGGGATTCTAAGTATGGAAATCAACTTGAAGATGAATTAATGTCTGTCAATCAGATGAAGCAAAAATACCTAGGCTATTTTGCACACTCAATCACTTTTCTTCATTGGTTAAATAAAAGTATAATAATACCTGAACTCAATTTTCTTTCCCCAGTGTATGAGGTATTATCCATTAGGTGTATGATCTTCTGTAAGAAAAAACAAAAACAGAAATCAAACAAAACAAACAAACAAACAAAACTAGTTTGCGTATTGCTTTTAGGAAAACATTATCTCCTTTTTTAGAAAAATAATGTAAAAGAGTTGTTTTTAAATGACCATATATCAGGCAGATCAAAAACTTAAGGGGATTTTGTAGCCTCCCATACCGGGGATATGAATGCTCCACGACACACATTTAAATTCTGAGCTGTAAGCTCTGCTGAATTATGTACAATTCTTAAAAGACAAGAGGCAATCATAATTTGTGACATTCCAAAGAGCATTTCATATGAAATGAATATATATTGAATATTAGTTTAAGGTGAGTTTTGGAAGGTATTAACTCAGTATTCCAAATATGACTTTATAATTTACTTCAGAATTCTTTTTATTGAATACATGAAAGTACCTGTATAAAAACATTTATATCTATTTTATTCTTTGACATATAAAACTATTACTATTTTAACTATTCTTCTTTTACATAATAAATTAATTCTACTCAGAAAAGTTCTATCATTTTAATGAGACCAAAGAGTTAAGTAGATATGTTGGAATTGTCTTTCAGTAAAAGTCTTGTCTTAACTATTATTAATTCTGTTTCATAGTAAGAAACAGCAGTAAGAAAAGATATTGATGTTCTTGCCTGCAGGTTTCATGGATTGAGGAAGAGTACCATACTGATTAGCAATTCTGTACTTATTCAAGAAACTTTAACTCAAGAACTGGATTTCTCCAATTTGAAGGTGATGATATTCAGTTTATCTCTCATAAATTAATTTTTACAGGTCAAGTTTCTCTCTTTCTGTTTGAGATATGTTCTCTTGTATTAACTATAAAATATTGTTTTAACTCCATATATATTATATGATTAGACCAGCAATTTTCTTTATGAATGATTGTTACACAGCAGTTCACAGCAGTAGGGTCAAGAATTCAAAAGAAAGTTCTACATTGTCCGTATCAGTAATTGAACAGACAAAGTAAGTTACATGTCACATCAGACCAATTGTCACCACTGCAAAGTACTTTGTAAATGTTTATTATCCTATATATCTCCTCTACTTAACCTGCGTATCTGCAGAGTCAATTAAACTTTTCAATATTCATGGAAAAGATGGAGATATTAGCAAACCCATGTTTTGTTCTATTCATGTTTGAAATGTAGGTTACAGTTAAGTGTGTGTCTGTGTTGGATGTATATTTTATGTCACGTTTTAAATCCATGACACAATAAGCCAAAATTTTTATGAGGATTTTATATAAAAAAAGTAAGTAGATATATAAAATGGACCAATTAACTCATTATCTTGGTTCTATTGCTGAGTATTAGAGTCTTGTTGTAGCTCTTTGTATTACAAATGGTGATCATGCTCCCCAAATACTGTTTATAAAAGAGTATGAGCACATAAATTGTGGGAACCTGCCACTAGTTTGTAGTTTGTCTGATTGGTAAATAAAGATGCTGGCAGCCAGTGGTTGGGCAGGACAGAGGCAGGACTTGAGAATTTCCCAGGCTGGGGAGCTAGTAAGAAGAGAACGAGATCTGTCATGCCAGGAGAAAGAGAAGAAGCAGCGAGACACCATGCCAGGGAATAGTAGAAGGCAGTGGCATGTGAAACAGGCGGGAGAGTAGACCCCATTGAGCAGCCTTCTGAGTCTAGGTCAGCCAAAGTAGAATATAGAATTTAATAAGTAATAACTCAGGATTATCTGCAGAAGGTGGATCAACTGCATGGAGCTCAGGAAGTGGCCCAGCCATTGAACTGATTAAGGCTTTATATCAATATACAAAGGCTGTGAATGTATCTTTCATTCAGGAACACAAAACACTGGGCCAGGTAGTGAAATAGCACAGCTGGGATTTATTACACACCTTAGTTCAACATCTTGTGTTCTTTTAAACTGATTATATAGCTGATGGTGACTTTAGCCTTCCGGTCTTTTACCCTCTACTCCCCAGGGTAGGAGTATTAGTGTCTGCTACCACATCTAATGCATACACTGCTAGAGACCAAACCCAGGATGTTGCCAGTGCTTTGCCAGAACTACATAAACTCTGCTACATATTCAGTCTATGGAAATACATTTAAAATATTTCTGTTTATTATTTTAAATTAAGTGTATGCCTGTGGTCAATATGTGTGATGATGCCAACGTGTCAAAAGAGGGCATCAGATTCCTCTGAACATTCTGATGTAGATTCCTATGGTAAGAGAAGTATCATATCTTAATCTCTAAGCCATCTCTCCAGCCCAAGACTTTACTTTAAATGTTGGATTTAAACATGTGACTCTGAGGCAGCTAAGTATTGTAATTCTCAGAGTGTAAGTGTGTCATGCATTTTATTTTACTATTCTTTGTAGAGAATATCAACTTTTGATGGAGAAAAGAAAATACTTTTAAATATATCACCTTTTCACTTGAATTTAGATTAACTTTAAAAGTTTATTTCCTGACCTAAATGTTTCAAAATTCATGTTATTTTCCTATTCATTATGACTAAATTGATTTCAGTCAATAAAAAGTCTGTTGAAATCCAGATTGAAAAAAAAATCTATCCACTCCTTTGGTGCAAAAGTCACTTTTCATTCACTTTACAGAGGTGATTAGATTTCTTTCCAAAAATTTTTATACCATTTTTTCAAGAAATTGAAGGAAAAAATATAAGACCAACATTCTTGAAATAAAAATTAAAATGAAGTGCTTACTGGATTTTACAAGCCTACCTTTGATTTTGACACACCAGAAGGACATATATTTTATCATGTAATTAAAAACCCCTAGCTTGATAATATTTACATTGTAATAGTTTAAAAACACAAATAGTTAAAGTAAACAACAAAGTGATTACACCAAAATCTTTCTTTCTAAAGAATGCTTGAAAGCTATTACTATTAATATATAGTAAACAAAAGTCTGTTTTCATTCTATAATGACTGGACAGCAGACAAGAATTGCTTCAAATAAGTTCCAAGAAGTCATTGTGTCTCTCTTCCTCACCCACAAAACTTTCAATATTACAATGATGAACCAATGAGAGGTGACCTGTCTAAGTAAACAGCTTCACTGCATAATGTCCACTGAGATGCTATGTCCATGTTAAGACATGGCTGCCATCACAGAGAGGAACTCAGAGATAAGAGATCCATCCTAAGGCATTTTGTTGTTCTTGTCAATTATTAATCTAGTTTTACCTAAGTGCATACTTTCAGACTGTTATAACCATATGTCAGGCTACACCATGATAGTATTATCATGATAGGAGTTGATCATTATTTATAGATACAGAAGTAATGATTTAAATGAGCAACTGAGGATCTTGTCAAGAGTATCCAAGCCAAACATTTATTCTATTTATTGCATGCAAATAGTCTCAAGGCTGGGGAAGCATGTCAGATGCCACATTTGAAGTAGACACAGTATCAGAGAACACAAACACATGGGCATAAGGGTTATATGTCTGTAGAATCTGTGTCATAATAAGCACAGGAAGACATTTTATGACATATCCATCTTTATATGACTGTCTTCCTACAACTCTAAAACATGTATATATTAATGATGTAGATACATATATGGACAAAGTGGATGAAAAAATTTGGATAACATGAATTAAACCATATTTCAAACTAATAACTGTCTTTGGCACTCTGACAGTAATGCTTAATTTAACTCAATAGGTGGATCAAAGGCTCACGTCTTATAATTAGACCAGGTGGAACCATTTTCCTAAGTATAGTAAAAGCAATATATAGCAAACAAGTAGCCAACATCAAACTAAATGGAGTAAAACTTGAAGCAATCCCACTAAAACCAGGGACTATACAAGGCTGCCCAATGGACTATACAAGGAAATGTTCAACATCCTTACTCATCAGGGAAATGCAAATCAAAACAACCTTGAGATTCCACCTCACATCAATCAGAATGACTAAGATCAAAAACTCAGGTGATAGCAGTTGCTGGAGGGGATGTGGAGAAGAAGGACACTCCTCCGTTGTTGGTGGGGTCGTAAACTGGTACAATCACCCTGGATATCAGTCTTGTGATTCCTCAGAAAATTGGACATAGCATTACTAAGGAACCAGCTATACTACTTCTTGACATATACCCAAAAGATGCTCCAACATATAACAAGGACACATGTTCCACTATGTTCATAGCAGCCTTATTTATAATATCCAGAAGCTGGAAAGAACCCATATGCCCTTCAACAGAGGAATGGATACAGAAAATATGGTACATTTATACAATGAAGTACTATCCAGCTGTAAGAAAACAATGACTTCATGAAATTCTAAGGCAATTAGATATAACTAGAAAATACCATCTGAGTGAGGTAACTCAATCACAAAAAACACACATGGCATTCACTCACTGATAAGTGGATATTAGCCCCAAAGCTCAAAATACCCAAGATACTACTGTCAGACCACATGAAACTCAAAAGAAAGACTGAAGTATGAGTGCTTTGGTCCTTCTTAGAAGTATTAAAAATTACTCATGGGAGGAAATACAGAGACAAAGTATGGAGCAGAGACTGAAGAGGGGCTGCCAGGAGAATGCCCTACCTGGGTATCCATACCATGTGCAATCACCAAAAGCAGACACTGTTGTTGATGTCAGGAAGTTCAAGCTGACTGGAGCAAGATATAGCTGTCTCCTGAGAGGCTCTGCCAGAGCCTGACATAAACAGAGGGAAATGCTCTCAGCCAATTATTGAACTTATCAATGGGTCCCCAATGGAGGAGATAGAGAGAGGACTGAAAGAGCTTAAGGGGGTTGCCTCCCCATGGGGAGATCAACAATGCCAACCAACCAGAGCTCCCATGGTATAAGCCTGGGAACACACATGGAGAGACCCATAACTTAAGCCATATATATAGCAGAGTATGGACTTGTTGGGAATCCGTGGGAGAGGAAGCTCTTTGTCCTGTAAAGGTTGGAAACCCCAGTGTAGGGGAATGAGATGGTGGGAGACAGGAGTGGGTTGGTGGGTGGAGGCACACCCTCATAGAATCAATAGGAGAAGGGTTGAGATACAGGGTTTCTCTGGGGAAATGGGTAAAGGGTATAACATCTGAAATATAAATAAATAAAATATTAATAGAAAGAAAGAAAGAAAGAAAGAAAGAAAGAAAGAAAGAAAGAAAGAAAAGAAAGGAAGAAGGAAGGAAGGAAGGAAGGAAGGAAGGAAGGAAGGAAGGAAGGAAGGAAGGAAGATACTCCAAAGAATTAGACTTAAGAATCAAAATTAATTCTTAACTCATAGGTATCTACAGAAACAGTCACAGTAAATTGTTCAATTATCCTCAATATTTGGAACAATTTTTATCTAGTTAAACTTGATGTGTAGTTGCAATGAGTGTAAAAGAATCCTGGAAATGTCAATATTGAAGAAGTTTCTTATATGAGAAAACATGTGGGCATGCCTATGAACCAACTCATGGCAGATAATGCTTAAAGGTTACATTGTGGTATCAGTGAAGATTATGGGTTCTGGTAGGAGAGGGTGGAGCCAAACTAAGTAAGCCATGTGTTCTGATTCATGATAACAATATATGATGATAGAGGTCACCCTCATGCTTAAGGCAAATGGACAATATTTTGAGTTGTGAAATGAGTAGGCAATCCTCATGAAAAAATGAGCAGGGCCTGATTGTCCTAGGTGAAAAATCCCCTTCTTACAGTTTGCCCCCTCAGCCCCTGCCCATGTTTAAACCAACAATGTTCCTGCCTCTTGCAAATCTTGTTTTCTTGTGCAAGATTTAGTTTCCTTATCATTTCTACTTACATTAAAGGTTTTCAGTGATTGTTTTTATGTCTTGTTTACCATTTTTAGAGAGATGTGCTAATCCCTTAAGAAGACTTTGTTGCAGGAGGAAGAAATTTGGTTTTGGATAGTGTAGCGCAAGGGCAAAGGATACCCCAGGAAACATGACAACTGTGACTTTCATGTGTTTTATCTTATATTTTAAAGTACTCTCAGGGGAAGCACACTTTCAAAGGTGTTCAAATAGAGAACAGAAGTAGCTGGGGTTTAGAAAAGTCATTCTGAGTGTATATCATTTAAAAAATGAAGAGAATTTTCCAGAAATGAGAATAAATAATTTGCAATTTATTAATAGAGTATGATTCTTAATATTCCTGAGTATACAATACAGTTTGTTTCCCATGTCTATTCATTTTTATATTTTATGAGATAGTTTTTAGTATTTCAGTAGCACAAATAATACTGTTTCAAAGTAGATCAAATGAAGTGAAACTAAAGTTTAAAAGAACTTGACTCATTTATGCAGCACAAGAAAAAATGATTTTAAAAGTGTTCATCTAGCTCTTGCACTCTTGCTCTCTTTTGATCTTTTGACCCCTCTGTCCCCTTGCCTCTTCCCCCTTTCCCCTCTCTCCAAGTGCTCATGGCCGGCTCTCTCTTCTCTCTCTCCCTCTCTCTCTTCCTTTTGCCTCTACTACCCTCTTAACTCCCTTCCCCATGCCCTGAATAAACTCTATTCTATATAAAAACAAAGTGCTCACCTAAAATATAAACAGAAAAAATGAAACACATCTAACCTTCTATTTCTATCAACATGTCTGACTTGTAAAAGGTATAGACATTTAGATATCTTTAGTGTTCAAAATTTATTCTTCCCAAAAGGTATATTCAGACAGCAGAAATAGATGTTTTATAGAGTCGGAACATGAAGTAATTATGTTGAGAAATTTTTATATGAATATTACCAACAGTATAGATCGATTTGGGTCTAATTGGTTTTCTTATAGTGTGTTTCTTACCATTTAAAAATAACTTGTTGAGTGTAAATTCAAGAAGATTACACAGCATTATTTTGTTAGAGTCTAGCAATTAAATAAAGTTATTAATGATAAGTATGAAATAAAAATTTTCAGACATTTAATGGATTTCCCAACATGATTGCTATTCTAGATTTTCAGCAAAAGCACTGTTCTTTCCTTACATTGTAAACATTTGAGGAAAAAATCTGAAAGCACTCACTAACCCTTTCTTATTATCTGCTTGAATACCTTTCAGCACCCCACTAGCAAGTATACACAAACATTAGGAGAGTTTCCAGTCTTCACAGAAATCCCAGCAGGAAGGTTTCATTATGTTGGCTCTAACTGGGGCTCTGCAAAGGCAGACAGTTGACTTTTACCCTCCTGTCTCTCATCTTGCAGCAGTATTGTAAGGAAGCCTTGCTGCCAAGGTCACCAGTGAATAAGGACAGGCTCCTGGGCTGACAGGTGCAGAAAGTAATTCAGGAAGATTTCGTGTATCTCTAATCACCTCCACAGTAATGTCACTAACATTTAAAAACACAGTTTTATTTTACTTAAAATTCTTATTTTAACGAGTTAGGAAGGTGTTAAAAATATTAAAAATACGCAAAGAACTTTTCTAGTTTTGACATCTACTCATGAGCAAGGAGGTAACTTTATTTTTCTTTCTTGTAAATGTATTCTTCTCTCATCTGTTATATTCCAAACACAATTTCCCCTCTCCTCTCAGTCTCTTCCCACACCTACTCTTTCACTCTTCCTCCATTTCCCTTCAGAAAGGACAAGTTTCCCAGAGATATCCACCAAACATGGCATATCAAGTTGTACTAAGACTCCCCTCAGTTAATGCTGAACAAGGCAACTCTGTTGGAGAAAAGTGGTTCCAAAAGACAAAAAGATCAGAGACACCTCTGCTCCCATTGTTAGGTGTCCATAAGGACACTGAGGTAAACAACTGTAACAGATATGCAGAGGACCTAGATCAGACCCATACTTTTGATTGTATGTTTAGTCTTTCTAAGCCTCTATGAGCTTTAGTTATTTGATTCAGTGCGCCATTTTCTTGTGGTGTCCTTGATTTCTCTGACTCTTAAAATTCCCCCTCACCCTCTTCCATAGGATTCCCTCAGCTCATTCTAATGTTTGATTGTGGGTTTATGCATCTGCTCCCATTAGTTGCTAAATGGAGCCTATCTGATGTCGATTGTGTTAGGCTTGTTGAACAAGTATAGTAGGTATTATTGGAAATCATTTAATTCGACTTTTAAATTTATTTTATTTTCCAATCTTGTTTGGTTCTATCCTAGGTCTCTAGGCTATCCACCCTCTCATTTCTGGTCTTCTCAGGTGGTTTCAGGCATGGGCTTCCTGATCTGGCATGTGCCTCTCATGATCATTGGTTGGGAAATTCCTCATGTTCTGAACCACCTTTACCCCAGCACATCTTGCTGGAAGGACAAATTTCAGGTTGGAGGTTTTGTGACTGGGTTAGTGTCCAAATTCCTCCACTGGAAACCTTTCTTAGTTATAGAAGATGGCAATTCAGGCTCTATATCTCCCATTTCTTGGAGTGTTTGCTAGAGTAACTCATAGATTTCTGGGAGTTTCCATGGCCCTAATTTCTAATTCATCCTCAAGATGCCCACCAATTCCAGATTTCCATCCCTGTATAGTAGGCAGGAGGAGTGGCAGTGGACTGATCTTTCTGTTCCAACCAAGGGCATGGCAAGTTCAGGGGTAATGGGACTCTTACCTTCACTTTAATTATCTCTTATATATGCATTGGATAAATTGCTTGAAGAGGGAATAGATTCCATAGAGCTGGATATATAAGCAGTTGATTGCTGCCTCGTGTAGCTGCTGGAAACTGAGCTTAAAATAAAGGAAAATACCTCTTTTACCTCTTTTTCTCTGGAAAATCAGAGACCTATTAACCATGACACAGTAGCCCTGTTCTGAGAAAATACTAAAAAGAAGGAATTGTTTTGATTCCTTATACACCTGTAACTTCAAGGGGAAATACTCACAAGTATTAATGAGAGCTGACTTTAGACACATTCCTGTAGTTTCACAAGGGCATCATAATGCTCACTGAAATTCACATGCCACATTTTACTAAGTCATTGCTTCTAAAGTGGTATATGTTCTTCTGAGGAATCCATTATTAGATTCAGAAGTTCAGGTTAAGGCACTCCACTATATATGAAAGGACTAATAAGCCAACTAACAACAGCTTTCCTAAGTTCTCCGAAAGTGGCGACTGAAATTGTTACAATAATGTCTCCATTATTATTTATGTATAAAAGTGGTTGCACACTTCCTAATATTGTGGAGTTTAGCATACTTTCATATAACATATTTATGGGGAAATTACCTAACCACAAAATTATTTTCGTTGCTATTTTACAAATGTAATTTTGCTAATGTTATGAAACATGATGTAAATATCTGATATGCAGAATATTTGATATGCAAATCCTCTGAAAATGTCATTTAAATCTCAAAGGGTCAGTACCTACAGGATAAGAACTGCTGATATGTTTTGTTTTGTTTTGTGTGTGTGTGTTGTGTTGTTTCATAAGCATTTATTTACCATTATTATGTGGAGTCTATCTAGTATAATTTTATATCACAAATTTGTGTCTTTTTATATTTATATGTGCGTGAAGGAAAATATTTTGCAGAAAAAAAGGCTCATTTTGAAGGAATGTTTTTTAACCATTTAATATAAATTATTTCAGGTTGAACTATTTTTGTAATCATTAATTCACACTTAAGATTAGGCAGACCAAATTTTTCCTTAAAGTTTAATATTTGAAAGCTACATTAGCAAGTTGGTAGAATAAAATTTATAGTTCTCTATTGTTTGCAAAACCATCAAAGTGGGGAAATAGTCCAAAGCCAAGTGTCATGGTACATAGTACTTTATATTATAGAACTTGGAGCTGAAGCAGAAGATTGCTGTAAGCTTGAGGCAAGCTTGGCTTACAAAGCCTGTAGCTGGACATCCAGACTTTATAGCAATTTCTATTCCTGAATAATACCTGAATAAATACAACTTTAAAAAGAGTTAAAAAGAACACTAATAAAAGACATAAAATGAAACAAAATATCTTCCCAGGAGCTCAAGGATTGTATCAACCCTTTGTACCTTGAGTGAGGTGAAAGGATCATTTGATAAGATCAGGAACTGTTCAGCCTGTGTTAGTTCTTCCAAGCCACAGGTGGGACAGGATCAAAAGATAGGCACTCCATGGGGCTTGTAGTCTCAGATGTAGGTCTAGTTAAGTAGACACAGTTTCTAGCTCAGTACATCATCAAGTTAAAAAAAGCAGCCAAAGACATTGAGCCTACCCTAACAACAAACTAACCTTTGCACCAGTCTCACTTAAGCATCAATCTAGACACCATAGACTGATCAGTCCCACCCTTGGGATCTGGCTCAAGTCTCTTCTTAATGTCAAGTTGGGCCTAGTTTCTTGTTTTCCTGTTGTACCTACTTCTAGGGTCACAGATTCCAGAGTGGCCATTGCAACTCTACAAACCCAGTAGGTCCCTCTGTCTTCAATCTTCTGGTGAATACTCACAATACCAGGTTCCTGTTGGCTCTACAAATGCAAGCTCTATATCTTCTCTACATCAGGCTGCTCTGAGGCTGCTATTGTGGTTCTGTGTGCTGGAGGACTCAGAATCTTGGCTTGCTGGAGTGGCACAGGGGTCGATTACTACACTACTGGACCGTGTGGACCCAGGATTCATGATGCTTCTGAGTCCCATACCTGCAATCTCAAACTCCTAGGTGCCAGTGGACCAAAGTTTTGAACTTATCCTAAAATCTGCATCTTTCATGCAGATGAGTCTCAACAAACTGATGTGTGTGTGTGTGTGTGTTGTTGTGTGTGTGTGATTATACTTTTTATTGATTCTTTGTGAGTTTCATATCATGTAACCTAATCACCTCTCTGTCCCTTTGTATCTGCCCAATGCCCTTATAACTTCTACCACAAGAGAAAAAATAATTTCTCACTGGCATTCCTCTCACATATCCTCTCATTAGTCTGTATTGTGAAGGTAGAGGGAGCTCTTGATGTCCTTGTCACCCAGAATGAAAATATTATTTTTTAAATCTTATAAAAACTAACAGTGAAAGGAGTTCATTTTTCTCCTGAAATTCTCATTAGTTTATCTCTCGCTCTTTTAAACCCTAATACTAAGAAGGTAATATAACATGTGTTTTTCTTAAGTAGGAATCTTTTGCTACCTGGGACATTCTCTGAGGTTTTTCTGTATTCTTGGAACAAGATTCTGCTTCCTTAATGATAGTTTACACTAAGAACAGGCCACATTCTCTTTTCCACTTTCCAATTCCCAACTACCTTAATCCTTCCTTCCATCCTAGAATACATTGGTTCTAACAATTTAATACTGCCTGTCTCTACCTCTCCAGTCTAATGTCTTTCCTTGATAAATATTAAAACAAAATATTTGAGAATTGCATACATGTATTTGGTTGGGTAGGATCTACCCCTCCCCTCCTATTTATATTCTATCCCACCACTACTTTCTCCTCTAAACTTGATTACTCTGCATAAAACTAATCATGTCCACTTAGTATCTGCATGAGTATGGTCCTATTCACTATATCAAAATAGCCTTTCAGGGTCTAAATCCCTGAGTATGGAAGGCTCTTCATTCTCATACAATGTGGAAGACTTGGTTTAATTATAATTCTGACTTGAGGATGTCCTTCACCAGTTGAATGATCCCAACCTGTGACTATGACCATATGAAAAATAAACCTCTTTCCTTCATAAAGTTAACCAGCCTCAGGTATTTCACACGAGTGATATAATGTGAAGAAAGTACTGATAAGAAAAAGAAACTTTGAACTAAACAGAAACTTCTCCCAGATGACATCATCAGGAAGCAAGGTAGAAGATCTCTAGTTTTTTTTTTGTTTGTTTGTTTCCCAAATTCTGTGTAATCGTAAATGTAGAAGATGAGTCGGGTGAAAACTTATTGTCCGGAGCTATGGATTCTAAGGGGTCGCTTATCAGCATCTACACGGAGAAAGTCACTACTATCACTCATTTTCTGTTCTGTAAAATATTCTATGTCCTGTTAGAGTGTTAAGATCTCTAAATACTGAGAGAGAGAAAACGCACAACCATCCTTGAGTTCAAAGTTCTTATTGTCTTTATTTTCTTAAAGTTGCACATTAATAATTACTCACATATGATAATGTTAAAACCAGTATTGTATGATAAAAACTTCTATATTTTTTATCACATACACACCACACACTAAGTGAGTTCTGTTTGGTCATTTAAAGAATTCTTTATACTGCTTTATACTGTCATAGTAAGAGTTTACTTTGTTCACCTAACTTCCCAGGTGTACCTAGATAGCACCGCTATATCCAATGTGGTTTTATATAGAATATTTATTTAATATACATTTAAATGTAATTAAATCATACAGAAAGGTAAGTGTTTGGTGACCCAGTTTTACTCTTGTGCCTGTTGAGATACTGGAAGCATAAAGGTGGACTATGTCATTGGATTGATAAAAATAGTAAAGTTGTACTTGATTAGGAGAGAACTTTGGGTAAAATTTACTAACTAAGCCAGTCCTCTCTGTCAAGGAGATAAAAATGAAAATTATCTGTTGGATGCATTTCTAGCTTGTCTTGTGTAAATTCAACACATGGAGGGAAAGCTGGCCTAGAAAACCAAAAGCCTGTGTATGACCAAAATAGTCTGAATGCACCCAAAGTTATCTTATTTGGAAAGTTAAGCAGGTAGAAATTTTAAGTTTTTTGATAAAGTAAAATAAATGCTTTTTTGACTTGTCACATATGAAGATTTTTAATTTAACAAATGAAAGTTCATCTTAGTATTTATAATCAAAGTTTCAAATTTCAAAATACCATGACCCTAACTACAAATGTATATATTTTTTTCTAGTCCCATCTCATCTATAATATGTTTTATATGTTTGTAAGTTTTATTAAATCTTTTTAGTCATTATTTTTGTGTCTGTTACCCAGAATGCATCTCAGCATCAAAACACAGTACGTAGCAAACTATAAATACATCGTGTCATTATTCGGAATGATCATGTATCAGTCATATAAATGTGTTATGGGTTTTTTGAAACAACAGTTTGGACATTTATGCATGTAAAAATATTGAAGGAGACAAAAAAAACCCTAATGAAAAATACAAAATATATAAGTAGTGTAATATAATTGTAGCTTTTATTTCATTTTCTGAAGTTATCTTTGTATTTTTAATATTTCAATATTGAGAGCATGTGTTAAAGTGTTCCATCATTCTTTCAAGTCATATAGAGCTTCTAGAATGGGACTATATTTTTTACATTAAAGTTGGAAGTTATGTTTCACATCTAAATAAAGATTAGTAAATATTGAAGACCATACTTTTCTTTCGGGGTTGGCTATAAAATGCTTACAAGTCACAATGTTCTTCAATTGTATGGTAGAAGATTTTTATCTGAAGACATAGAGGTAAATCAAGCTACAAAGAAAACTCATAATGATACCAAATTCTAGGCACCATTGCATCTGTAATTTGGTCCTGAGAGGATCTTAATCATATTTTCCTTGTTTCTTTTGTTGGGAGATGACATGATATTGTGTCTACAAGGTCCAGAACTGCTGAAGACACATACGTGATTTGTGGTTCTTTCACACAACCAAGATCATGCTGCATTCCTCAGGATTTAGTCTGATTATATATCCATTTTCTTATTTTTAATGTTGAAGCATCTTCTTACCACAGGAAATAGACCGTCCTATTTAAGTGAATAAACCCTCTGTGTGACAAAATACATGAAAGCAGGATGCATTTAAAATGGTTCAATTGGATCAGTGAAAACACAAAGCTTTGCATATGTCTGTTTCAGATCTAGAAAAAATTCAAAGAAGAAAAATATATGAGATTTCAAAGGATAGAGGACACATGATTACAATGAAGGAAGCTACTGAACTGGCATTTAGGCCTTCGTATACAGGGAAGGTGAGTGATGTTGTATGTGCTGTTCACTGTGTGTCTCAGGCACCAATATTTTTATAGTTTTCTACTGAGGGCTTTCTATTAAACGTCATTCAGAATTCCAATTTTCCTTTATCATTGTGTTTTTATTACATTCAGTTGGCTGAAAATCTTATAGATGACTAGATTTGTCCTCATTACTACCCACCATTTAATAATCAGTTATTGCCTTTATCCCACTTAGATTAATCTATGGTATAATTTTTTTGATTGTTCAGTAAATTTTGTGTGGCATTGACAGTGATCTTAACAGCTTGTATTGTCAGGAATTATCATTTAAATTTAAATCAAATTACTATTTGTATATAAACTAAACAGATTATATTCTTACTAAATCATAAGATAAATGAGGATAAACTCCCTGGAGTTCAGGATCTGAATAGGCAAGCATGCACTGTTCAAAAACTCCCCACTTGTAAGATAATATTTGACTTTCTAATCTCACAAGCAATTAGAACAAGAAATGAGAATGCAAGAACAAGATGTAACCTTTACTGGTAATTCATTAAATTCTAATTCACTGGTTCAGGGCATTTTTCCTACTTATTTTATTAAACTTTGAACGAACCAAACAGTTCTTCTTTATAGCACCACCACTGCCTTTTCTTAGTTTGGTGCCCACTGGTGGCATCACATAGTGTACTGTCCTTACAACTGAAACTCATAATATCCAAACACTCTAATGCTTGACATTATTCCCACTATAAGTACTGACTGACCTAGGAATATAGGGCCTCACAAAGACAGCGCTTGAATGGGATCAATCTAGGCCCTCTGCACATAAACTAGAGTTGTGTAGCTTGGTCTTCAGTGGGACTCCTAAGAGAAGAAGCAAGAGCTGTTTCTGACTCTGTTACCTGACTTTGGGACCCTTTCACCTACTGTCTGCTTTGTCTAGCCTTAATAGAAAAGGATTCACCTAGTTTTACTGCAACTTGAAAAGCCAGGGTTGGTTGATATTCATGGGAGACTGGGTGTGTTTGTAATAAAATGGATTTCAAGCCCAACATGGAGACAAGCTGGTGCATTAGTAGAATATGAAAACTTCATGTGGAGGAACTCAGTGCTTTATCTCCCTAGATTATTTTACTATTTGGTTTGGCTTTCAGTTTCCTAAACTCCCTACTCACAAAGTATTTTGTTTGACCTACCTTAAACTTTCCTCTGTATAAAAAAAATCTGCTGAGAGTTTAGAAGGCTGTGATTCTTATAAAAACACAGACACTGCTGCTAAAATATACACTGAAGGAAACTCAACTTCAGACAAAAACTGAAAGACAAATGCAGTCTTAAAAAAGTATATTTTCGTAGTGTCCTGCAGACCAGTGGCATATTCTTGAGATGCCAAAGATCAACATTATCTGGCACATCATTTGTGGAGGAACATTACAGAATCAGTTTCTCAGGCCTCACGAACCTTGATGTCCTATGTAAGGAGGACCCAGAAAAGAAGGCAGATAAAAGGTTTACAAGGCATTGTGATTTGCATCATCAGACACAGAAGCCCTTAGCCAAATGTTCAGTTCTTACTGATTAAAATGTTTGTGCTGATAACTCGCCTCTATTCCTCTGTGGCCACTTCAGTAGCCACAGATGGGGAATATGCGCATGGTAGTTCTGCTCTCTTAAAGGTATCAATACTACAGTCAGGGAGAATTTCAGCCACCATGATGCAACAGTAGCTCAGAGAACAAGGGTCTGCTTAGATAGTAGTAATTTTGTAATCTCAAACCTCACACAGATACAAAGAATTCTAAATAAACTCTCTCTGAGAATGAAAACTAAGACTAAAAATAGCAGGAATTCCTAGGTAAATTCCTAGCCAAACTTTAAGTTGCTATTGTAAATACATTCAAATTACTAAAGATTGGCTGAATGAAGATTTCAAGTTAGGTTGAAAAAACTATGTCATTTGAAAGTATTAATAGCAATTACTTTTTTTTTTCAGATCCACTCAGCAAACTTGGACTAGTTGGCAAAGAATAAACCAGTGCATGACATAATTATGCACCACTAATAAGTTAGAAGTTCTCCTTAGTAACAAAGCAACGATTCTGACACCCTGATGATACTCATTTAAGAATCACACCTTAAGTCATGGTTAATCCAATTTGACAAAATAGGTTTTAAAGCACTCTGATGGAGAAGGAGAATTAGCACTGTCACTTTCTACAGATGCTGTGGTCATCTGGATAAAAATCCTAAAGGAACAAAGATAGTCCTGGTACTAAGTGATTATGGAAATATTGGAGGATGTAAAACAGTTGTATAAGACTCACTCTTCTTGATAGGTCATTGCTGAATTAATTGGAGATGAAATTATGTGGCAGAAGATTGCCTTGTTGGACATCCATGGGAGAGGAGGCCTTTGGTCCATGAAGGCTAGATGTCCCAGTGTGGGGGAATGTGAGGGCAGGGAGACAGTAGTGGTGGTGTGGGTGTGGGTACACCTTCATAGAAGCAGGAGGAGAGGAGATGGGATAGGGTGTTTCTAGGGGGAAAATGGGGAAAGATGATAACATGTGATATATAAATGAATAAAACATCTGATAAAAAATAGAAAATAGAAAAATAATGCCTTTAAATCAGGATCCAAAAGTAACACAATTAGGAAGACACTAAAATGTGTATGAGGTTATAAAAGTATTAAAAACAAAATACAAAAAAAAAAAAGGACAGAGAACACTCAATACATATAAAGACCAATTTTGGAATATCAGTGAAAATGTTTTAAAATGGAGAGAGGCACACTGCCACCACTGTGTGCTAGAAGCAAGGGTAACTCATACCTGACTCAGTGCTTTGCTGTGGGAGTTACAGCCTCTGGAACATGTCTTCTACAGTTTAAGAGTCTGGATGTGAGACCAGGTATGGTGTGGTATGTAGTTCCTGAGCAAATAGCCAATGGAGAGCATATAAAGGTCAGGTGAGTGGTAACTTGAGTCTGACTTAGTTAGAGCACTGGCTTTAAATTTGGTATGGAATGGGAAGGGCTATGTTTAGAAGCCATACACTGAAAACAACTTTGGTCCCAAGTGTTAACATAGTGCTTTACCTTGTTTCTCTTCAAAGATGCTTAGCAACTACTGTCATATTTTGATCTCTTGCTATAAAATGATGCTATTTCAAAATAATCTGAGCTGTGATGTGTAAAGAACAGAGGAATATTTGCTGAATAGAATGCTTTTACTGTGTAACTTGTTGTTTTTGAAATGTCAGTTTTACTGGTTAAAATTATCTCTTGATTTGAGAATGTTCTCAGAGAGAGTCCTAGGAATGAGCAAAGAATACAATGTGTATCTAATGATGCTGTTTTTAAAACCAAGTTGTTAATTCTGATATGACATGATTATTGGATTGTAGCCCAGAAGCTTGAAATACCCAAGATTCAACTCACAGACCACATAAAGCTCATGAAGAATGACGACCAAGTGGGGATGGGGGAGGCTTCAGTCCTTCTTAGAAGGAGTAACAAAATACTCAAAGGAGCAAATATGGAGACAAAGTACAGGACAGAAACTGAAGGAGGGTCCGTCTGCAGACCATTCCACCTGGATATCCATCCCATGTGCAGTCACCAAAGGTAGATGCTGACGTGTCAGGAGGTGCATGCTGACAGGAGCCTAACATAATTGTCTCCTTAGAGGTCTGCAAGAGTCTGACATATTCAGAGGCAGATGATTACAGCTAACCATCAAACTGATCATGGGGTTCCCAATAGAGAAGATAGAGTGAAGACTGCAGGAATTGAGAGGATTTGTGACACCATGAGGAAAGCAACAATACCAACCAACCAGAGACCCCAGGGTCTAAACCACCAGCCTGGGAGCGCTTAGGGAGGGACCCATGGCTCCAGCTATATATGCAAGGGAGCTATATATAAGTGGGAGAAGAGATCCTTGGTCCCATGAAGGCTGGACGTTGTGGGGGGAGTTATTCGAGGGTAGTGAGGTGAGGTACAGGGCAGGGTGGGTGGGGATACACCATCATAGAGGCAAGAGGAAGGGGGAGGGATAGTGAGTTCCTGGGAGGGAGGGAGGAAAATGGGGTAAGGGGAAAACATCTGAAATGTAAATAAAATTTCCAATAAAAAAAAAGAAAAAAAAAGGAAACCTCTCACTTTATATTGAGCTGAATCTTAAATATCCATTCAGCCTTGCTATAATAGTTCTCTTTTGACATAATTCTTTAGGAAAAGTATACATTTTGGTTTCATTAATCATTGGTCTTTGAAATTTTCTGCTCGTGAACGTCAAGTTCCTTTTCTAGACCTCAGCTTAAATTGTATTACTCTGGCACTAAGGAGAGATTCCTTAAGTATTACTAAACCTAACCATGTGAATACATTTAGAGACAGAATTATCTGGCTTTCCTATCTCAATGGAATAATCATTGGTTTCTTTTTGACTGAGATTTTAGGACTTCTTACTGAAAACAAGAAATTTAAAAATATACATTTTAGATACATCAAATGACATAACTATAGATTTTTAAAGGTTTTGGCTTTGTTTTGTAATAGAAAATTTAAAGTCCAAAACTTATTAAGTATAAAAAAACACCATAATTTGTGACCAATTTTAAAATTGTTCTTTTTCCTGATTTCTATGTACGCCAACCTACTTCTCCAGGGAGCTAAATGCCTCTCCAGAAGCATCCACATAGCTTGCTAGTGTGGTGGGATTCATATAAACACCAGGAAGAGGCAATAATAACGGGGAGGAAGAATATAAAGAGAACCTTCAACGTAAGTTTTAATTGAAAATGTGTGGTTCTTCTCTTCTCTGGGTAAGCATTGTTGTACAGCAGTTCTAATAAACCATATGGCAGCCATCATGTGCCATGCATTGGGGTGGAAGTCTGTATTTTAATGCCAGCACAGACTACACACTAGACTAAACAGGTGGTGCGGTCACCTGGCCACTTTGAAGAAATTTGATCATCACATGTAAGGTGCCACCAACCCAGTGACATCTCATTTTAGCTTATTCTCTGCTTTACTACTGTTTAAAAACAAATGAAGGATTCTGCGCTGTTTCTCCACAGAACATGGTGGAATTCCAGTAATCTTGTGTAATTTGAGTAAATTTGGAACTTAAGAAGACAGTAAGAGTTGTGTACAGTAAAAGGGCTTCTTTCTGAGTGGTATTCACAGGGCTGACAGTCCCAGGAAATGCTGGGAGATCAATCACATGTAATAGGTAAATTTCGCTGTCCACACAACTTTATCAGCTCATTTACTCATCAATAATTTACGTCACATCCACTTATAACTACTGCACATTTACTAAATCTAATTAGCTCTGAGCTACATTAGCAGTACACATTGCTGACCACAGACCGAGAGCTCAATCTGCTCTTTGAGGATACAGAAGATGCTTCAGTGGATGAAATCACTTGCTACGTAAGCCTAAGCACTTGAATTTGACACGTGAAACACATGTGAAATGCTGGATAGAGTGGCGTACATCTATAATCTCAATGTTTCTATGAAGAGATAAGAAATGGAGACAGGTAGTTGCCGGGAAGCTCCCAAGCCATGTACAGAATAAAAGAAACTACATCAACAAGTACCCACTCCTTAAAGTTGCCCTCTGACCTCCACTTACATACATGGCACATACATGCTAGAACATTCTCTTTCTGTGTCTCCCTGTCTCTGCCTCACTGTGTGTGTGTGTTTCACACATGTACACACATGCACACACACAAAGGGACTTAGAACAGAGAGTGTGCTGATTCATTGTAGGTTTGATACTAGGCACATGCATATAAAGAGCCTGGTAGATGTCTTTCACATTCCATTAGCTTCCTTTAGCTGTAACACATCATTAAAAATTCAGCATTTGCTAAAATAATACAAATGTGCTGTGTTATCTTTGTACATTTCAAAAGCCTCAATGTGTTGTTCTACAGTTAAGATTCTATTGATCTGGTTGATGATTTCTAAGGGGTATTCACTTCATTGAGATTCATTAGACTTCATACATCTGCTTATTTTTCCTTCATAGCAAGCTTAAAAGTTTCAAATTTGACTTGGTTATAATTTTAAATATATCACTGTATTAGTTAGTATCTTATTAATAAAATACTTCAATGTTAGAACATTATATTTTAAGTCCTAAGCAAATACATTTTCTTAAGTCTTACAATGGGATGTGACATTATGTGGCAGAAATTTCCTTCTCAATGTATTTGTAGATGTCACCCTCATGTCTCTAGCAATCTCAGGTAGTTATTCATATCAAGGTTAGATAATTGGGATACCAATTCTAATTGTGTGGTTCATCTTGTGTATTTAGTATTTGCTGATATATAAATCCATTGGTTAACTTTAAGCATCTAGAGTGTTGATTTACTAGGCTCCTGGAAGGTGGGTCCACTGACTACTGGGTGGTTATGGCTGTGAAGGAACTAGCGGATCCAAGGATGAGCGAACAGGAGCTGGAAACACAGCGACTGGTCACTACAGGAACAAGCTAGTGAACAGCTTGATCAAAAGAGCTGGGGAGCTTTGGCACTGCTGCAGAGATGGCTGGCCGAGAGTAGTCCGGAGTTAGTGTGGGAAGTTTGTGTTTTTATTTTTCTAATATCTCCCTCAACAACATGAGAATCAGAGATATAAAAGGAAAGGGACACAGGGACTGGCACTTTTCCGGAAACTGAAAGCAAGGGCTCACCATTTTCTTTTGCCTTCCATAACATCTACAGGTGGCAATGGGTGTACAGAAACTTCCAATCTTCAGAGTTTCCACAACCTTCAGAGTTTCCACAAGGACTCACTCTGACATGGTTTCTTCTACATACCTTTTCTCAGTATAAAGATTTGTGATTATAACAGATATCAACTATCTTCACTTATAGCTAGATACCTGGTGTTTGATTGGTTTGACTGTCAAATTAACAAAATATAAGAGTCAACTGTGAAAAGAGAACCTCTATTAAAGAATTATGTCTATTATATTGAGTTGTGGCGATGTCTGTGAGGGATGGCCTTCTTTATTGGTAGATACAGAAGGGTAAAGTCCATTGTGCATAGTACAATCCATGGGCAGGAGGGTCTGGAGTATATAAAAGCTCGTAACTTTTGAGTCACTGATAAGTCAATGAGTGACCAGAAAGCAAGATGCATTCTGCTGTGGTCTCTACTTCACATTTCCTGTCAGTGTCAGATGGTGACCAGCAAATATAAGTTGAGATTAACCTTTCCAACTTTTCTTCCCAAAGTTGCTTTGATGATGGTCTTTATTGAATCAGCATAAAGAAAACTAGAACATATCTTATACCAACTTTATCTTTGAAGTAGTTTCAATCAGTGATACAGATGGTCCTTGGTCCTGTATCAGAGCCCCATGAAAAGCAGTGCTGACCCTTTTTCTGAGCAATCTTTCCATGGTACTAAGGTTGGCAACTGATTTGTGTCTTTCCAGTTTCTGTACTCTGTAATCACTATGAACATGGAGCACAACTGAAGTGTACTTGATAGATGCATTCAGCCTTCCTCTTGGTGCAGTATGTAGTATAAGATTGTTCTTCCTGTTTGTGTTTAGAGTGGAAAGTCCTGGATTCCTAAGAGGGACAAGCAGGTCCTCCTTTACCAAAACAAGTGATACTTATTGGCACAGTGATATATGCTTGGCCTAGGTTGAACATCTTTAGATGGAAATAAGAAGAGATTAAGTCATGCTTGCAGAAATTATGGAACTATAAAACTATACAGTTTACATTATGTTTATAAAATTGTTTTCATTACCATATTCTCATTGAAAAATATGTTGGATTTCATATTTCATTTTAGTATACTATGAACCTTTACCATATTTATCGAAATTCAGGTTCTTGTCCTCTGAATTGAGTAGTACCCCTACCTCCAACTTTAATGTCATAGATGACCGAAGATAGATGGACTGATACATAAATAGTTTAATATAATAGTCTTACAGTGTGTTGTTATTCTGCTTTGGAGAATCAGGATTTAATTTCTCTGTTACTGAATACTTTGATAATTTAATGAGGCAATAGCTGATAAACAAAGCTGCACATATTGAATGTACATAATTTTATATTGAACATGTACACATATTAACAAAGATACCATCTTAATCAAGGTAATGAATATATCCAATCTCTACATGACTTGCTGGAAAATTAGAGTTTATTTGTATCTTTTTCTATTCTCATTCTGACACTTAGCAAGAATTCTACTTCATAAATCTTGGAAGTGTTCAATAAACATGTTGCACTCTACATAATCTGGTGAGCAGCTAACATCTAGGCCTTGCTCATTTCATACTCTTAGAATTTTAGACTATTTCACTGAAGTACTGGAACTAGATGAGATGTGGCCTAGTCCTCCATGGTGATATACCATATCCTAGGGTTTTGAACTTCCTGCCCCTGGAACTCCTAGTCTTCTCTGTGCTGGGAAGAAGCAAAATGTCCCTTTAAGGCTTCATGATGTCAATAACAGAAGGGTGCAATTAGGACCAAAGGAGAAGGTGACATTTGTTTATCTGTCAAAATGAACCATTTCTGAGTAGGATTAAGGGAATTTTTTTACATCATATTTTACAGGAAAAATTATGGTGATTAAAAGAGAAATGGATTTTTTCATAAAAAGCATAATAAACTTAAATATGTGGGGTTTGTGTAAAACAGATTTAAGCTTGGTAAAAGTCATTTTTGAAGAAATTATAGCCAATCATGTTTATCGAGACAGGGATGCTAGTAACAGTTGTCACCTCTCCAGATGCCCAAGGCAGAGGGTTTCAGTCTCTCTGGACATGCCATCTCTGCATTTTAAAGCTAGAAGAAGGACTAACATTTCCATTCCTTCTCTATTTCTTACTTGTGCAAAATGTTTTGGAAATAATTCATGCCAGTTTTAGTCACTGTGGACTCCCAAACCAAATGGCAAATGATCCTCTGACTAAATTCTTGAGATAAATTTAGTTTTTAACCTAAAATGTCATTGAATGTACATTTTTGATTAGTAATGTCAAACTCAGAAGCTAACTTTAAAATATAATTTCAAGAAAATAGTTTTCTTCATCATTCCTCAGCTAAATGGAAGGAAAATAGTCTCATCTTCCAATAAGATTGAAATTATTTGGGTTTAGTTTTAGTCCATTCCTTCATCTGCAGCCTCAGATCAGCTTGATGCCCCTCACCATGCAGCTCTGCCTGCCTTCCAGGAGAACATCTCTAACCCAGGACACCCAGGCTAACCAATGCCACAGACAAACAGATGTCAGAAGACAAATGCAAGAATATTATCATTAGAAGCCAAGGCAATGTGACATATTAGAACCCAGCTCTCCTACTACAGCAAGCCCTGGATATCCTAACACATTTGAAGAGCAAAACTATGACCTTAAATCCCATCTTATTAAGATAATTAAGGCTAATAAAGAGGACATAAATAATTCACATATAACTCAGACCCAAAAGGACATGCATGGTATGTACTCACTAATAAGTGGACATTAGCTAATAAAGGACAGTATATCTAGGATACAATCTCCAGAACTCAAGGTTAACAAGCAAAAGGGCCCAAGTGAGGATGCTTCAATCCGACTTGGAAGGGATAAGAAAATAATTTCAGGAATACTGCTGTGTACTGATGTGGCAGCCAGAGGGCTGGATATCCCTGAGGTGGACTGGATTGTTCAGTACGACCCTCCCAATGACCCCAAGGAATACATCCATCGTGTCGGTAGAACAGCCAGAGGCCTGAATGCTAATCTTGCGCCCTGAAGAGTTGGGTTTCCTTGGTTACTTGAAACAGTCCAAGGTTCCATTGAATCAGTTTGACTTTTCCTGGTCTAAAGTTTCTGATATCCAGTCTCAGCTGGAAAAGCTGATGGAAAAGAACTACTTTCTCCACAAGTCTGCCCAGGAAGCATACAAGTCCTACATACGAGCATATGACTCCCACTCTCTCAAGCAGATCTTCAATGTGAGCAACTTAAATTTGCCTCAGGTTGCTCTGTCTTTTGGTTTTAAGGTCCCTCCTTTTGTTGATCTGAATGTGAGCAGCCATGATGGCAAGCTTAAAAAGAGAGGCAGTGGCGTGGGATTCGGCTACCAGAAAACAAAGAAAGTGGAGAAGTCCAAGATCTTTAAACACATCAGTAAGAAACCAGCAGACCTCAGGCAGTTCTCTCATTGAGGCGATGTGCCTTCTGCCTAGACTGACTTTGCCCAATTCCCTCTCGCCCTCCCAGTACCCTTTAAAAAAGAACTTTTGTCGAATTTAGAATCTTTCTATCTTTACTATGATGATAATATTTTCTTTTTAAATACTTCCATAAAACAAATTATATTGCCGGGCGGTGGTGGCGCACGCCTTTAATCCCAGCACTTGGGAGGCAGAGGCAGGCGGATTTCTGAGTTCGAGGCCAGTCTGGTCTACAGAGTGAGTTCCAGGACAGCCCGAGCTACACAGAGAAATCCTGTCTCGAAAAACCAAAAAAAAAAAAAAAAAAAAAAAAACAAATTATATTATTGTTTTAATGGTTTTTAAAAAAAAAAAAAAAGAAAGAAAAAGAAAAAGAAAAGAATTTCAGGAAGCAGAAGGAGGGAGGGATCTGGGTAAGAGAGGGGAGGGGGGGCAGAAAGGGGAAACATGATCAGTTATGGGGTGGGGAGGAAACAGGAGAGAAGAATGAATGGAAATATGCGTCCTCAGGGATTGGGATGTTGGGGGACCCTCTAGAAAGTACCAGAGACCTGGGAAGTGAGAGACTCTCAGGACTCAAAGGGAGGGACCTTAGATGAAATGCCTAACAGTGGGGAGAGGGAACTTGTAGAGTCTACCTCCAGTAGAAAGATAGGGCATCAAGTGGAGGGATCGGGTTGCCATCCCACAATCATAAACTCTGACCCAGAATTTTTCCTATCTAAATGAACTGCAGAGACAAAAATGGAGTAGAGACTGAGGAAAAGGCAGTCCAATTACCGGCCCAACTTCGTATCCATCTCAAGGGAATTTTCAAGGCCTGACACTACTACTGATGCTATGGTGTGCTTACAGTCAGGAGCCTAGCATGACGTCTGTTCAGGCTCTTCTGGCTTTTAGGGTCTCTGTTGAGGAATACGGTATAATTCTGATAGGTCTGCCTTTATATGTTACTTGGCGTTTTCCCTTAGAACTTTTAATATTCTTTCTTTGTTCTGTGCATTTATGTATGGATTATTATGTGACAAGAGGATTTTTTATTTCTGGTCCAATCTATTTGGTGTTCTATATGGTTATTATACATTTACTGTCATATCTTCCTTTTGGTTGGGAAGTTTTCTTCTATGATTTTGTTGAAGATGTTTTATGGTCCTTTGAAATGGGAATTTTCACTCTTTTCTATTCCTATTATTTTTGGTTTGGTCTTTTCATTGTGTACTGGATTTCCTGAGTGTTTAGGGTTAGGAGGTTTTAATGTTTTGAATTTTCTTTGACTATTGTGTCAGTATCTTCTAAGATGTCTTCTACGCTGAAGATCGGATGCTCCAACGTTTTGTAGTATAGGGACTGTCCAGGTGTTCAGCGGTCTCTATAAATTGGCTAAGTTTTAGAAGCTATGCTTTGTGCTTCCCATAATTTCAGTCAATTCAGTCATTCTCGATTTCTGACAGGGTTGAAGACTTATAGTCTCATAGCCAATCCCAGCTATTTACTTTGAGAGAAATGACTTGAGAGGATGGTTTTCAGCTGACATTCATTCTAAAGCCAAGGAAAAAAGCCAGGTTCAGAACTAATTCTTTTAGTTAGGAGAGATGACAGAGGTTCTGGTTAGTCAACAAAATGATGGACTGGGTATTAGGTCTATCTTGTACCTTACTGATACAAATTGCTATGGTTATGCTATAATTGTATTTTGAGAGAAAAGTTTTATCTTAACAGAAGAGTGATATGTAGGAGGAGCTAAGGTGGGAGGAGTAAGGAGAGAAAGAGGAGGAGCTAGGAGATGAGAGAGAGAGAGAGAGAGAGAGAGAAAGAGAGAGAGAGAGAGAGAGAGAGAGAGAGAGAGAGAGAGAGAGAGAGGAAGGAACATGGAGGGAGATGTTCGAGTGTCTCCGCCAGTCAAAGATAGTTGGTATATCTAGGTTGGGTATTGAGTTACACTTTGATTGTATGGGCATCTTGTTATTGAACATTACCAAACTTGTAAAGCCTTTGATTAACATTTTTTTAAAAGTTACTAATAAAAAAAAAAGCAGAAGGAGGGGGTGGGATAGGGGGTTCCTGGGTGGAGGGATGGGTAAAGGGGATAACATCTGAAATGTAAATAAAATATCCAATAAAAAAAAAAGAAATAAACACACACACACACACACACACACACACACACACACACACACAAAAGATGTCTTCTACGCCTTAGATTCTCTATTCTATCTCTTTTATTCAGTTGTTGATGCTTGCATCTGTAGCTCCTGACCTCTTTCCCAGGTTTTCCATTTCTAGGGTTGCCTCCATTTGTGTTTTCATTATTATTTCTACTTTGATTTCTCGGTCTTAGACATCTTTGTTCGGTTCCCTGACCAGTTTGATTGTGTTTTCCTGTATTTCTTTAAAGGATTTATGTGTTTTCTCTTTAAGGGTTTCTACCTACTTACCTGTGTTTTCCTGTATTTCTTTCACTGAATTATTTATATCCTCCTTAAAGGACTCTACTATCTTCCTGAGACAGGATTTTAGGTCAGCATTCTGGTTTTCAAATGTGTTGGGGCATCTAGGGCTTGCTGAGGTGGGAGAGCTGGATTCTGATGATGCCAAAGTATATTGGCTTCTGTGGCTTATGGTCCTGTGCTTGTCTCTTGTCGTCTGGTTATCTCTGGTGTTAACTGGCCTGAGTGTCTCTGTCTAGACCCTGCTTCATGTGTCCCTGTGTTGCTGTAGGGCTGCTCGGAGACCAGTAGTCCTAGCTGTAGCAGATCACCTCGAGATCTTCAGATTGTGGAGCCTGTAGCCCTGGCTGCAGAAGATCTCCTGAGAGGCCTTCATAATGTGGGATCTTCAGAGGACCAGACACGCTGATGATCTGCCCTGTTGCCCTGGGTGCAGCAAATCTCCTGGGAGGTCTTAAGACTATGGGGTCTGTTGCACTGGATGCAGCATATCTCCTGGGAAGCCTTATAACTGTGGGGTCTTCAGGGGAGCAGACAAGCTGATGCACTGCCCCAGCAGGAATGTAGGTGGAGTTTGAGTGGAGAGGATGGGTCCTACATTTGCTGGGCTTTTCAGGATTCCTAGCTACTATGGTTATTTGGGAGGCTCCCTTACCTTTTGCCATGCATGCAGCAGATCTCATGAGAGGCCTTTAGACTGTGGGGTCTTCAGAGGAGCAGACAAGCTGATGATCCGCCCAGGCAGAAGGTGCCCAGAAAGTGGGGGAGCACTCATGGTTTGAGGACACAGGTCATGTGATATCATTTCTGGATGACTTTCTGACTTAGTATGTGAGCTATAGATTTTTTCTGCTTTCATTTGTTATTATTCAGAATTTTATGTGTCTACATTTTTGTTTTCCTCTACTAAAATATACATTCCATGAAACTAATCATATTACCTTGTCGAAACTGTCATAGTATACCCCATTCCTGGAACTGTGCCTGATACACATTTAGTACTTTAAATACAATCTCACTTGGTGTAAAACTAAAGTCTAAGAGGAAAAGGCAGTGGCTAAAGATCTTGCCACTAAACTGGGTTAAATTTACACTAAGTTTTCTGTACATAAATATACTTACAAAATTAAAAAAAAAAAGAAAGGATATGTGAACACTCCTACAGTCTGAAATAGCCCTTGAGGGCAGATGTATTTCTCAATGACATGAGGAAGAGAAGTAAATGATTACACTTGTGGCTTAAGGTATAGTTATAGTAGGTAGAATGATAGCTCTGGACTTAGGAAATTCTATTTGGAGACTTAGAAGCTTAAGATTGAAGCATAGATCAATTACAGGTTAACATTTCAAAACTATGATCACACATAACAATCTGCAAGCAAGTTGAAGTAATTAAACTTTAAAAGGTATTGAGTCCATTAAGACTAAACACAGCATAAGTATTGCCAATAATTCAATGGACTGTCCTTACTATTGATAGGACATTAATGTCACTGACTGACCAGAATGTCATCCTCTAAAATATTCTTACTATTATTTTATGTGTATGGGTGTTTGCTGCATGTATGTGTATGCACCACATGCATGAACTATCCTGAGCGTCAAAATGGGACATGAGATATCCTGGACCTGGAATAATATGCAGTTAAGGGACAACTGTGTGAATGCTGTTGAATTGAACCCAGGTCATTTGTAAGAGCATCCAGAGCTCCTAACACTGAGCCATCCCTCCAGACTGCCAGGTCAGTATTTTAAAGTCTTGATATCAGTTGGAGAGGGTTGGAAACTTTTAAGGTGGAGTTTGGTTGAAGAGTTTAGTTGATGTAAGGATCATGCTCAAAAGGATATTGTGGGATGTTAATCCTTCTCACTTTCTCTTCATCTGTACCCAGTGTCCATGAAATAAGCAGCCTATGCCACCAACACCTCTTCAACTGCATTTCCTGCCTTACCACAGAGCAAAATAACAAGTTAATCAGTCAATCACGGACTGGAGCTTCCAATATTGTGACCGAAGATTAACTGTTCCTTTTGGTAACCTGGTGAGGTATGTGTTGCAGTGGAAGAGCTGGCTGCTATCTCATTCACATTAAAGCAGCTCAGGAAAACATCTGCAGCTCAGAGGTCACTGTCATAGACCTTCAGTTAGATTTGTTGTTGTTTTGTAGGCATAGAGACTCATTCTGCTGCTCATGCTAGTCTTGAGCTCTCAGTGATGCTCCTGTCTCAACCTGTAAATTGCTGGATTGCTAAAGTTTTAAAAGAGTTGCTTTTTTTTTTTTTTTTTTTTTAAATTAATGACTTGTTAGATTTAAGTTCATTCCGTGATTCCCAACACATACTGTTTAGAACCACAGAAGTCCAATAAACTTTCACTGCAATTAATGTATATTTTATAAACACAAATATTAATGTATCACATTGCATGGATGGTTCAATCAGTGAAGTGGTTGCTCTGTGAGATGAGAACCCAGATTTGGATCCTGTACTCACATGACGGTAGTGATCTTTCGACCCCAGTCCTGTATGGAAGAGATATTGATATATCACTGGAGCTCATTGGCCAGGTATCCTCATCAAAGTGAGGAGTTCTGAGATTGGTAGAAGACTCTGTTTTACAAAATACAATGGGAAAGGAGCCAAGGAAGACATACAGTGTGTATCTCTGGCTACCACTTGCATCTGCCAAAGTACAAGTGTGGACACACCTCTTCACATTCCCATGAACATACACACATACCCACCACCACCACCGCATACAAGTGGATAACGTTTCAAACTTACTCATCATTTTAAGTTTTCTTCCAAATGAATTTTTCCCTTTTAACAATTATACTTCCTATTTGAAATATATGTCTGAGAATCTGATATGAAGTTAGCTGTGTTTTTTACACCACAGTTATGCAGAGAAAAGTGTGCAGGGATGCTAGATTCCAAACCTAAATATTTTTCGGTTTCTTTTATGATGTCTCTGAGAATGTTGATGGTCTATTTATAAAATCATAAATCTATGCTTGCATGCTTGGCTGGAATTCCTTTTTCTTGTGAGAGTGATGTCATCCATATAACTCTTCAGAATTCACTCTGGAAACTTCAGATCAATGACCTGAAAATACACACAAGCATCACTTAAAATCTATTCAGCTATGGCAGTATAGTAGCTTTTCATTTTCTCTTTCTAAAGCTGCAGAGAACACACATAGGACCTAATGTGGGGTTTGGGGATTGTTTTTTCCTCTTTGTAAAAATTCCACAGGTGTTTTCTTCTCCAGAGTATTCCTCATGTCTCTGTTCTCCAAGACCTTGGAGTGAAAACAATCAAAACTCTAGAAATATCCCAGAACTCCAAAACTGCTCATTCTCATGAACCAGAGAGTTCTTTTACACATAATCCTTTTTAAAATTTATTTATTTATTTTTTGCTTCTTATCCTCTATATCTTTCCAGAATGAATCTCTTTCGCAGATATCCCATGTGCCTGCTGGTGCTGCTGCTACCTGAATGTTCAACCCTTTTGAGGGAAGTCTGGAAACCCTGTTTATAATCTCGAAAGGATCCATTACCCCTTTAAAAGTGTCACATATACTCTTTCTTTCAAACTTTTCAACCTACAATTTGTCCTGCCTCTAATATGTGCTCTGGTAAACTTGCACAGGACATGTAGAATTGGCCAACCAGTGACTGGCCCATGCCTGACACTGCCTTGCAGGCCAGGAACCAGAGGCTAGATAGCCTACACACCTAAGACAAAACCAAACAGGATCTGAAAAGAAGTTAGTGAAATGATTCCTAAGGATACTTTGCTATACTCATAGACAAGAGACTAGCATAATTATCATAGGAAACCATTTTTTTAAACTGATATTTTCTGGCAGAAAAATTCATCTTAAATATTTGTTATGGTTTTGGAGACAATATTGTACAAGGAGGGGACCATTTTATACATAAAGCATTGTTATTCTTTCTTTTCATTGAGACAGCCAACTTGGAAAATGGGCTTGCAAAGCATCAGGCTGAGAAATCACTCAAGGCATTCATTTGTATTATCCTATCCAGTAAATAATGAATGAAAGAAATCTAAACCATGTAAGTTCTTCAAAGTCACTACTCTATTTCTGTTTTGATAACCTTGTTCATTTATATTTTATGATATATTATTATAAATCCTTTCAGGATGTAAGTAGTATATAAATTATAAATTAGGGCACTTGTGATCCTGGGCAAAAGAGTCTTCATACATCAGTTTTGCTGTGTGTCATTAAGTTACAGGCCATACAGGCTTAAATTTTAGTAAGCTCTATTGCTCAGGTCACTGATATGAACTGACTAGATCCCATAACTGGGGTGCCTTGAATGATCTACACAGTGTTTCCCCTCATAAAATATGACTAGTTATTAAAGCAAAAATGAAAACCATTTAATATTCTTTGTTGGCATCCTTCCCTCTCTTCCTAAATAAAATTACTGTAGATTGCATCTAAACAAGTAATTGGACAGAAAAGGAATGGAATTGTTTGAAATATTCTTAGAATCTGTCATTTTTCCATTTATTTATTTATTTATTTATTTATTTATTTAATTCATTCATTCACTTTACATCTCAATCACAGACTCAGGTCTCTTCCCAGTGACCCCTCACAGAGCTTCGGTCACCTCCCATTCTCCTCGGAGGAGGGAGAACCTCCCCGCCCCCCAGGTTCCAACCCACCCTGGCACATAAAATCACTGCAGATGTTTAAAAAGAAATGATTCTTTGCAGTAATTAACAAAGCAACACCAAACAGCATCGTGTTACAACTTAGCTCTGGACAGAGACTATCTGGACTTTATTCTTACTTTGGGAACTCATCCTTTCTTGTGCTTGTTAAACTGACCTTATTGTCAGACACATTTTCTCACATACAAAATGGACAGGATCACATTGCAACATTGTAACAATGAGATGGAAATTAACCTGGAAATGCAAAATGGAAAAAATAACTTATCAGTGGCATTAAAACTTTCAGTTTGGAAATATCTTGTGTATGTCTCTGATGTGGAAATCACGTTACTTTGTGTGACTTTGCGCTTTGTGTGCATCTTTGCTCTGTAGTAATCAACCATTTAACAATTCCAAGTGTTAATTCCTTGGTCTGGTCATTGCCTCTACATTTGTGGGATTCCTTTCTGTTCTTTGAATTTCAGAATTAGTTACAAACAAGAAATGGACACAGTACCTCAGATAAAGGTATACCTATCTACATATAGATATAAATATGGATATACATGTAACCACAAAGAAACAAGGTCACATGTTTGAGAAGTAGAGACAGGAGGGGCTTAAAAGTGTTGTCATGGGGGGACTGATATACATACACTTCCCAGTTATCAAAAATAAAATTAAAATTACCTTTTTCAGAAGACTGTCAGAAACCTCCATAATCCCAGAATCACAAATGACACAGTTTTGCTTAATTAACACTTGTCCCTTATAGCCACTCTTTGCCAGACATTCCTCTGCGGATACACTGGTAATGATTTAGCAAGTTAAACAGTTTCATGGAATAGAAATTAACTCAAACATTTTTTTTAATGGGCATAAAATTTGTCTTCATTCACTTGGGAATGTCTACTTGATGATTTATATGCATCCTAGTTTGAAATGCAGATTTCTTCTATGGGATTCAGATGGTTTTTGAGATCAGTAAATGCTCTCGAATATCTAAATGAGCATGGCCTTAAACGAAGAGGAGACATGAAACCTCCCTTTATATAATGAATAATGCTGGCACAGGTTGAGGCCCAAATATTGTTTCTTCAGCTCTGTGAGGACTCTTTGGGAAGCTGTAGGAATAGCTGTACTCTGAGGACTCCCAGAAACTGGAGGTACGAGTAGTATGTTATGAATTCCTCAGAAGTTGAACCTATGACTGTTCTATCAGGACTTCTACGGAATCTGAAGGTATGGCACAGTTTGTCTGTTTCTGAAGATGAAGTATAACTGGTCTGCTGGTTCCCTATAAGCTTAAATAAATAAGCATTATTTAAAATAGAGATAGGGAAGACAGGAATGGTGGACCACATTGACGGAAGCCATCTTTCCTCCTAATGGAGGATAATCCTTCACGCTGGAGGATAGCACACTGGAGTTCTGTATACTGGGCAGCTAGGTTGTTATTCACATCTGTAGAATCATTTATGAAGTCCAAACTAAATCACAGTGGCCACTGCTCACTACCTCATTTCCTTGCAACTGCGCTTTGACATCACATCTTTGCTCAAGCAAAACCGTGTCTTGATTTTGAATAGTATCTACACACTTTTCTTTGAAATATACTGATTTCCTGATTGAATTAGTAGATTATATGAATCAATTACTATACAGCTTTTCTTTTTCATTCTTTATTATTGTTTGACAATATACTTATGTCACTTTGGTACAGATGACACCATTGTGTAGCAAGGGCTTTCTGTATGTCTAGTATTCAATCACCTTGGAAATTTATTGCAAATCAAACCCTCTAGATGGTTTATGGACTCTTTGATGGTCCAGGTTTTGAACTTACAATCTGCCTCACATGACCTTAACAAAAAAAACATTATTACTTACTTTATATACTTATAAAAATCAATAAAAGGATTGTGGAATCTTAGAATTTCAATGAAAGTTGAGAATATATATTGTGTGGTAGATACTGTGAAAATTACAGTAGTTAGAAGACTTTCTGAAAAATTCATTTATCTAGCCATACAACTGTTCAATTTAGATCTATTTTCTATGTATAGGTGTGTGTGCCTGTGAGTGTGAATGTAGGTGTACATGCATGTGCATGTGTGTGTGTGTGGGGGGGTACTTTGTTTTTCGAGACAGGGTTTCTCTGTGTAGTCTGGCTGTCCTGGAACTCACTCTGTAGACCAGGCTAGCCTCGAACTCAGAAATCTACCTGCCTCTGCCTCCCAAGTGCTGGGATTACAAGGCGTGCTCCACCACTGCCCGGCTGCATGTGTGTTTTAACAATACTTCTATTTGTAACATTTTTATATGCTATTCTTCTGAGACAGACTAAAGCTTATCTGTTATTATAAAGAAACTACTTTGTCAGCCTGATGTTGCTCTTTCTTACCAGTTATATAAATGAAGCTTAGAAACCAATTTCTCACACATTGTTGGAAATTTAATTTTGTGACCTTGTTCTTAATTTTCATATCCAGAATGGTTGTCATTGTCAGCCATTGAGAAAAAGTTTAGGTTTTAAACAAAATTTGATATTTGGTCCACGGGAAGTAGCATTTTATCAAGATGCAGATGTTAAAGGAGAGAGAAAACATAGCTTTGGGGCAAATATTTTACCCAGATCATTAAGTAAAATTTATTTTTATGACCGCAAGAGAAATGTGCCTACTTGTGGTGGGTTGTTTGTTCAATTGATCGATTGATTGATAGTTTGATTGTTTGAGTTTTAAATTTTCTCTTAGTATAAGAGTTTCCAACCATATCTTGGATGTTTATCAGGTTACATTATAGTATTAAGTTGTTTCAAATTATGGTTATAATACTGAATTATCTAAATGATAACTTTAAGGGATGTATAGTAAGGTTTAGTTTATTTTTAATTATGTGTATATTGTGAGTCTGTGCATGGGTTTGTGCATAATTTTAGTGACTTCAGAATCCAGAAGAAAGCACTGGATACCCTGTAGCTGGAGTTGCAGATGTAGGTGCTGGGAAGAGGCCAAATCTACTCCATCTTGGGACCAGCCTCCATCTTAAAAAAAAAGGAGGGGGGCTGAGAACTTGATCTGCAGTGGAACCCAAGCTGTACCCACGTACCCACATACCAGGAAGGATTTTATGGATTGTCCTTGGCCAGAACTATGCCCTAGCTACTTCCTAGTAACAGTTAATCAAAGATTAGTCTGATTGTTTCAGAAGTACTTTCAAATCTTTTGTGATTCTACAAGATCTTGCTTCAGAGCACCCACCTGTCAGGTTACAATAGATATTCAGTTGAATACTTGCCAGGATAGACCACCTCTTCCTACTTACTTCTATTTCCTATAAAACCTTGTCCTGCTAAGGGTGAGGCTGCTTTGCCTCCTCTTCTCATTCTGTCCTGCTGTGTCAGGGTTGGATTGGAGGAGAGCCCAAGCCTGTAATAAACAGACTCTAATACTTAAGAAACGGCTCCATGGTGGTTTTGGGGGTTCATGAATGCTTCCTGGCATAACGCTGGGAACTAAACCTAGGCCTCTGCTAGTGCAGTATTTAATCACAAGTGTCACATCATCTATCCAACATCAATGCTGTATTGTAAATTAATAATTCCATATCTTTTCATTTATTGAGTGAATTATTTTATGGATGAATTCCTTAAAGAGAGTGAATTGTAAGCATATATAAAAGAGTATATTTGGAATCAGAGATGGGAAGAGCCCTCAGAGGCCCAAGTTCTACATTCTTCTGACCTGGGAATATAGAAGAGGAAGTGGCATGATCATAACAGCAAACATCCTCATCAGAGGAGCTATGACTACTTACCAGAAGCTCCCAAGCGATGGGTCCTGTTGACTGTTGGTTGATGTTTCCTAGAAGCAGGAGTAAGGAGGGACCTCATGACTGTTTGAACTTAATTCTGCTCTAATTGCACTTGCACATGTGGTCTTAGGAATGGCCTTTATAAAGACATGTGGTCCTTATCAGGTTAATGAGTACAATTAACAGAATAACGAGGAAGCAAAACAATGGCAATGTATTATCATATAATGTAATTACAGTTACCATCTGTTTTTTTTCTCTGGCTGATCTCTACCTGACATAAGGCTCAGAGATACATATGATAATGAGTCAGATGTGGTCTTTTCCTGGGCAGAATCCACTGACCTTTACAGGAAGACAAATGAATGCAGTGTTAGTCACATCTCAGAATGAGACATCTATTGAAGAGTGCTTCATAGAGCACTACAGGGTGCTTCAGATATTCCATGACACACTGGGTCTTAACATTATATGATGAATAAAAGTCAGACCCTATATGGTATAATCAGGGTTACCAGGATAGAAATGAACAACTGAAGAGGTACAATTTCTGGAAAGATCCATCCAGGTTCTTTATTTCTTTCATTTTTCTTTTTTTAAAATTATTATTATTATTACTTTTAATATTTATAGTCCAGTCATTACCAACCTTCCAGACTGCCTTCCCAATGCATTCCATTCCTTCTCTTCCCTGTCTTCAAGAGGATGCTCCCAATCTGTGCCAGGCCTCTCCACTCCTGGGGCCTCACGTTTCTCTTAGGGTTAGGCACATCTTCTCACACTGAGGCCAGCCCAGGCAGTCCTCTGCTGTATATGGGTTGGGGGCCTCAGACCAGCTCATGGATGCTGTCTGGTTGGTGGCTTAGTGTCTGAGAGACCTCAGGGGTCCAGGTTAGTTGAGACTGCTGGTCTTCCTATGAAGTCACCCTCCTCCTCAGCCTCTTCCAGCCTTTCCTTAATTCAACCAAAGGGGTCCCCGACTTCAGACCCATGATTTTGTGTAAGTATCTGTGTCTGTCTCAATCAATTGCTTGTTGGGCCTCTCAGAGGACAGTTATGCTAGGCTTTTCTCTGTAAGCACACCATGGCATTAGTAATAGTGTCAGGCCTCCATTTCAACTGAAGCAAAACTGAAGAATAGAGAAACTATATACTATAACTAATGGGAAGCAGAGATTTTAAAACTGATGTCAGACTAAGACTCTTCATGACTGATGGAGTTTGATTCACAGACTCAATTGTGTTATTTAGTTATACCTTGTTAAAATCCTGGATATACTGATTAGTTCAAACAAACATGGCCATTGATTTATTCTGATATGTCAGACAGACAGCAAACAGAGATTTGGGAAATGTTTCTTACTAATTAAGGAGAATCAATGAACGACCTAAATTTTTTTCCCCATTGAGAGGTGTCCTGTCTGCCTAGCACACTCATATCCTGAGCCAGCAAGAAAGGCAGACCAATGGTGAGGAACTTATTTTATACTTACATCCTCTTACTTTATCCTGTCTTTTGGTCATGACTCTGACATTACCAGAGTTTAGATCTTTATGTAAATGGTTACTTTAGAATTGTAGCCAAAAAGTAAAATTGCTCTAAAATTAAAATTTGAGCACAGAAAGTAGTGTTTCCAACAGAAAGTTATTTACAAATATGAGACAACAAAAAGACAATGTGTACTTTGAGAACAAAGGAGATTCTATTTCTATTGCAATTACCTATATATTGGATATCCCAGGTTTGTTTTGGGTTTTAATGATTATTTTGATTTTCTGTATGTCTATTTTATCTGCATGTATGTCTATTTACCATATGCTATAGTATTTGTGAAGGCCTGATGTGGTCATCATATCACTTGGGACTGGCATTACATACTTTAGTAGCTACTATTTAAATGCTGAGAAGTGAAACCAGGTTCTCTGAGTCTCAAGATATCTGAACTACTGATACATTTCCCAAGTTTTTCCCTAGTTTTTCAACAGCTCACATGTTAAAGGTGTTGAAGGTACTTTTTAACTTATTTAATTTTATGTGCATGCACCACTGGGAGTCTGCCTAAAGATCACAGAGATCAGAAGACAATACTAGATATTCTTTAACTGAGCTTACAGATGGTTATGAGCTTGTGGGTGCTAGAAGCCACATCTGTATCTGTGTCTTCTGCAAGAGCAGTATTCACTCTTAGCCTTGAGCTACCTCTTCAGACCCAAGATGTACTGTTTAGTGAAGTTATCATTATGGTTGCAAAGATGCACTGTTTTGATCTTACTAAACATTTGCAGAGGTCCAATTCTGCAGAATTGACAAACTTATTTAACCTCTCAAATATTTCAAAACAGAGAATATGAATATACTTTCATATTTCACTTTAGTACAGATTTCTGAAGCATATATTGAGTTTAAGAGATTTGTCTTCATGTGGGAATATTGAAATAACAAAGGCAATGTCTATTTCACAGATGAATTTTATAGAACTGTAAAAAAATAATTTCAATTACATAGATGATCTGGAGATTACAGAATAGACAAAATATAATGTCCTAAGAAGGGGACTAAACCCCCCCCTTTTTTCATAAAATGGAAAGGAATAGGCTGGGAGACAGAAGTAGGTGTATTTTTGTGAGTTCTAACAAGTCTGTTCTACATAGGGCATTCCAGGCTAGGCAGAGTTCCATAATGAGCCCCTGTTTCAGAAAGAAACAAAAAAGAAGGAAATGGACAACCTGAGTATTGTTATAATACAGATTTTTAGAATGAATTAACTTTCTCACTTGATTTTTACACTTGCTTTATGGTGTAGTTAATATGACCTCTATTTAGTAATGAAGAAATGTGGCTTGATCTACATAATCATAAAAGGCCAACATGAGTATGTAAAACCATCTTTCTATTCAAATGCAACAACTTAAGACACCTTCACTTTGTTGCTCGAGGGGCATTGCAGGCAGATTTCATATTTGTGATACACAAATGCACAGAATTATGATTTTGAAGAATAGCCTGTATTTGGGACAGAGCACAGGGTTCAAAAGCTACATTTAGCAGGGACATGAAGATACAAATACAAAGAAATAAAAGACAAAAATATGTGGATCTGATGAGAACCTTTCAAGGGCCACTAAGAGTGCATGACATGTCCTCACAGAAAATCAGGGAGTGAGGCTAGAGATCAGAACTGAGTGAAAACACGGGTAGAATGTGAGGACATAGATAACGTTATGGATCAGGAAGGGAGGTGTGAGCAATCAGACAGTGTTAGCACCACAGACAGAGAACACACAGAAAGTGTCTTTCCAGTCTGTGAGAACACAGCTCTGGGAGGTTTAGAATCGTGCTTTACCCATGGCTAGGGGATCAGAAATGATTTCACTCTCAGATGTCAGTGACAGAAGTGTGTGGATTTGTGGAACTATGAGATATTTGGATCCATTTTCTAGGTAAGCTCAAAAACTAAATGGCGTCATGTCAGGGGATAAGGTAAAGATCACATTCACTGATGTGTGATACAGTGAGAGTTATTCAGAGCCTTAGGTTTTGGCAAACAATAAGCTAAGAGAGGAAAAAGAGAAATGAGGGAGAAAGCAAATTGAACAGTTTACCTTTGTCAGGCTCCCTTCTGTTTCATGATTCTGTCAACCTGAATCCCAGTGTTATAGTCTCCACCAAGGTCACACAACTATAGGTAGAGTCTCTGCTGTATAAATGTGTGTTTATGTTTCATGTTAGCCAGTACTCTTACTGGTTCTAAATAATGCTGCATAATGTTAAGCTGTGTGTCTCACTCAACCTGCTGATGGACATGTATTTCCTCCCAGTTCCCTTCCTTTCTTTCAGACTCATTTATGCAACTGATTATGGAATTCTCAGACAGCTAATAGGTTTCTCATAATTAAACACTGAGCGACTTGTGTCACATTTTTTCCTCCCATGATTCCTTAGGTATTGCTGAACTTATTGCTCAGGTCCCTTTGGGCTTATTCCTCTGCCTCTCTTTTTCTCAGACATAAAACTGCTTTTGATTGAATTCTATCACATGTCCTAAAAATCTTTCTGTATTGTAACTACCTTTGTCATGTCCACTGGTTCCCCATTTGATGCTTCTTGATAAAATTATCATTGCTTTCTATCTTGCATCTCACCTGAACATACATCCACATTGTTCCTCACACAGTTACAGAGCAATTTTCCTCAAATGTGACAGCACACTGCTCCTCGAAAGCAGCACTACAATGCGTTTCCCTTCCTTTCTCACAGATGTCAGCATCACTATTTAAATGTTCAAGCTGCTATGGTTCCTACATCTACTGAAATTTATTTTATGATCCTCAAGGCAGTCCTGTCTCTCTGTCTGGCTTGACTCCTTCAATCAGGATTGAGATTCCTGCTCCAGGGTTTTTCATTGAGGGTTTAATTTGTCCAGGGGAACATTTCATAGCTGCATAGTTGACTGTTCGCTCATATCCACTGAGTTCACCAGAATAAATAATACACATGACATTTTCTTTCATTGCTGACTGATTTTCCTTTTTGGATTCATAATAATTTATAAATATAATAAATCAAAAATCTTTATATCTGAAAATACATGACTAACAATTAGTATACCTTTAAAATAAGGTCCTCCAATATCCACACACAGGTCTGACATGCTATGTGTCCACAAGTATGAGCATGTTTAATACTGAGCATAGCTTAGGGGAGAAATCTCTTGGCTCTGGTCCACCATTGAACCCTCATGAGAAATGAGTGCTGGAAGAGCTTCCTGTAAAGCATTCTATAGATTCCAAAAGGAAAACTTTCTCATCGATTGACAATTTAAAAGTATCGGGTCAAGCTATCTTTTTGCCATTAATCATTGAAATCCTTTTAAAAGCAAATTTTTTCCTGAAAGAAAGAAAACTATTTGTGGAACAAAATTCTTTTTTTTTTTTTTTTTTGCTTCTTGTAAAATTTTAAACCAGAAAAAGAAGGAAGAAACGGTTACACTATCACAAGGTTCTTATACAAATAATAACTGACACTTAAACATATTTGACCATGAAGGGTAGAAGAGGCATCAGTTACCCTGGAGCTAAGTTATCAGGCTGGGGTACGGGAGAGTGAATTCAGGTGGTATGCATTATCTGTAACTCGCCTTCCTGCTGATGTTACATATACAAGCACACTGTAGTTTATCCTAAAGGTGTCCTCTTTTTATGTTGTGTGTAGTTGTATGTAAGGTTCTCTGAAGTCATTTGCAGTCCTTTTCCTGAGAACCTCATTGTCTTGCTACAAATGACTCCCACAGAAGGCTCTGCCTAACTCACTTATAGAATACAACTACTCAGAACTGATACCTCAAATCTCAAAGACCAACAGAATCCAGCTGACAAACACTTGCGGTCCCTCACAATGTGGGAGATGTGCATCACTAATTTCTCTGGTTCCCCATGGGGAATCAGCCTCCTGTCACTCATAGTAGTAAGTGGGCTAAAAAGATAATTTTTCTCCCATTCGCATCCTTTCCTAAAGGAGCTGCTTGCTTTTGAATCATTGCCTTGGGCATAGCCACAGGGAACACAAGCTCAGACAACTACTGTGGAAACTTCTGTGGGTCTTGCTCTGTTTCTCAATGACCCAGATATCTCTCAGCTTAGTTATTCATTACCGCTCCAATTTCCTCCACGCTGAGCTGTTTCCACTGTGTTTGTGTGGAAACATACCTTCATATACATTAACATAATTAAACTTGCTGATTCTTCCTAGGTTTGCATCCTGGGTCCTGTAAGTTCTGCAAAACTAAAATTTGCATTGGCTGAAGTTAAAAAGAAATGGACTCATTTATTTTGGCCCATAGCAATGGGAAGAATTTTGAGATAATCTCTGGAAAGTGCAGGGTAAGATTTGAAAGAATCATTGGGTGCCAGTAGGAACCTAAGAAGCACATCCCACCACTCCTGAGTGAAGAGTTGTTTGTATTTATTAATTTGTCTTTATTTTTATTATATATTCATTTGCTTATTTGTCCATTAATTTAGGCTATTTCTCTACCCCAAAAATTGACATTCAGTTGTTTCCATTTTAAGGATATACTGTACAGGAATGTACATGACTTAAAACTAACACAGCAGTGGTAGTGGATGCCTTTAATTCCAACACTTGAGAGACAGAGGCAGGTAGGTCTTTGTGTTCCAGGCCAACCTGGTCCGCAGAGTGAGTTCCAGGGTAACCAAGTCTATGGATAGAAACTTTGTCTCAAAAAAAAAGCAAAATAAAATAACTATAATTAATAAATGTTGAAGAATGTATTCCCCATTTTCTTCTTGTGTTGTAGTAGAAAACAGTGTCAGAATTGGGAGAATTGTCCTCTGCCCTTTTGATTATTTGTCCTGTCACATCTGTCAACCAGCTTGTTCAGCAGGGATGTTTACTGAAACACTCTCTTTCTGACTTCCAAATACTCTTGGTCTCTCTTAATTACACTACGAAATATTCATTTCTAATGCATTATAGAATCATTTTTCAATAATATGTTTTTGTAAGTTCTTTCTTAGAGACATGTCTACAAATAGAGTCACACTCAATGTTCAAGAATGAACCCCTGGGTTTAGAGTAAAGATAATTCAGTCTACAGTATATATTTCTGATCCTAATGGGAAAGTAACAATGTAAATGGTACTCACAACTGTACTAAATTTGAAATTTTCAATAAAATTAGTGAAAACATGTAACACGTAACCTTTGTGGGCAGGCAGTGTTATGCCTATGGTAAAGATACAACTCACTCAATGTCATCATTTAGTAAGAAATCACAGTTACAAAATATGCCTGTTCAGTGCCTTTGCTGGTAACTGCTTTCATGATGTAAACTTCCCTGGAGAAATAGTTCTATAAAAATAACTGTAGAAAAGTATTTAAGCATCTGACAAAACAAAATAAAAAACAATCAGCTGAATAATGTTAGAGTCAAGTCTGAAAATGCAACGTAGCCAGATCTACTCAGCCTGATAAGGGAATAAATGAACAGAGTGAGCAATTGAGTTTAAGAGAACTGTTGAAAATAAGATGATAATCATAGAGCCAATTCAACTAAAATATGCTACTGGTAATTCACATATTTAGGACTGGCTGAAGAAACAAATTTGAAAATGTGAATTTTGTAGTGAAACATTTATACACACACACACACACTAAATTTTGAAACAGCCAATGTGTAATTTACAAAACCCTTTAAATCAAATGTATGCCACACACTTTCCAGTATACTGTGTGGTTCCACATCAGGACAAAATATTCAGAGATCTCTGAGGGGAGAATGAGAAGAAACTCCACACTATTCCAGAGCCTCGGATGAGTTTAATGGAAGTAGAAGCTTGCCATGCCCACTCCTTCAACATGTAAGCATTGCTAATCCAATGCATGCAGCAACCATGGCTGGACCTGTCCTAACAGGAGCCTCTCAACCTTTCACCTTTCATGACAAACTCAGAAGTGTAATGAGGGCCATCTCTGTGAAAGTGATGACACAAGGCCAAGGTAGAGGTGAGGGCCATGGAAGATGGCCAGGGAAGCTTGTCTGGTATTGTCATTCATCACACCAAAAACATTAACAACAACAACAACAACAAACAAACAAAAAACAGAGAAGCAAACAGCTTGTGGCTGTGTATTTGCTCCTGAACCAAACATCAGGACTATACCTGGCTTCTTTATGTCTTCTAAATATGGTTGGCCCAGTAGATAAATTTTGTTAAATTTATCTAGTCCATGGAAGTCTTCTCTACTCCTGCTCAGTCAGCAAGCTTTTCAGAGTGCCCATGTTCATCTATGAAGAGGCTTCAGACTTGATTTTCTTCTCCCATTCTCACATGAGCACGCCATTAATAATTAAAACATCTGTCATCTAGCTCATATTTTCATATGAATTCCGACGCTCAGATACAATGTTCATCCTTTCATGATGATTTATTTATAAGTCTCATGTTCATGATATATTTGTTATTAATGGAATTCAATTTTATGGATGAGCAATTAGGCTGTGTGCTTATTACTTGTCCATAATACTCAAAACAATAGAGGACCTACTATATTAACTTCTATCTGATTTTGTGATCATTGCAGGTAGGCAGTGAGATGAATTACGAAAACTCTGTCAAGTGGTTTTATCCTGGATTTTCAGCAAACTCAATGCTATCTATGTAAACATTTTATGTGAGTTCTCTCTATGCAATAACATGAAAACAAAAAATGTATTTCGTAAAAGCACTGTGACAAATGTGTTGATGGACATGAATTTCCCCAGCTGGTCTGAGATATGGCCTGTGAACAGTATCAGCACGAGATACAGTGATGACAGTAGTGGTACTGAGGCTAAAAATTATTATTTATGATATACACTATTCATAGAAATGGAACAGCCTTCTCTCTGTAGGTAATGTATCTATCATTTGGAGAAAATATTTGACTCAAAGACTATAAAAATTCATACAGGAAGGCTGCTTTGGCCCAAAGGGACATGTTCCTTCTGTCTTTTCTGTCTGCCTGCTGTCTCTGTTTTGATCACTCCAAATGTATCAACTTATCCTATACTAAAGACAGATTTAAATTTTGTTATTTTACGTTTTTGATGATTGTTCTGTTTGTACTTTGCGATTCTCACTGATTTTCTAGAAAATTTCTTGGTTTTCTGTCTTTTATTAAAATTTTGGAAGGATCCTGAAGGATCCATTTGGGCTCCTCCTGCTATTAAGAGTGGCTTTCAAAACAGGCTGAATTCTTCATTCTACCAGAAGCCTCCATGTTGTCTCCATATACTTTCCTCTCCTGTTGTTGAACTCAGTACTGGTGGGACTTTAAGTTATTCCTGGGTTGTGAGAGTGCTTGCAAGCTTTCAAAACAAACCATTTCTTTAGATGTTTTTGAAGCATTTTTATGTTCCTATTGTGGACAGTCCTAAGAATAGTGTTCTTTCCTTTTATTAATTTAATTTTTGAGTATAGTATCTTCTCTATTGAAAATTGATTCTTCTCTCATATAATACATCTAGATCACATTTTGGCCTCCCTCTGCTCCTCGCAGCTACCTCCATCTCTCCCTCCCACAAACCCAATCCATGTCTATTTCTTTTCAGAAAAGAATAAGCCTTCAAGAATTTACAGTTAAGTAGTACAAACCAAGATATAATTAAGGCAAGATGAATGCCCATAGTAAGACTTCAAAAGAAAATCCAATTGAAGGAAGAAAATCCCCAAAGCAGGCAAAAGAATCAGAGAAACATTGGCTTCCACTGTGAGGAGTCCCTTAAAAATACCAAGTTAACAGATATAACATACACAGAGGATCTGGTGCAGACTCATGCAGACCAGAGGATGCAGTCTCTCTGAGCCCTGCTTAGTTGATTCAGTGGGCCATGCTCTCCTCTGTCCTCCATCCCCTCTGACACCTACAATCTTTTCTCCCTCTTTTCAGCAGGGAGCAGATCAGGTTCCCAGATCTCCTAGGGAGATCCCCAATTAGGATTCTCTGCTTTATTTGTCTGCTCTGGTTCTTTGCATTTGCTTCATTCATGTTGCTAATTGACTAATTTTAACCCTGAAATTGATTATTTTCTGCACCTTTTCTTCTCTTGTGTGTGATTGTTACTTTTTTTTCCCTAGGGTTTTGTAAATGTACTTTTAAATTGCGGGTATAAGAACTTTCTAATTTATTTATGGAGGCATTTAGTGCTATAACTTTCCTCCTTAGCACTGCTTTTCTTTAGGTTCTATAAATTTAGGTGCCTTCATTGTTTATTGAACTCTAGAAAGTCTTTAATTTCTTTTTTATTTTCCCTAACCCAGAGCCATTGAGTAGAGAGTTGTTCAGTTACCATGAGTGTGTAGGCTTTCTGACATTTCTGTTGTTGTTGAAGGCCACTGTAATACATGGTGGTCTGATAAATCTACTAGATTTTAGAATGACTACTCCAGCTTGCTTCTTTGGTCTGCTTACTTGGAAAACATTTTCCAGCCCTTAACTCTAAGGTAGTACTTTTTATTGCTGAGGTGTTACTTGTATGCAGCAAAATTGATGGGGTCTTGTTTTCATTTCATCTGTCAGCCTGTGTTTTTTTACGGGGAATGGAATCTATTAATGTTGAAAGTTATTAATGACCAGTGATTGTATTTTCTGTAGGGATGGATTTATGGATAGGTATTTTTTTTTTTTTATCTATGGTGATTGAAAGTTTTTCTGGGTAGTCAGCATCTGCAGTCTCATAGAGTCCGAAAGACATCTATCCATGACCTGCTATGGTACAGAGCCAGAGAATTCTCAACAGTGGAATCTCAAATGACCAAGAAGCCCTTAATGAAATGTCAAATGTTTGTAGTCATCAGGGAAATGCAAATCAAAATGACCCTGAGATTTTATCTTATAACCATCACAATGGCTAAGATCAAAAACTCAAGGAATAGCACATGCTGGTGAGGATGTAGAGCAAGGTGAAGACTTCTCCATTGCTGGTGAGAGTGAAAACTGGTAGGATCATTTTGAAAAACGTAATTTGGCAGTTTCTCAGAAAACTGGAAATAGTTTTATCTCAAAACTTAGCTATACCACTCCAGGGCATATACCCAAAAGATGCCCCACTAACCACCGGCCCACTTGCTCAACTATGTTCGTAGCTTTTTATTTGTATTACCAGAAACTGGCAACAACTTAGATATCCCTGAACTGAAGAATGAATGAAGAAAAGGTGGTACATTAACACAACGGAATACTATTCATCTTTTAAAAAACAACTAGATGAAGAATTTTGCAGGCAAATGGATGAAACTTGAAATAGTATACTTAAAGAGGTAACAGAGGGACAGAAAAACATATTTAGTATATGCTCACTTATAAGTGGACATTAACTGGTCTACAAAGTGAGTTCCAGGACAGCCAGGACTATACAGAGAAACCCTGTCTCAAAAACCCAAAAAATAAAAAAATAAAAAAATAAAAAAAAAATAAAAAAGTGGACATTAAGCCACAGTGTACAGGATAATCATGGTACAATAGACAGACACAACAAAACTAGGAGGTCCAAAAGAGAGGATGAGTGGATCTCACTCAGAAGGGAAGAATAAAAAGGGAACTAGGTAAGAAACGAGGTAAGGAGAGGAATGGGTTTTGTGATCATGTGTGGGTTTAGGAAAATGAGAGAGGCCTTGGAATGAGAATGGCAATAGGCAGGGGGTTGGACATCTCTGGTGACTATCTGAGATGGGAAAAGATAAACAGAGGCTATGGGATATCCCTAGCTTAGATTCCTAATAGAGGGAGATACATAGACTGAAGTGGGTACCTCCGTAGTCAGGCTGGACTTCTAGCAGAGGGAGGGAAACATCAATCCATTCACAAATCCTTCAAATCAAAATTTACCTTGACTACAAATGTTCAAGGATAATGATGGAAAAGAGACTGAGGACAAAGCTGACCAATGACAGCCCCAACTTGAAACCCACCCTATGTGAGAGAGACAACCCCTGACATGGTTGATAGTCTGCTATACTTGCATACAGGAACCTAGCAGAACTGTCTCCTGAGAGGTTTCATCCAGTACTGGAGGGAGGCAGAGGCAAAGACTCACACACAAAACTCATGTGGAGTCTAGGGAATCTTGTGGAAGAGTGAAGGATAGAAGTGATAAAGTCTGAGAGGTCAAGAACCTCTACAAGAAGACACACAGAGTCAACTAACCATCAGACTATGGGGGCTCACAGAGCCTGGGGCACCAGTCAGGGAGCACAGAATAGCTGGACCTAGACACCCTACAATCTGTAGCAAATGTATAGCTTGATATTCCTGTAGTTCTGTCTAACAAATGGAATGCGTATACTCTCTGTCTCTGTTCTATGCCATTGGATCCCCTTCCTCCACTACTTGGATTGCCTGGTTGGGCCTCAGTGAGAGAAGATGTCCCTAGATTTGCTGGGATTAGATGTTCCTGAATATGGGGATACCGAAGAGGAGTACCCCTTCTATGAGAAGAATACATGAGAACAATGGGGTAGGAATTTGTAAGGGTGGGACTGGGAATAGAGGAGGGAGGGGTCTGAGATTGAGATGTAAAGTGACTAAAAATAAAAAAAATTTAAAAAAATAGTATGAGTCATAGAAGATGCCAATCTTAAGCACAGTTTTAACAATGAGTACAAACTAGAGGCTAATAAAATTGATGTGGACTGTATGAGTTTTTACAGATACTGGAGAAATGGCTCAGGTTGATACTTCTCCAGAGGACCCAAGTTTTCTTCCCTGCACCTATATTAGGGAAATTCATATTCACTATTAACACCAGCTCCAGGGGGTCAGATATCCTCTTCTACTTTCTGTGTACTGTGCATTTGCTTGCTCTATGCTCACACAGACATACTCAGACAGATAAAGAAGAGTAAATTTTTGAAAAAGACTTGTTTTAGGAAACCAACTTTTGATTACTTATCAATTCACTGAAATCTATGCATTTCACAATATTTCAGAGTTTAAATTGTCATTGGCTGTCAAATCCCTTGAACATGGAATTACAGGAGATTACAAATTACCCTTTGAAGACTGAGAACCAAAATGTAGTCCTCTACTAGAGCAGTTAGTGCTTTTAAGAAATAAGCTATCTCCATGGCCCTCTCTCTCTAATCTTTAAAGGTGTTTGTTTGCTTGTTTGTTTTAGGTTCTGTAATTTTCCTCTTAAATTATTTGCATTTTGCTTTTTATTTCTCCACTTTTGTCTATATAGGAAAATATTTTGTACGATCAATGAAATGCTATTCACTTTTGTAACTGAAGGTACCAACATTTTCAACATCAGCAGATAAATCAGTAAATTGCAACAACTCTAATGCCAAGCTTACAGTGCACAGCTTACAAAGCTATAATAAAATTTCTTTGTCTATTGTCTTTACAACTCTATGAGGTGGAAGATGGAGAGTCTATAATTTTACAGATCTTACTGTTGCTTGCAGATAGAAACCCTGTGGAAGGTCCCATCTGAGCACAAGCTGTCATTCTTTTGCCCTACTGACATTTTCACATACCTTCTCCTTGAAAGCTCGGTGATGAGTTCCATGCTTGCATTTAGTTAGTAAAACACATAGGAGTGGAGAATACTAAAAGATATTGCAATTATTTAACCATTATGTTCCAACTCCAAGTGGTTCCAATATTAGAGACTATAAGTTAATACACCATTAATCCTGAAGGATAGGTTCCATGGACAACTCTGACACAGTGACTATAACCTTTCCTATTATCTGCTAATAGCTAATGACCCAGATTCTGATTATGGGGATGTTATGGGCACCTGGAGACACAAATCTTCCAGGAGCTCTGGCCTTGACTTCGGATGCTAAACCAGACTATTCTGTCATTTCACTAATGTGTCCTGACTTTGAAACCTGAATATATGTTTTAATTTTTGAAACAGAAAATATTTATTCTGTGTTCAGTCTAGTAAAGAAAGTGATGAGTAAGAAGCACTAAGTGTTCAGAGAATAAAGTACCTCTAGTTCTACTAAGACCTCAAGCAACCCAAATACAAACATGTCTATGCTTTCAAAGAAAGTTGTCTTTACCTTGAAATATTTTAAAATAAATATTTATTCCTATCTTTAATGCTTTTCTCTGTATAGTGTCACTGTACATCTACTTCATACTTGTATAATTCATTTTTTCAATTATTCCAAGTTGATTATAAAATACCACATCACATATTATGAGAAGATGATTTTGGAGAGAGAGAAAGAGGGAGAGAGAGATAGAGAGAGAGAGAAGTTTAAAACAAAATGTGTACTGAGTCTATGTGGACTATCCTTATAGGATAGATTTGCTTGTATTTAAACACTCATTCAAAATAAATAAAATAAAATACAATGCTGGAGTAACGGCTCTGTGTCAGTAGTAGCTTATCATGCTGGAGTCTCAGTCACTAAACTAAGAAATTATAGTCCATGTTTGGTGGATCCTGTTGCATTTTATAGTGAGGTCATATGGTAGAAGCACATACAAAGAACAACTGCTTCCTCTATGCTCAGAGAGTAAAAGATGAGGAGGATGGGTGAGGGAGGGATGAAGAGGAAGGAGAGGAAGAACAAGGAAGGGCAAGGACAAGTAGGAGAAAGACAAACAGGGGATGGTGTGGAGGAACCTGAGGAGCAGGAGGAGGAAAAAAAGAAAGCGAAAAGAAAGGAAAAAGAAGAGGAGGCAGGTGGAGGAAGAGAAGTTGACAATGATTAGGTCCTATGACCCTCTCAGGGAGGAAGCCACTGATAACCTAAAATCTCCCAGCAGGTCTCACCAGCTGAAGGTTCTGCCAATTTTCAAAATCACCACCCTGAGACCAAGCTTTTAACACTGAGGTCTCTGAGCTATCCAGGTACAAGTTGGGAAACTGCAACACCTAATAGAAGTTTAGTCCTGGAATCTCTAATTTGCATCACTTTCATCAAACTTCCTTTACATGCTCTAAACATCTAGTTAGTGGCTAGAAGCATGCTGTCATGCTCTCTGTCCTATCAATGCATATTGAATCTGGCTATCACAAGAACTGTATGGCACATGTAGTGATTATTTCTGTTCCAAAATTTAGATTGCTTCCAATACTTAAATTCATGTCAGGGTCCACTTGGTGACTCTTAGATCTATTTTTATGAAATGTTCGAGAAATTCGTCTATTATATTTTGACTGTATCTATTGTCTTCCCCATTAGATTCAGCTCTATTTTACATCCACAATTTTTGCTTGTTTATTTTTCTACAACAGAAATATTACAAGACCAGAGTGAGTATATGACTCCAAAGAGATCATTTTTCCTTACACACTAGGGTAGTTAACCATAGGAATTCCCATTGGTTGTGACAGCATGCACAAGACCTGCAAAAACTCAAATCAGAAAAATGTCCAGAGTGGTTAGGGAAGTGGGTATAACAGTCCACCCTAGTTGGGGAGCTATTGGGAATTAAATTGAATACTATCTGTTAAGGAGAGAGAGACTGTTTTGTTTTCTTTGTTTAGGAAAACTGATAGGTCAGCTATGCTCAAGTGGAAGGCTAAATACTAGTGCATAAGAATGCAGATAGCACATAATGATGTGGTTTTAATATTTTATTCTATGATTGTTGTTCATGTAAATCACACATTGTAGGTATTAGAGAAACATATTGACAAATCCTGTTCACGAACGTCTCTTTCCCTTTAACCTTATCACCACTCTTCAGTATGGCATTCTTAACAACTATGATTAAAATTGTAATGAATAAGTTTTATTGTCAAGTTTATTATCATTTAGATGTTTATCAAGAAAAATAGTACATTTTCTGTTAAAGTGGAGAGTCCATATATTTAGGCCCCCAAACATTTCTCATTGTTTTGAAAGTGATTTGTGCTATAGAAACTATTAGTTTAGAATTTAAATTGAAAACGCAAACACTAAAAGTGAACACCAAAGATTATTTATGAAATCCTTCCCAAAAACAGGCATTTATATTTATGTGTAATTAAAAACAAAAGAACTTAGCTATAACACATTCTTTATGTAAAGTAAGGCTTAAACCCAACTTTTACTAGAGGTTAATTAAATCTGTTTTGACAAATGAGTTTCTATTAACAAGCAACAAGGTTGAAATGATCAAATCAGTTTGCTGAATTATTCTGGAAACACATTTGAGAACTGATTTTGCCTTGGCATTCTGTTGTGACTTTCTATTCATAATAAAGAATTTAGTGTATGTGGTTTTATGTTGAGGTACTGTATTAGTCATTTTGTAATTTATATAAAATTAAAAGACTCATGAGATTTTGAAGAGAGTTTTCAAGGAACACTTCACAAAATTGAGGTCACAGTTTTTTCTCTTGAATTTTAATTGAGTTTAATGCTTGGCTTTGACTGTCACAGTGAAGAGAGGCAAGTATATTCTAGCTGTATTCTAACAGGGAAAGACATGTTATAATTATTTCAATACAGATAAAGTAAATAGCCCCTAATTAATAATTAATCCAATTATGAAATCACTGCTATTAAAATATTAAGCATCAGATAATTAGTAAAATATTTACTTCTTATGCTGTTTTTGCTTTTGAGCCAAGTTATTTCCCAGGCTATCTTCAAACTGTGACATAGCCCCAAATTATCTTGAATTCCTGACTTCTCTACCTCCTAAGGGCTAGAACTAGACATATCACCATGACCAGCTCAGTAGAGCTTGTGTCAAACTTAGATGTATATTGGGACCTATCCAACAGCCAGGGACTCAGAACAGCACAGCCCAATCCTCCAGTCGCTATTACTTGTATTCTAGTCTCATAACCTCACTGGTTATGGTTAATCAGGAATCATTTGTTCAAAGCAGGTCACTTCTATCCCTTCTTTCTTCTTTGCTTTTCACTCTCCTATCCTCTTCTTGCTTTCTACATTCTCATAAAGTAGATAAACCAAAAGGGAAGGAAATTTTGCAAAGGAAAAAACAGATGAGAGAAAGACAGAAATCGGAAAGTAAGAGTGAGGCATGCAGACAAATGAAGAGAGTGTGACAGAGAGATATATAAACACAGATAGAAAGTCAAAAACAGGGATATGGACAAAAGTGAATTTTATAGCCATCAGTTTTGCACTTGTACTACAGTAGGCTGGAGAATGGCAAAATAGGTGAAGCATAAGACAAAGACCATAAAACTTCTTTTGTAGGTATAATAAAGGTCAATGAATAGAAAATGGTTTAATCCCTTAAAAAAATCTATGTTAACACAAAGAAACAGTCAAATCTATGTTAACACTAAGAAACAGTCAGCGGAAATTAATAAAACAGTTCCAGACCACTAAGAGAATACAAGGTATTGAGGACATAATAAAACAAATACTACCTTAGTAAAAACTGATGTTAAATCTAAAAGATCTCCTGACACAAAGTGTCCAAGAAATCTGGAACACTGTGGAAAGACTAAATCCAATAAGAATAGAGAAAGGATAATTTCAATAATATCATAGGAGAAAATTTTCATAACCTAAAGGAGATGACTATCAAATATAGGATGCATAGAGAACACGAAATAGACTAAACCAGAGAAGATGTTGCCTCAGTGCTAATGGATTTGCCAGGGTAAGACATGTATAATCAGAAGGAATGAAAGTGGAATGGGCTTTGATAATTAATAAAACTATCAGAAAGGTGTTTGCTGCATTGTCTAATTCTTCCGTTCATCAGAATGCTGTGATTTTGATAACTCTTTCTCATATGGAACATTTTTGAAACTTGTTCAATGCTTTGGCTTTCTTCCAGAGCTTCCCTAAGATCATAGGGATTTCTCTATCCTTAGTTGTCATTGTTATAATTTACACAGCCTCTTCAGGAGGACCACATACATTTTCTAGTAACTCAAGGAGTAATTAAATAAAATTATTCTTTGATCAATGAGCTACAGAATAAAGTACAGAAAACTCATGAAGGCATTAATCATGTTCTGCATCTTAATAAAGGCTCATATAAGATCAGGTATATTTTAAGTAAGCAGTCATTTTAAAAATGTATTTCAAAAAATAAGTGGGCTTAGCATATATGGTAATCTATGTTATAAAATGATGTTCAACCATGTAGGCTTAATTCGCCCACAAGCAGAGTAGGGTTAGTGTTGATTTTAATGTGTCATGACATTTTAAGTGGCTTTGACATAAAGTCATGACCTTCACTGTACACAGAGAGCCAGCTTATTCACTGGAATTTCATCTCTAAGCATTGACATCTTCTCACTGTCAACACCACTTCTTCATTTTTTATTAGATATTTTCTTTATTTACATTTCAAATGTTATCACATTTCTTGGTTTCTCCCCCGCCCTGCCCCTATCCCATCTCCCCTCTCCTTGCTTCTATGAGGTGTTCCCACACCCACCCACTCCTGCATCCCCACCCTGGCATTCTCCTACACTGGGGCATCAAGCCTTCACAGGACCAAGGGCCTCTCCTCCCATTGATGCCTAACAAGGCCATCCTCTGCTACATATGCAGCTGGAGCCATGCTTTTCTCCATGTGCACTCTTTGGTTGGTGGTTTAGTCACTGGCAGCTCTGGGGATTCTGGTTGGTTGATATTGTTGTTCTTCCTATGGGTTGCAAACTTCTTCAGCTCCTTCATTCCTTTCTCTACCTCCTCCATTGTGTGTCCTCGTGTTCAGTCCAATGATTGGCTGTGAGTATCCATCTCTGTATTTGTCAGGCTCTGGCAGAGCCTCTCAGGAGGCAGCTATATCAGGCTCCTGTCAGCATGCACTTCTTGGCATCCACATAGTGTCTGGGTTTGGTAACTTTATATGGGATATATCCTCAGGTTGTGCATTCTCTGAATGGCCTTTCCTTCAGTCTCTGCTCCATACTTTGTCTCTATATTTCTACCCATGAGTATTTTGTTCCCCCTTCTAAGCAGGACTATACTTTGGTCTTCCTTCTTCTTGAGTCTTGTGTGGTCTATGAATAGTATCTTGGGTATTCAGAGCTTTTGGGTTAATATTCACTTATCAGTGAGTGCCAAGAAAAGAATTTCCTCCTATCACGTAATAGTCAGAACACCAAATGCACAAAACAAAGAAAAAATATCAATACCATTCTTAGAGTTATTCTCATACAAGGCTGTTTTCTGTCCTGTAAGTCTATCTCTTATTAATGCTTTCTTTCAGTATCTTTCCTTGATCTTCTGGATTACTTATTGCAGCTTCTGCATCATAAATCACTGTGTTACCATGTACTTGAAAGCTGTAGCAATGACTAACTTATTTATCTTTGTGGTACAATCTCTACTACAAATCTTACTTTCTCAAGGTATCTACCTTTATTAATTTTCATACACAAGCCATGGGGCTCACTCGCAGTATTTCTTATTAGGAAGATGGCATGGCTGCTTTTATCTATCCACTTGATGGGATGTCTTTGCAGATTAATAATGAGAATAATTTCCTTGCTTTCAATGATTTGAATATTTGATTTTCTTCATCTTTTTTTTTTTTGAACTCATTATACTTACTACTTCACCAACCATTTACTTGGAGCTCTACGTAGAGCTCAGTGCATTCTGCATTGAGCTATAACTTGTTATCTTTCCTTTATTTTTTTAAAGTAATATTTAAAGTATAACTGTTGTTATGCTTACCCAAAGTGAGACCTTGGGGACCAATATGAAGAATGTTTCTCCATGGACATTTTCTAGATGGACTATATTGACCACTCCCTCCTAGTTAAGTACCACATAGGCAATATCTAAGTGTGTTGTCTTTTTTGATATATATGCTGGGATGAAATAATTTTGACAAATCAAAGGTTAGGGTATTGGAAGTAATCTATCTACAACACTAATGTAGCAGTGCAGTCATTTTCTTGAAAACATTTAGAGACGGAAAATATATTTTGGCACTAATTTTGGTAATAATGCATTGTTACTAGAAAATTAAATCCAAGATTATTTATAAGTCATGGATTAGAGTTGTTTGAAATTTCATATGGGAGAATCATCTGTAATAGGGATTATTTCATTTTATTTTTCTTTAGGAAGGTAAACATACAAGCATGAAGTCACTAAATGTCTAATTAAAATTTGGAGAAAATGTAGCTGAACCAGAGGGTGTAAAATAATATAACAATTAGGTCTTGAACTTTATATGAATGAATTAAAATGCACAGTTATCTCAGCTTTCAAGTTGTATGGACTGCTTTATGGAGACCTTTGCCAAGAAAGCATCATGAACAGGAATTGCTATAAGCAGGAGTGTCTGAGTTGAGAAAGGGTAGTATTTCAGTCCAAGTGAAGGAAATACGATGGCAAGATGAACATCTTTAGACATCAGAAATGGCCATTTATTGTGTCCAATAGACAAAATAATTTAATCTTCTGAAGGTTCAATCTCTTCATTTTCATAATGGGAACATTTTTAATGGAAGAAGATTTAGAAATTATATTTGATAGCACAGTGAAAGGAGGAGAATACCCAACAATAATATCTAGACAGTTAGAAAACATTGTTTTTCTACCAATTGTGAAAAAGAACACCTGAAAATGTCTTTAAATGTCATAATTTAAGCAATTTTTTAGATGCAGCCAACTGTAGCTGACAGTGGTAGACCTTATGGTCCAATAATTGAATTTATATCTCTTAGCATTTCCAAACATGAAAATGTTTCCTCCTAGAGTTCCCCAGCAGTTACACAAGCATGGCTTATGAGACATGTTTCCTGTGATTTATACCTTTAAGGGCAGAATTTATGCATCTGATCTACAAACATTCATGCTGTGACCTTTTACAGAGCTTTGGCAAGCACTCTGCTCTGATCCCTGCTGCAAATATTCAACTCTGTTTAGCAGCCATCATACTCCTGTCCAGACGACCAATGTCATTGCACCCGTGTGCATGTGTGCATGTGTGCATGTGCATGTCTTGTACATGAGTATATGTATTTGTATGTGCATACATATATAATATATGTATATATTCATATATGAAGAACAAGCCTGCACTTACTATTAGGATCTCAACATTATTATTAGCATATAAGGCTACTGTTCCAATATCCTTCCAGATTCTGTAGGTTCTGGAGTCACTGTAACCATATATAGGGATAACTCCATTTGTTTGCAAAGAACACATTGATTTAGCACCTCAAAAATGTTTCAGGGTTGTAATAAGTGTCAACAACTTATTAGAAACTAGCTGAAATAGAAACAGAAGTCAAATTATCTTCCTTTGTATTTTGATGCTAGTTTTTCATTGGTGAAAGTTTTACATTGCCCAGTTCTTATTTAGACTATATGTCCTCTGTTTCACAAGCATTACACAAAATAAGGTGATATAGACAAGATTTTCAATTTTCCAATCTTTATTTTTACAATAATATATAAAATGGGAGAAAGTGGCAAAGTATTAGAATACAGGCTTATTCTCTCTAGTACTGAGAGAGGTTAGAGGGTCTTTATAGTTAATGAGTTAAAGACTTCAACATTTTTCTGTGACACAGTGAGGCCATACAACCAAGCACACACACACACACACACACACACACACACACACACACAGCACACAGCACACAGCACAAAGGGTGTAGAGAGGGAAGGGAGGGAAGAGAGAGAGAGAAAGAGAGGGGGGGATGGAGGCAGGGAGGTGGAAGGGAGGGAGGAAAGGAAGGAGGGAAGGAGAGATAGAGAGATAGCCATGCAGCATCTCTGGCACTGGATCTCTGGATATGCAGTTGCCGATCCAGGCTTATGTTTCAGGAAAGAGGCACTAAGGATTACATCACACTGCAATCAGAAAACATGTGACATTCCAGAAGTGGTTGAAACTTTGCAACATAAATCTTTAGTTACAGAAACCATTGACTGTAGGAAGTTTGGAATGGACACCTTCCTAATATGTTTAGTGCAAATTAACTCTATTTCTGTTTTGCCTTTATCTTGGAATCTTTATTTGAACTTAAGTAAATGCATGGATTTTATTACCTCTATAATTTACACTTTTCCTCCTAAAATGAACCAGTATTCAGGTACACAGCTATTAAATTTAGTACTCAGTGATGGTTAATAAAATAAATTATTTAAGAATTCAGGCACAAGGTTATATTTAAAGATTTTCTGCAACCAGAATTCTGTTTGACACCTTGAAGTTTGAGCACTGCTTTCAAATGTGTGTGCAGGCTAATCCTGTCTCCACAGCCCTTCACTGTCCACATTGCTGTGGGATGTCCCTCCCTGGAGCATTGGTGCAACCTTACCACTGCGTGCTGTGTCCTTGATTTGTACTTTTCCATGTCTGTTCTGCAGATTCTATTCTCTGCAGCTGGTGTGAGTCTTATAGAATTTCAAACATATGACAAGTACTCTCGATCAAATTCCTCATTGGATCATCATTTAGTTAAAGATTATCTCCTTAATTTTTTAATAACCTCCATCTACATTCCTTTACAACTTTACATTTATTATTTACTTACTGGCTAAGTCACAAATGTCATGCTAAATATGAATTCAACTATTAGACAGAGGAACAACCCTAAAAAGTTATTTATGACAAAATTTCACCAGTTTATTCTTTTAATGTTCAATGGTTAAACGACTTAATTTATCTGATAAGAGATTATTTGCTACTTATAAGAAAGTAACAAGTGATAAATTGTTAAACTATATAAAGCTTAACTACATAAAACTATATAAACATACATAAAACTATATAAACCATATATATGTAAACTATATATACAAAATGTATAAACTATATATAAACTATATAAAACATCAATTAAAATGGTTGTGAGTTAATATTTTATATCTAATATATATGTCAAATAACAGTAATAAAATGTTTCTTTTTAACCATGAAATAACAAATTTTCTCTTTTTAAATGTTTACTGTTTAAGAATTTCAACCATGAGTGCCTTTTTAATAATACATAAAATTAAGTATTAAGTTTATAATACAGGCACAAGCATACACACTCAAGAAGATACAGCAATGTGAGAAAAAAAAGTGTGACTCTTGTGTAATTTCAAACTTCTTACATGTACCTTTTATCAACTTTAATATTGTTCTCTTATTTCTCTTCCCTCTGAAGAAAATTTATTTCCACTGATAAAATTAATGTTTTATATTTTCCCCTTAAAATTACTTATCCTTTCATAAAAAATTCACCATCTTCTTCAAAGAATCTTCTCTCTAATATTTACATATTTTTCTTTTCCAATTTTTCAATACAATCATTGAGTGAAAAACTTACAAGTAAAGTCATTAAGAGACGGATTTGTTTTCTGTTTTCCTGGGTTCATTTTTCTTATGGAAAATGAATTTTCTTTGGATAACAGTAGCACACATGATTCATTTGAATACTTTTTCTATTAATTATAAAACATCCACATAATATTGGGGTTTTGAGCTTTTCCTGGAATCGATGATATCCCAGAATTCTCTGCACAACAATCTGTCATGACTTAAATCGAGGCTATAAGTTAGGGAGTTTCTATGCAAATGAGAAGCTTGATTTCTATTTCCTGTGATTTCCACCACTTATCATTACATATCTGATGCTAATAGTCTTACAAATTAAAGATTTCATAGTAGGCACACAACTGCTTCCACAAAGATTGTTTGCTTTTGTGCTAAGAACTGCAAAACATGAAAGATAACCTTCCTGTGCATGTAATTTATTCAACATTACCTTCATGTCCCCATGGCTGCAGTGCTATCCTACACAGTCTGAGGATAATGAAATTTCAGTACATTTAAGCAATGTTTCCTATGCTTATTTTATAAAACATGTTGTGATAAGCTTGCATTCATATGTTGATTAACCACTAAAACATTACCCATTTCTGAAGCTGCCACAGCTACCAGAGCATCTGTGCCAGACCCGCAATCAGACCAGCTTCCAAACTCCTAACCTCCAACCATACTCCCATCCAACCCTTCCCAGTCACAGGGTCCTCAGATTTTACAAAAATTTGTTTAAAAAAAAATGGTAGATTACTATGAAGTGATAGGAATGCAGAGATCTGTCTCACCTGATGATATTAAAAAGGTGTATGGGAAATAGACAACTTAAAAGACACCCAGTAAAAAATGAAGAAGCATTTAAACTACTTATTTAGACAAGTAGTTGAGGCATATGAGGTGTTATTGGATGAAAAGTAATAGGAAATCTATGACAAACATAGCAAAGAAGGATCAAATGGTGATAATCAAGAATGAGGAAGTAAAAGTCATTTTGAAAGTCCATTTGTGTTTGACTTCACATCCCAGAAAACATGCCAACCAGAATCTGATCTTACTTTATGACATTTTTTGGTATAAAACATGAATATAATTTATTTTATGTTTGTTTGGATATTGTGCCTACACATATTTTTATATACCATGTATGTACCTGGTGCCATAGAAAACTGAACAGAGCATTGAATCTCCTGAAAGCAGAGAGGCAGATGGTTATGAGTCACCAAGGACAAACCTTGGGTCCTCTGGAAGCACAGTCAGTGCTCTTAACTGCTCAGTCTTCTCTTCGAATATACTCATGTTCTCATAACATGATTTAAAAGGGTCACTTCCATATGTGATTGCCTTAAAAACCACAACAGAGGCAACATCAATCTAAATAAAATATTTAGAGTTATAGACATAAAACCACTCACAATAGACCATTTCTTGGTGGTGACATTGCCCAGGATCTGAGCAGTTTAGAAGCTGATGCAGACTTAGAAATTCCAGAGAAGCTTGGGATACACAGAGAGTCCCAGGACAATCTATGATACATGACAAAACTTATCTAGAGAATTAAAACCAGACTTCCAAATGAAGACTGCTATTTCCAATATTGGATTGATTTCTAGACCAGTCCATGATTGAGTCTGAATAACTGGTCACGTTTAATAACAATACAAGAGGCATTATAACTTCTCTTTTTGATTCTCTTTTCCACAAGGTCTAAGAACTTGAGGCAAGGCAGCTTTTCCCATAGGGGTATAGGTAAGCAATAGTGGGTCGGAACTTATGTCCAATACAGCTTCCCAGTCACCATTGTCAGGGTACTCACCAAGCTCACAGGTCTGTATCATTCTTTGTCCTGGCATCAGCATGTCTCACCCATCATCTGGAAGTCACCATGCTCCTTCAGCATCCTGCACAAAAAACACAAATGTGCCCTCTTCCCCATATTTAATATCTTATTGGGATCATGTCTTATGCCAGTAAGTGGATCCTTCCCTTTCACCCATTCATAAGTATACCTAGTTGTAGAGCACCATAGACACTCAGCAGAAAGTACCTTGGCATCCAAAATCCAAATTAAAAAAAAAAAAAACTTTAAAATAAAAAATAAAAAGAATACAATTTAAATAAATTTGTGATATACAGGTATATATCTCCCCCTTTTTTATTTTATGAAGATATTGTTTTAAAGTTCCATGAGCTCATTCCACAGTCTCTTGTCCTTGACAATTATAAGGAATCCCCATAATATGGGTAATGTTAAATTGCTGCTAAAGAGTCTCAAATGTTCGACTGCCATAGCCAATTCCATTATTTGTTTGTTTTTTTTTTTTCCTTTTCTTTTCTTTTTAATTATTGGGCAATTTATTTATCTACATTTCAGATGTTATCCCCATTCCCCATTCCCCACCCTCAGAAACTCCTTAATCCGTCCTTCCTCCTCCTATATCTATAAGGGTGTGCCCTCACCCATCCACCCACTCTCACCTCCCCTCCCTTTACTTTCCTCTTACTGGGGCATCTAGCCTTCAAAGGACCAAGGCCCTCCTCATCTACTGATGCTTGACAACTCCATCCTCCTCTACAAATACAGATAGAGACATGGGTCCCTCCATGTGTGTCCCCAGGTTAGCTGTTTAGACACAGGGAGCTCTGGTTGGTTGATATTATCGCTCTCCCCATGGGGCCACAAGCCCTTTTAACTCCTTCAGTATTCTGTGTAACTCTTCCACTGTAACCCTGTTATCAGTTTGATGGTTAACTGTGAGCATCTGCCTCTGTATTTGTCAGGCTCTGGCAGTGCCTCTCAGCAGACAGTTATATCAGGCTCCTATCAGAATGCACTTCAGGACATCCACAACAGTGTTTGAATATGGTGTTTGCATCTGAAAGGGATCTCCATGTGGGGCAGTCTCTGAATGGTCTCTCCTCCAGTTTCTGCTCCATACATTGTCTCATATTTGCTCCTGTGACGATTTTGTTACTCCTTCTAAGAATGACCGAAGCACCCACACTTTAGTCTTTCTTTTTCTTGGGCATCATGTGGTCTGTGAGTTTTCAGAGACATATATGGAAATTAGCTGCGGTTCTCTATGATGTTATGTTAGCAAGAGATAAAGTTGGGGCAGGATATGGATTTCAAACAGGTGTTAGCACATGTGTGAAGGCTCTTTTATTTGTCAAGTTAAAGATACTTTTGTTTCTTTTACAGGATTTAATGTAAGTTGCATTGATTGTACACCTTCTAATTGTGTTTGTGCTTTGAAATCTGGCATGTCAGTTATGGAGGTGTATCAACCAGCTTTTGTTTTAGTGCACTGAGTTTCACAGAACCTTGGTATTCTAAAAATAGCTTGCAAGTACTGGATGAAATGATTCAGGTTTGTTGCAGTAAATCTCTGACCCAAATAAGACTAATCAAAGGAAACACAACTCAATAATTATGGATATAAATTGCACACCCAGATTGGGCAGATTTACCATTACACTACTCTATTCCCCAGCTATGAGATCCCTTATAACTTGTGATTTATCCAGGCCACATGCTTGTCCTTCCACCTCCTGCTTCTCCTTTGTCAGCTTCCTACACCTTCAGTTTCCTCCATCAACTTCCTCTTACGTCGACTTCCTCTTCCTCTCTTCTCCCATAAGCCATTTTTCCACCTCCCCTTCTACTGCCCAATCACTGGCTCTAGCCTTTATTTTACAAATTTAATTGAACAGAAGATTCACAAGAAGTTACTTGTGTACAGACTCACTCCTCCTCTGTAGCCCCTCCCAGGAAAGTGGAACTAGCATCAAAATACAAGGCTGGGGCTATCCACAACAGGCTTTATGCAGAAGCAAGAGGGAAGTGGGCTTGATTATTGCTAGTATAACAATTTTACTTACATTAATTGCTAGCACCATTGCTTCTGCAATTGCTGTGACACAAGAAGTTAAGACAGCTACTTCTGTTAATCATTTAGCAAAAAATGTTATTATGTGTTGAATATATCAGTGGATTTAGATAGGCATTTGGAAGAACTGATTGATGATCTTTATCTTATTCAAATTACTGGAAGGAGGTTCAGAATTTAAGAGTAAGGAGCCATCTTGAGTGTCATGCTAAATAACATTGGATTCATGTTATTTCTACAATTTACAGTGGTAGTCATTATAATTAGGAAGAAGTTTAATGACATGTGCACTGTATTTGGCATAATTCTAACACTTTTCTGGATGTTTTAATGATAGATAGGGAGTTTATGAATTTCAAGAATGCTGCTCTACTGAGTGTTGATGCTGTAGATACTGCAGATAAAATTATCCATGGCCTGAGGTCAGTATTTCTATTTTGGACAAGCTTCAAAAATGGCATACATAGCTTGATCATGCTAGCCCTTTTTGGTCTGGGAATACTTTTACTCCTGTCCATTGTGTTAAAGCTTTTCTTCAACAATATCAATATGTTGGCAGCCAAGTACATGGCTTGAACCTGAAAATGGACCCCAAGACAGAGTTATTAAATTAACAGATTGGTAAGCCAAGGATGGGTAAAGATTCTGCACAGAGCCTTACCAACCTAAGAAATAAGTGCATTGCTGTGTTTTAAAAATAAAAGAGGGGGAACTGTTTTCCCCCCAGAAAGAGTCTCCTGAAACACTTTCCATCATGCCTTGTTTACTTTTAACTCTCTAAAACTGAAAGCTCATGGCAAATCTGCTGCTGACTGCCTCTGGCATAGCTGAGACCACTAAAGACTATGCCATAGCTATATGGAAGGTCCCTCTTACCCTTAAATGGAATGGCCCGGACTCAGTTCTCATATGGGGCTGAGGTATGATATGCCTGTTTGATACCACAGAAGGCACAGCTAAATGGCTGCCAAAATGTTTAATGAAATAAATAGATACTCCCACAAAGCTAGGCCCAACATAAATAAGATGAATAACAATTGACCTCCAGGGAAGAGAAATCTCCCTGAGAATTCCCTTCTTTTTCCTTTCCAGGTAAAAATTAAACATCAGTGATGTCTGCTGGTAGAAGTTCTAATCCTGATGCTGGCATCCAGACTTATACTACTCAGACCTTTGATGGGCCATTGACAAGGACACCAAACAGCTAGAGATTGACATCACTAATCTGAAGAAATCCCTCATTTGGCTGTATGAAATGATCTCCAAAAATTGCAAAGGAGTTTATTGGACTTGATTTACTCTTCTGCAATAGAAAAGACTGTGTACAGCTCTTGACTTTGTACAGCCCTTAAAGAAGAATGTTGCCCTTACATACACAAGACAGGGATGGTTAAAGAGAACATGAAAAAGGTCAGAGAAGACCCAGAGAAAAGACTGAGAGAGAAAGAGAAAGATGAGAGCTAGTACAAGGACTGGTTTTCAACCTCTCCATGGTTGTCAACCCCACTTCCTCCCATCTTGGGACCATTAATTGGGTTATTTTTGCTGATTTGTTGGTTCAGGGCCTTAAATAGACTGACTAACTTTGTGATACAATGGATAGATAATTTGGTAGCAAAACCTATTCAGATACATTATCATAAGTTAGCTATGGAGGACCACGAGACTCAAGATGAGGTAGTTACTTTATCTAGGGTATTCCTCAAACCCATCTCCACCCAACCTAAAAGAGGGGACTACTGCCCCTAGACCAAGCAGATAGGGACTACCCAGAACCCTCTCTGACTGGCGATCTGAATTCTTGCATAGGCTGCGAGGCTAAGCACTGCAAGGGAATATAAATAAAAGTTAAATATATCTACCTGTGTTCCTTGAGGGCAAGCCTGACTGCATAGGGGTTGATGTCAAAAGTTATCCCTCTCCAGGAAAAAGACATCGGGATGGGTATGGCCCTCATGCCTCACTGGACAAAGACAGGAGGACCGGACAAAGTCCCCTTCAATGATTGGAGGTCAGACCTCTATCTCCGCCTTTGCAAGAATAGAATTGCCAAGGCCCTTCTATACTTAAAGAAGGGAGGAGATGTCAGGAGCAGCCCTGCATATACACTAAAGGCCTAAAATCAGCCATAGGCCTAAAATCAGCAATAGGCCTGACATACATGCATGCTAACACAAAGTCTTGGGTCTCTGGAAAAACACTGAAACAGAACAATACAATAAGCTATTGTAAACAGGCAGCTTCTGTGGAAATTTACCAGACCTAGTAGTCATAGATCTTATAAATAGGCAGCCTTGGTGGACAGTACCAACTTAGATAAGGACAAGTAAATCATAGGCAGAGTCATAGTGACCTGTCCCCTGAACCTTCATCCAGCTGATATCCCGTTCTGAAAGGTATCTGTACTCCCCTTGAACACCTATGCTCCAATGCCATTCCCTTCCCCACATCCTGTCTTTTTGTGCTTATAAACTCTGTATAAATAAGTAAATTATAATGTGATTTAAATAAATAAATAAATTTAAAAATAAATAAAATTTTACCTACTACAAATTTTAAAGCACAAAGTTACAATGAAGACAAACTACTGTTCCTGAGTACCTCTCAAAAGAATATAGTTTTATATTTCAAATAGCAATTTTTCTTTGAGTTTAAGTGTTATAAACTAAACGAAGTGTGTTTATCTCAATAAAGAGTTTTTGTTTATCTTTCAAAAAAAAAAAAAAAAAAGAAAAGAAAAGAAGTGCATTGCTTTTAACAAAACATATTCCGTGATTGGTAAGGAAGGCATTCTTGTCTGAATGCCCTGAGACCTGAGACAGGCTCAGTCTTGTTAAAGAAATAAAAAAGGGGGAGAGGTGAAGAGCCTTTGGGGCTGTTTGGCAAGAATATGACATTGGCCAAGGACAAGGAAATGGGCTGCAGTCAGAAATCTGATATTAGGCTAGAACAAAGAAGTAATTTCCAGTAGGAATCTAAATCTTAGGCTAGACCAAAGAAGTAATCTCAGGCAGGAACCTAAATATTAGGGTAGAACAAAGAAGTAATTTCAGATAGGAATCTAAATTTTAGGCTAGAATAAGGAAGTAGGCTTCAGATATGAAAATGATTTTGGGCTAGGACAGGGAAGTAGGCTTGGATACTTTGGTCATCCTGATAAGCCCTTAGAAACAGTGATCTTGGGAGTGTTCACGTAATTGGGTTTAATGCCTTGCTTTTTCTTTGACTATTTGTGTTTATTATATTGCTTGTTCCTTGACTATTTGTATCTATTGTATTGCTGGACCCTCAATCTAGAACTGACCTTAATACATGCATGTAATCAAAATGGTATAAAAGCATAAAGGAAGAAGGGGGATGGAATAGGGGCTTCTAGGGAGAAGAAATGGGGAAAGAGGTTGACATCTGTACTGTAAATAAATAAAATATCCAATAAAAAAGAATTAAAACTATCTAATAAATCATGATAAGTTATTTCATTTCTAATATACTGATAGACAAATTTGGTATTGATAATTTTAAATTTAAATTAAATATAATATGTAACCTTTGGTTCCATATTTGAAAATAAAATTATTTTATGCTCAGTGATCATATCTGAAATAATATAAATAACCTTGTAATTTTTATAAAACAAGTGAAGTAGCATAACAATTTTCACTTTAAATAACAAGTAGAAGTTCACCAAAATAGCTAAGCATACCTTAAGAGCCACTATCATATATGATGAAAACCACAACTTTTTCCAAGGATGTAAAGTATATAAAGTACATAAAGTTCATGACCAGATTTAGTGCTTATCCTTTTTACCGTAAGATGATGGCCACTTGATAAGAGAAAGAAGTTCCTTTGGTGACATAAATCCTTTTAATGGGAAAAATATGTCCAATGACATCCTCTGAATTTGAACACTCCATCTGGGAGAGAGTGATTAAGACTCAGGAAGTCAAGAAAACTTACAAAGGTCATAAAATAAGTCACAAGTTTCAGGAAGTTCTTGAAACTTTCAAGACTCACACATTCCCTTCCCAAGGCAGAGTTGATGAAGAAAAGACTCTGATATTTCAGTGTAAAGCAAATGACTTCGTTTTGTCAAAATACTGCAAAAAAATCATTGAATTTGACACTTAAATGCATGTTCCTGCTGTCCTTATTAAACTATGAAATCACAGTTGAAAAAGAGGGGAATGACATCATGTGGCGTGTCTAATTCCATCCTGTGGTGTCCACAGTTCACAGACGTGATATGAGTCATGCTTTACACATTTACTGTGATTTTCATTGGTTCTTAATTTGGTTCACAAAGAATTCAGAATCGTGCTCCCATTAGTGAGTTCAAGGAGTATACTACAAGCACCTAAAAAGGCCAGCCTCTACTTAAAGTATTAAATATGTAGCAGAGGCTAAGAGAGACATTCATTTTAGAGGCTATAAGTGTGGCAACAAGCCCACATAGAACACTTTTAGGTTCACTGGAGAGAAATGCAAAGATAGATCAAGAGAGAGTAGCGGTAACAGTTACTTTTCTATTGCTGTGATAAAACGCCATGTTAAAAAAAAAAAAAAAAAAAAAAAAAAAAAGCTGGAGCAGCAGGTGAGAGCTCACATCTTGAGCCAGAAAAAAGAAGCAGAGAGTATTAACTGAAAATGGACTAAAAATTTTGAAAGCTCAAGTTCAAAATCAGGGGTATAGCTCCTCCAGCAAGATTACACCTTGACAAACAGCCCACTAGGTATTAAGTATTCAAATGCCAGATACTGAGACAACTTTTATCATTTAAAAACCAGAGTAGCCATTTTAGTGAGGATGATATTTGATTTAATAAGGAATTATTCCTGAGAATTTACAATTAATTAGAAAACTAAATTGAGTTAGGTATCTATCTCACATAAATTTACTTAAATGGTCACATTGTATGAAATCTATTCAGTTTATTGGGATTAGAGCATTACACACAAGCACACTTACATATGTACATGTGTGTAGCTGGGAGTTTCTTCCATCAGCAGGACATTGAAACTCTTCCATAATGTAAATGGGGCCCTTGCACTCAAGAGCAGTATTTGGCAGCTGCAGAAGCTGTGTCCAAATGTTTTCACTGCTTTCAGTTTCCAAAATGAACAGAAACACACTGTACACAATAAATATATTGAGTGGATTTGGGCTCTTAACAATCTGTCACTATTTTTCTTAAAATAGTGTTCTCAAATGATGAAAAATTGTATCACTTAGCCATTTGGCATTCCAGTGATTCTAGGGGAACAATTTTGTCAGTAATAGTACACTACTGAGCAACCTATTAATCATTATTGACTATATATTCAAAAATAATGATAAAAATGTATGACTATTGAATGCAAACACATACAATAAGCATATAGCAATATAAGCATAGAGTCATATAAATATACATGTGACATATTTTATGCATGAATACATTATTTATAATACATACAGCCTTAGGGAACATAGAGCCATTAGCTCTTTTCATTGACTATGACAGAGTAATAGTTAGTAGATAAAATTCTAGTTTGTCTGTTAAACAATTAAATAGTTCATTAGTTCTAGGACACAGGCCAAGAAGTGATTACAGGCAGAGTTTCTGTAGCCCAGCTCAAACCCTCCCCTGATTATTACGAATCATGAGTCCTTGGATTCTTGCTTACATTCTCATATACTTCAGAATTCTCTTCTATAGAATGAGAATTGGGAACACATTTGCCTCAGCACATAGATAACATGATTACCAGTGCTTTGCCTGGCTCCCTATGAATCCAATAAACATCACCTCTTTCTGTGCCTATTGCCTATTCATTGAGCTCAGAGCAGCTGTATTAGGAACAACAATGTGTAACAGAATACCACTTAGAAGAAGTAAGTACAGCCATATTAGATATTTAATTTAGCAAACACAATTAGCTACAGCAATTAAGGTTGTATTTGTGAGCATCTGAAAGCCATGCTAATAATGAAGCAACAGAAGTGCTTTTCTCTCCTGCTGTAATTGGGGAGATTTGCAGTTTCCAGCTTGTGTTTAGCTGCATAGTGGTGTTGTCAGAGACTGTGCCTTGAATGCTAGCAGTTTCAACACATCTGGTGTTCAGTCACATATCACAAAAGTATTCAAGGGTGGGAGGTAGCTGGGGTTGGGCAATGCCTCATCTTCTTGCCTTTCAATCATGAAACAAATATTTCCCCAAATTTCTTCTGGAATATTGCTGATGTCTCAGTAGTCTTGTCTATTTTGGGATGGTTACTCCTGGCTGCAATGTGTTCTAAAGTAGCAAACTGGGACCTTGCTCTCTCCAACATATTCAAAGTGATATTGATAGGAAAAAGATACAAGGTAATGCTTTATAGTCTTTTGTAATAGTTACCTTGGGGAACATTATAATTTAGAGTTTGCTGTACTCATTTTACTGCTTATTATTTATTATTGGAATTTGGTACTGTACCCCTTTTACTGCTTAGCTCCTCTTCCAGTTTAATGAGAGGCTGAAATAAGGAGGTTTTATTTTGTACCTGAAATTTTTATGGCTTCTTTCTTTTCTTTTCTTTTCTTTTCTTTTCTTTTCTTTTCTTTTCTTTTCTTTTCTTTTCTTTTCTTCTCTCTCTCTCTCTCTCTCTCTCTCTCTCTCTCTCTCTCTCTCTCTCTCTTTCTTGTTTTCTTAAAACAGAAATAGGAGTTGAGCAACATGAGATGGCCATCGCTGCTCACCTTCTCAGTGTGCTCTAAGTATCCTGGCTTTCTTTATTTTTCTCAAGTATACAAACCCCATGTCTACCTCACAGTCTTTCCATCATTCTTTCCTTAGTTTTGGAAGTCTCTGCAGGCCAAGAGCTCTGTCACTGCCACTGCCTCCATTAACTCTGGTGCAAGCTTCTCCTCATTGAGGCAGCTTATCTGGCTTGATGCCTTTTCAAACATTCCTCTATCTCATCAATCATACATTATGTGTCGATTTTTCATCTTTAACTTTCTTCCCAAGTTCGTACATAATCAGACATGCCCAAGTATCTCCTCTTGATATTTTTCTGACCCACTCTGCAGTTTTCTGAACCTAAAACAGAGTCAACTACAATGGTTGAATACACGTTAAACAAATGAAAGAATTACTGCATCCTACTCACTCTCCCCACTCTCTATACGATTGAAAGAAAAATATTCTGAAAATAATTTTTAACAGTTCTAGGTCAAAAGTTTCTTAAAACGAGATGAATTATGTGTTTATTAAATGAAGATGTCTTTTGATGTCAATTATTTCTAATCTTTAGAATGATATACATGATCAAATCTTAATGTTTGTGCATGAGACATGCATTTTAAATGCTTTTCTAAGACATTAAATGTTACTTTTAAAGATTTGTTTATAAGATTGAGTTATTTCTGTGTCTGTGTATCTACCTGAATTTGATTTCAGGTAACTGCAGAGGCTAGAAAAGGGTGTTGGATCCCCTGGAGCAGGGGGTTATGAGACAGTTGGTATGGGTGATAGGAAATGAACTAAGATTCTCTGCAAAAATAGTATACACTCAACCACAGAGTTACCTCTATTGTTCTTATATATTAGTTATGAAGGATAATTTTCCCCAGCTAAAAAATGTAGATAATACATCCCCCCAAAAAAGACACACAGATGAGAAATCAGTCCATGGAAGCATTTTCAGTACTGTTACTTCTCAGGAACGCATTGAGAAACCATTTGTGCCGCTCCAGAACATCCCTTACAGAAGGTGAATACAGAGTTCCCAGGAAACAAAATATTTCTGAGGATGGAGGATGAAAAGTCATCACCAAATGCTGATAGGACTACAATATGATGCAGATATTTTAATATGGTTGGCTTTTCTAAATATTTTTTAATAATATCTGCTGGAAAATGATGCCTGATGGTATTTACCCAGAGTATTGAAACTCTGTGTATTTGAGGAACTACACATACTAGATAATTAAAAAACATTTGAAGCAATCAAAATGACCTACAGTAAGTATTAGGTATAGAAAATTGTTTATGTGCTCGATGGAATATTGATTTTTAATAAAATTTTTAAAATATTCATCAAAAATGATTATTTATCAAAATATGAAAAGACATTAAGTTGATAACCTCATATAAGTGAGGAAAGAGCTGTCTAAAGTAGATTTATATATATAATATTAATATATATAACATATGACTTAAATTGAAGTTTCAAAAAGGTCAATGAAGAGATGTAAGAGATCACTGGTTGCCAGTTTCTGAGGATGTGAAGAGGGATAAACACGTGATGAATCCAAGATTTATTTACAGGTCCTGAGTGTGTGAGGAGGGACTGAGTGAGATGTGTGACACTAGAGGTTCAATTAAAAAAACTGTCTAGTGTGAGATTCTCATAATAGAGACACTAGCTTAATCTAACAAGAGGTGCCTTATTCCTGACATTTTCTGTAGGTTGCTGTCTGTAAGAGGTAAACTGAAATATAAAGCTAGAGCCTGTGATTGGGCAACGGAAAAAGAAGGTGGATAAGAGTCTTAGAGAGGGGGGACAGGGGACAGACAGAAGAAGGACAGAGAAAAATGGAGGAGGAGGAAGAAAATGAAATGGATCCACCAGGCTTAAAATAGCCACAGATAGCTATGGATACTATAGAAAAGCAATAGAATAATATAGGCCAATCTGTCCAATCTTGGTAGGCAGCTTGTATCAATATCAATTGAATTTTGAGTTCTTTGTGTGGGCATTTTGGGGACTGAGAATTTACTGTTGTAAATCTGATGGATAAATTATAAGCCTCTGGAATTTTACTTGTAAGGGGCTAAGGGTTTAGAATCAGCGGCCTCCAGTCCAGCAGGGACTAGTAAGGTGGATTGCCTGGGAGGATAGGAGTGATTCAGCAGCAGTGAACTGCTGGAAATTGGACAGACCACCACTTGGGGATAGCCATGGGGGCGGGAAGACAGTGTTGCTGAAGAGTAGCTGGTATTAGTGTGGACATGCTACAATTTTCTCTTCACAATTTGCCATCCAGTGATCTTCCTTCTGCATCTTGATTATACCTCCCACATCACCATGTTACATGTAAGTTCCTGACTTACTAACAGGAAAAATCCACTTAATGGAGCCTTTCTTCAATCTTTAACAAAGGGAAAGACGTTTTCTTTCATATTCACTTAGTTGTTTTTGTCTTCTTCCTTCATTAGTATATATAAATAACCTTAAGTCAAAGATATCTTCAAATACTATTTAAGTTATAAGAATCAGTATTTTTTTTTTAAATCAAAATTCAGTTTATAGTGTTTGTACATGATTGTCAAACAAACAAAACATCATTCTTCTCAGGGACAAATTTGGGTTAGGAAACTTAATGATAATTAAGTTAATTTTAATAGTAATTGACCATAAATAAACTGAACAGTATTTAGGGTTTTTGTTTTTTTTTTTCAAAAAATGTAAAACAATAAAATAAAAACCTAACAAAATAAGACCTTTTGAGGCAAATAAACCCCTCATGTAGAGCCACAAAATATCCAAATTGAAATATGTCCTTGTGCATATTTATGCAGGAAGCAGCTACTCATGTGTCATTGAGTATCTGGGTAGGAATATAAATGCTTCTGGAGTACAACTCCAAGAGTCACTTCTAAAACCTCTTATGCTCTCCTGTTTTGGTTGTGAGCCTCACCTTAATGGTTCTAACCCTATAACCAGCCTTCTTGGTGTCCATGCCAACTCATATGCCAGCTTTATGGCTCCCAGGGTTGATTTTGCTGTCATATGAATCCAGTTTGTACATTAAGACACAATAATGAGACTCCAGCTTTATCAATCAGTGTAACTTTACCAGTGATAGGGCAATATTTTCAACTCTGTTTTGTAGACCTTAAGTACTTATAGTTAAATTTTGTTGTGGGTCCAGAATTGAGTTATGATACATATTTATTCTCTTAACAAATGAATAGTGACAATCCTGGGGGTCATCTTAACTGTGGTGAAAAATAAAATGATGAAAATATAACATAATAGTATTTCAGTCATTTCAAAACCATATATTTTGGGGTCATCAAGATGGATCAGGATCAGCAGGTAAAGGTACTCACTGGCAAGCCTGAAGACCTTTCTTTGATCTCTCAGGAAAACATGATGAAAAGAGAGAACTCATTCCCAAAGTGTGTCCTCTGATCTGAACAGATGTACTCAATTTGTACATAGAAACATACATATATTTAAATAAATAAGTTAACAAAATCTATTTTTATAATTTGCAATCTGAAATCTATTTAGTATGGATCATTACACCATTCACATACACACACACACACACACAAACACATATTTGTAGATAGATAGATAGATAGATAGATAGATAGATAGATAGATAGATAGAGATAAGATAAATATATTTTACATCAGTTATATAAAAGTTATATGTCAGTTATATAAAATTTATTTTACTAAAATTACTTCAGACTTTAAGCAAGTACATATACATAAATCTGTATAAACAAATCAATATATTTATTTCTTTTGCTTTTCCTGAAATGTGGGGAAGATGATGCTCAAATATTGTTAAATTTACACAGAATTGTTGCTTGCCTCCAGCGGGTTAGGATCTAAACACATCAATCTTTAGTGTTAGTTTATATTGACCACACAGTAGGAGGTAGAATCACCAGACCTAAACTACCTATATACGTGGAATTATTTTCTCCACATATTAACAACAACAGAAAAACCCTTAGTATTTAAAAACAGCAGAACAAATTCCAATTTAACCAAATAAATTATGAATCACACCAGCATACATTACCTTTTTAACACACTGTAATTTAAGGTGGTTTATTGCCAGAGAGGTAGATTTAAACGAGCATCTCCAGTAGTACTTTACTAGGTAATGACATATGTGCAAACCATGGGACTCATAAAATGTTTTCAAAATGTAAAACAACTCCTAGATAAAAAAAATAAAAAAGTCTGTGAAGCAAGGGAGTTTTGTAACATAAACCAATGAACAAAACTCTATTTACCTAATGATGCAGGAAATTCTAAATCTCAGTAAAGCTAGAATTTTAAGTAATATCTGGGAATCCAAACCTGAGTACTAAGGACTCACATGAGAAAACCATTTTCAGAAATGGTTTTTAAAAGTCTCTGATTCAAGTTGGAGAACACAAGATCTACCTGAGAAAACATTCCAAAAAGTGTCCCTGGGCTGATGAGGCTCTACAGAGTACAGATTAATTCACTGTACTCATGGTCTGATACCAAGACCTAGTAAGGATATGGCTGCTAGATACACTCCAATCAATCCAAACTTCTCAGTGTAATTTTGAGCATGTCTATGCCTCTCTTGATGTTCATTTATTGAAAAGAAGGATTAACCAAGAGAAATTCATGAGATGTTAAGCACATGATCACAATGTCTTAGTTCTATTTACTCCTTTATTTGTGATTCATGTCATGGGAACTGGAGAGTGGAATTCCTATCCAAATGAGTCAAAAGCAAAGAGCAAGGTAATGTGTTGTGGGTCTAGGAATATATCCTATAACTAAAGAACATGGTTCCATAGTAAACACAATAGAAAACCCAGTTAACTCCACCTTAGGACAAACGTAAGGCTTCTAAAGGCAGCCTCTAATCTGAGATGACAAAGACGATAGAAAGTCAAGTGTGCCATTAGGGGGTATTGCAGATGGAAAGCATATGCGTAGTTACACAGGGCAGCCCCAAGAGTCTATGTACAGCGAAGAGCTGGGGGAACAAAAAAGGTGGAAGCTGTAGAGAAATGAGGAGACTGCAGAAGAAACAGATGCTGCAGCTGCAGCCCAGTTCCTGTCGGGATTATATGAGGATGTGTGCAACTTGTATCTCATTTATTCTTCAACCATTTTGGTGGGCAGAGTGACAGATTGTTGAGAATCAATGTCATCAAACCGTCCACACCTCAGAACAGTATCTGTGACCATGGTGCACCACAGTGCTGAGGAAAAGGGTGTGGGATGGAGGAGATTAGACACAGATGGAAGAAGCATGCATTACAGTGATTCAAATGTCATTCAGAGAAGTAACTGGAAAAAGATTGTCATTATTTGCATTGACTTTTCCTTGAACTTACATTGAGTCCAAACAACTCTTTTCCCCACATATGTATGTGCTCACCAACAGGTGCTTGTAAACTCACTTCTTCCATTTCATCACCTGGGTCACGTGATCAAACACAATTCCCCCCCCTAACTCATGAAGCTGTTCTTGATCTGGAATGGCTGCCATAAATTTAAAATGAGGACGTACACTGTGAAATGGACCCTCTAGCTTCAAAGCAATTTTCTACGTTCAGTGTGCAGAATAACACAGTGTGGTGTGTGGAAAAGGAACATGAAAATTTAACAACACTCAGCAAGCTGGCTTCCACGAGCTGTAGTGTCACCAGGATGAAAGCAGGGAAATATTATAAAGAGAAGTGCTGAGAGTTGGAGATTGTTCTGGCCACTCCCAGGGTAAAGACTCCAAGCTGCTGCAGCCCAGAGTGTATGTGCATACGGCAATGTAGGGAATGAAGAGGTTGTATAGATGTATGTAGAATTATATAACAATAATAGAAGGGGAAAGTGAAGTTGAGCATGAACAAGCTGGGGATTCATAGAAGTGGTTGTGGTGAGAAAAGGGTGGGTGGGAGTAATGCAATTATAATTTAAAACTATAAAATCACACAAAATAAATTATTGAGACATAAAGCTTTCTGTAATTTTGGTTTTCTGTTTATTTGTTTGTTTTGCTTTGCTGCTATACTTGAGGGAATATGATGAACTAAGCAGTTGACACTATATCGAGAGACAGATAAACCTGACTCTTCATATGCAGTTGTGATTGCAACCATCTGAAATCACTAAACTGGAACTGACCATTTGTTCTCTATATAGTGAGCACAGAGAATCTCCTGGGGGACATTTCTATCTTCATAGATATGAGAGACACTTACTGCAGAACTCACTGTGTCCAGGCTTAGTAAAAGCAAAACAGAGAAACAGCATAAAGAGGTTCTGTGACCTGAAATGGGTGAAGACTCCTTGGGGAGTTTCTGTAAGTCTCTCAAGTGGGAAAGGAGACTAATTGAGGAAGAAGAACTGTTTGAGATAAATAATGACTTTTAAACTATCAGAAGAGCCTTAAAAAATTTAAATCTAGGCCTCTGAAATAAGAGCCAGCCAAGAAAGAAAAGAAGTTGATAGCACACAAATCATTAACTTTTAATTCTTTATGCAATTATCTATCATTTATTCACAGTATTTGAATACTGATCTTCAAAAGAAACATTAATTTCTGTAACTGTCCAGTAGAACTGTTGCCAAGCATTAATTTTGTCTCTTTTATTTCTCTGGTGACAATTATTTTACAAAAGCTATTGCTGAAGCTGTTCAACAGGTAGAAACTTTAAATATATATATTTAATATTCTACATTTCTTTTTCAATCATCAGTATACCTAAGGTATGTCTTGAGAATCTTGGAGCCACGAAATGCAGATGTCAGACTAGTCTTAACTTAAAGTGACTTCTGAGTGTTCAAAAACACAGGTGTGTTATGAAAAATATTATAGTTATTTCTTATAATTATTACCAAAATGTAGTAGAGACATCAATCATCATTATGTTAAGCAGAAGCCTATATAGTTCACCTACTTTGTAATTGAAGATATTTAATGGTTGTCAGATATATACATTGCACTGTGATTTATGAAGAAGGAGTCGATGAATTATTTAAAATCTATGACTTAGCTAAATTTCCTTTTTTCTTAAAATCTTCAATACAGAAAAGAAAATGAAAAGAAAAGGAAAGAAAAGAAAAGAAAGGAAAAGAAAGAAAGAGGAGCATCCAAGTACAGGGAACTTGCAGAGAGAATGTAAGTGGAAGGAAGGCGGGAAGACAGAGTCTCAAGGGCATTGCAAGGGTTGCTCAAGGCCAAAAAATAGGCTTATCTGCAACCCAGATTTTATATTTAAGAAAAGTATTCCTGGACCTCATTTTCCTCAGTAATATAATTGGATTAACACTATTCCATGCCTCATATGGGAACTGCTGTACATAGAGCAAACATTCATAGCTTTGGAATTGCTGCATCCATCAGAATATATCACATGATTCTCAGTTTTGAAAGATTTCACTCCTGAATTCCTATTAACAGCTTGAATAAAGCAGTGAAAGACAAGCTGAACCTACATGAGAGAATGGTAAATTCAGTAATCTCACAATTTAATATTTAAATGAGCCTTCCTCTTATTAGAAACCAATAATGAGCTCTAGAAGAGCAAGCCAAAAAATGCAGATAGAGATTAAAGAAGAGCTGACTGAAAAAATAAATTTATAACAACAAAAATGTTAGATTCTTGGAGGAGAGTAGAAGATGTAAGGGGGGGGGTAAAAGAAGGAGTTAATTGGTTCATCCACAGTAAATAAAGCTAAATGTAATTGTAAATAAGCACAAAATTTACCTGTACCGCAACTTGGAAATCAGTTTCTTTCCTAATATTCATTAGACAGTCCCTCAGGTTAGTTCTGATTTTACAAAAGTCAACACATTTATAAAAGATAAAGTAAAGCTGGAAAGCATTAGTAAAATGTAAACAATTGGATCAAAACTACAGGGAAATATAATATTCTATTGCAAGTCTTTGGTGATACTGTTTTTTTTGTTTGTTTTTTAGGTTTTTTTTTTTTTAGCAGTAAATTTGAATTGTCTTGTCATGGAAATATTCTTTTAGGTAATAGCCTGCAAATTTCGTGAATCATTTTTTGTGTCAAGTAACAATAGCAACAGAAATGTCATTTCTGGCTATGAATACCTCAAGTAGGAGGACATCTGAAACAAAACAATAAATTATTTTTGCTCGACTATGTTCATAGCAGCTTTATTTATAATAGCCAGAAACTGGAAAGAACCCAGATGCCCTTCAACAGAGGAATGGATACAAAAAGTGTGGTACATTTACACAATGGAATATTAGTCAGCTATTAAAAACAATGAATTCAATAAATTCTTATGTAAATGGATGGAACTAGAAAATATCATCCTGAGTGAAGTAACCCAATCACAAAAGAACATACATGGTATTCACTCACTGATTATTGGATTTTAGCCCAGAAGTTTGAAATACCCAAGATTCAACTCACAGACCACATAAAGCTCATGAAGAATGACAACCAAGTAGGGGAGGGGGGGCTTCAGTCCTTCTTAGAAGAAGTAACAAAATACTCAAGGGAGCAAATATGGGACAAAGTGCAGGTCAGAAATTGAAGGAGGGGCCGTCTGCAGACCATTCCACCTGGATATCCATCCCATGTGCAGTCACCAAGGTAGACGTTGATGTGGATATCAGGAGGTACATGCTGACAGGAGCCTGATATAGCTGTCTCCTTAGAGGTCTGCAAGAGTCTGACATATTCAGAGGCAGATGCTCACAGCTAACCATTAAACTGATCATGGGGTTCCCAATAGAGAAGATAGAGTGAAGGCTGAAGGAGTTGAAAGGATTCGCGACACCATAAGGAAAGCAACAATCCCAACCAACCAGAGCCCCCAGGGTCTAAACCACCAGCCTGGGAGCGCTTAGGGAGGGACCCATGGCTCCAGCTATATATGCAAGGGAGCTATATATAAGTGGGAGAAGAGATCCTTGTTCCCATGAAGGCTGGACGTCGTGGCGGGGGGGTATTCGAGGGTGGGGAGGTGAGGTATGGGGGAGGGTGGGCGGGGGTACACCATCATAGAGGCAAGAGGAGGGGGAAGGGATAGGGAGTTCCTGGTTGGGAGGGGGAAATGGGGTAATGGGAAAACATCTGAAATGTAAATAAAATTCCCAATTAAAAAAAGGAAAAAAATAAAAAAAAATTTGTTAGCAAATAAAGAGTGATAAGGAATTATGTTGCTGAAGCTGGGCCAATAAAACAAATACTAATGAAACAGAGATAAGCCAAGAACTTGTCTTAATGTTAGGGAGCTTGGGTACTGGACTAATTTTCCTTCCAGAAGTTGATCATTTTCTGTAATTTCTGACATTTCAACTTCTCATTTGTAATGTGACAGTGAGCTCTCCCTCTCACTTCATCTCACCTTACCAACATCGGCTTCTGATCTTCTGGTGTATTCATTGGGCCTGACTTGCATGCTCTGCTTCCACTTTCAAGAGCACTGAGGATGTACTTCAAAGACAACCACAGAGTACACTGTTTAATGAAAAGCTGTCTTAAGGAAACACTATCCAAAAGAATGTCAATGTTACTATACCAAAGTTAAGACTAAAGTTTCTATTCAACAGTTCAGGGAAAGTAAATCTGTTTATCTGACATACTTGAGACTGTAAATGCTGTAAATTTAAAGTAACATTTCATTGTGAACACTAAGGTTAGGGAAGGAATTGTATTTATGGACACAACAAATGGCTTAAGGTAAATTTTGGGAAGGGAGAGAGGGGGAAAGAAGGGAAAAAGATTAGGAGAAAAGAAGAGAGAGACAGAGAGAGAGACAGAGACAGAAAAACATGAATCTCCAGTCTTCAATGTTCCGGGATTTCCCTCTGAACCCACTGTAATTGATTTCCTCCTTTATTCTATGCATCAAGTTTCTGCCAAAGATAAGTGATCTGGAAGTTTTGGCATGTTCTGTTATGTCATATGATGCAGACTTATATCATATTTTCCTGAGGCAAGACTCATGGGAGAACATATGATATTTGGAGAGAATACAAATAGAACTCAAGGGACGGTGACTGGGTGCTTGCATAACTAGCCTTACAATGCTGTGTTGGTCTCCCATCTTTTGCAATCTTCACTGCTTTGAGAGAGATACCACAGAGAACTTATCCTGGTGTACTTACTGGTTCAGGTTGCTCCCACTCACTCTTGATAACTCATCAAAGGCCTGGCTATTTCTGCTGGATCATGCCACCATTGTAGATTCTTGTTTGGTATCCTTTTGCTATTGAACTGGACTACTGGTATCCTGATAATGGAGATTGGAATTGCCCCCAAAGAACCACTCTTAAACAGGTTCAAGTTCCCTAGTCCTTTTTACCATCTTTTCTCCCCTACCTTTCAATGGTGGGTTATAAGTTTGGGGGGGGGGTGTTGAAGCATTTGAAAACCATTATTAAAGTAGGTTTCACAAAATCTAAGCCTACAGACAAATTGGTGTCTTATTCTGTATAAGTAATTCAAAATACACTTCTGCCTAATCGAAGAAAACATTTGAAGAATGAAACTAATCTGACAGTTCTCAATCACATTAATATTTGTCAAACACCAAAATACCAAGAGTCTGCATTGTTTCTGCTAAAAATAACCGAACTTCAAAATTAGCACAATTTATAACCTAAGCTTCCTAGAAAAATGTTTGCATTAAACAAAATGTTGAAAAATATTGTACCACCATCCTAGAATATATAAACCCCCACTACCTTTTTTCTGTGTATTACATTATACTTTATTTTTGTTGAGAAGTACTTTTCAGTGAGATAGTTTACACTGTTGGAATTGCAGTAAAATGATATTAACCTGTGACATCTGAATGTTGTTCTCATTGAAAAAGAGTTTGGGCACCAGCCAAACATTAAGCAGAACTTGGGGAATCCTACCAAAGAGGAGTAGAAAGGATTGTATGAGCCAAATGGGTGAAGGACACCACAATAAAACAGAAAATCAACTTATCTTGGCCCATACATTCTTATAGAGGCTGAACAACCAACCAGGGAGCCTGCTTGAGACTGACCTAGGCCCTCTGCATATATGATACAGTTGTGTAGCTTTGTCATCAGGTGTGACTCCAGAAACAGGAGAAGGGGCTCTCTCTCACTCTGTTGTCTGACTCTGGGACCCTTCCCCCATACTGGGCTTTCTCATCTAGCCTCAGTAAGACAGGATGTGCCTTGTCCTACTGCAATTTGCTATGCCAGAGCTGGTTAGAGTTCTTGTCTTTTCTGAAGAGAAAATGAGAAGGAGTGGATGTGGGTGGAGGGGAGTTGTGGGTAAGAATAGGGAGCAGAGGAGAGATAGGAAGCTACAGACAAAATGTAAACTAAATACATTAATTCATAAAGAGTGTTCAGTTGTCTAAATGTTACTGTTTATCTCCTCTGGAACACATAAGTGGCAGCATGTCATATTGAGGGTCATTGTGTATTTGCCAAAGTAGAATCTTAGTTCAAAATCCTTGAACACTACAGGGTCACATCCACAGCCAGTATTTCCTCATGTCAGATTTCCCACTACTGCTTTGATGCTTGCTACTGAAGTTCAAGCTAGGATCTTAAGGTAAAACCTCAAATCACCCACCAAATCTTCATGCAGTGAGAACATCTGTTACTCATGCTCATGCCTATCTTTATAAATAACAAAAAACATACCGAAAGTATCTCTGACTTGTGAATAAGAGCATCATCAAGATAAATATAATCTCCCCCTGCATTATGTATAACTAAAATACTTAATGCACATGTGTAAATACACATATATGCAGAGGTACTCCAAACATCAGGATATTTATAGGTACACATATACATATATGTATATAGGTATATTTTGTGTATTGTAATCATGTACATATGTATACTTTAGCAATCTGTGCTTATGTTTCAGTTTTGAGTGTGTATGTGTCCTCTGACAGGTATCACTTGCATCTAGACTTTATAATTTGTTGGTGTACAGTTACTAAAATTACCCACTAATTGAATTGATCTGTTTTATTTTCAACTTGCACAACTTAAAGTCACCTGAGAAAAGTACCTTAATTAAATCACCTAGATTAGGTTAGCCTGCATCCCTGTCTGTAATGATTTGCCCTTTCTGCCCATGTAGGAGAATCCAGACCACTGTGATTGATTCTATCTCTAGGAAGGTGGTCTTTGGCTGTACAGGAAATGTGGCTGACCATCTCCCTGAGGGAAAGCTAGAGAGGCAGTATTCCTAGGTCCAGATTCCTACTTCCATGTTTCTGCCTCTAGGTTCCTGCCCTGAATTTCTGCCCTGCCTGTCCTCATTGATAGACTCTGACCTAGAAGTGCAAGCTCAAATAACCTCTATTGCCCATAAGTTATTTTTGGCCAAAGTGATCATTACAGCGACAACAAAAAAATGACTAGAATACTAGTAACATGCTATAATTATATAGATTTTAGGTCTGATTTTCCTTATTTGAACATTTTTGACTTGTCTAGATAAAAAAAAAAAAAATTGTTAGTTAAACATGTATATCTCCTAAGTCTTTTTTCATGTATTTCTGCTTTGACCTTTGATATATCTTTCTTGGTGATATGTTGGCCTTGCTTTAATCTTTCGTTCTAAATCCATGAAGTGCATTATTAGGTTGATTATCTGAAGTCAATCTAGATGTTAATACAAGTCTATATTAGATAAGTTCTTCTATGCTGTACTCATTGTAAATACCAAGGATTTTATATGCTGTGTTTTTCTGTTTGTGAAAAACAATATTTTATTCTTACTTTTGGCTTATATAATAACAATTTAGTAGCATGATTTTCATTCTCCAAGTATTTTTCACAAAAACGTAAATATACAGTATACTGATTTATTTAACTCTCTGTGTGCAGTCTCTTGAACCTCAGTGGTGTTTCTCCATCATCCTCTTGAGTTCACCATTAACTCCTGTTACTTCTTTCCCTCTGTCATCTATCATAGAGAATTACTGAACATGACAGTGTTCCTTTGATAGTTTCTGTAGCTTAATCAACAGTGTTGGCTAGATGTGCCTGGTGACATTGATTGGGGACCTGTGGAAATCAATTCCTCTAGTGGCCCAGCCAGAATAGAGCACAGGCAGTTGAGCTGTTTTGTGTCTTAAGACAATATTACTGAAAGGAGCAGGAAGATGGAGGATCGTAGGCATTCTACATAGTGGCTTCAGGAAGGTGTGGGGTTAGCATATGTTAGAGTCAAATTAAGTCACAGGCAAGGTTTTGCCAGCCATAACACATGATAGTGGGACACTTCAGGAGTGAGCTTGTTCTTCACAAGCACACAGATTTTAGTGTATAGAAATCCATGTATATTTTCTCGTTAGACAAATAGAGTTAAAATTTTCAACTTAAAAATCAGGCATAAAGATGAAAATTTATAATCCAGCTTCATGAGAGACTGAGGATGGAGGGGCACAAGTTTGAAGCCAGCCTCAGGAGTATAGTGAGACCATATTTAAAAAAGAAAGACCCAAGCTTTCCATCTTTTAATAGTGTGACCTTGGATAAGTTAGTTAGCTTCTTTCAGTGCATGTCATTTATCTGTGAAATTCAATTATGTAAAGTAATGATCACATAGAAGTGACTTCCTGAGCAAGCAGCTGTAGCATGAAAGGTACTCAACTGTTCTCTAAATTACAGTTGACTTTTCGCTCAACCTTATATCCCTTACGTTCAAACTTATGGCTGAAACACAGATTTGAAATCACACAAAAAAGCAATGACCAAACTGTGAAATATCACCCAAAATGAACAGAAACTTATATTTTTCAGAGAGTAGGTCAACCATTAGAAGAGCGTTCAGTAACATCCAAGGAAAGATCTTGACATCATCAGGAACTGCAATACAGACATGGAAATTCATTACTCATTGCCTTTTCTTCATAGTCTTCATAGTTTGTTTGGATCATGACCTTGGACAAGTCATCCAAGGGTCATTAGCTTCAATTATCTGCCCAAATCAGAGAGATTATACAAATCTGATAAAAAGATGACAGGATGTTCTCAGTTAATAAGAACATGTTTACAGGAATCTTTGACCTGTTAGACAAACAGTGGTTCACGGGCCCCACATTATACATTGATTTTTTAAAAATATGTATGTCTGCATACACAGAGTAATACACATCATATATCTATACAATACAAATACAATGAATGTGAGGATATGAAACAAATGTTTTTCTAGGTCAACAAATACAGGGAGGAACACAAAAATGGATTTTTTTTTCATAAAACTTGACTTTTCTACCATGAAAATATTTTTTTGCTGATGGTCCTAGGTTGTATACGAAAGCAGACTGAGCCTGTTATATAGCTCTCTGCTTGAACTTTCATCCTGAAAGCCTTATAGGACCCCAAGAATGCCCTGCCCCCATTCCATGGAAACCTACAGGTAGCCAAAAACTAACTAGATTGGAACCGTATTCTATCACTCTAATTCCAGCCGGACATACCTGCCACCCTAGTTGCCACCCTAGTTGATCTTCAGTTTGCAGAGGTGAGTTGTACTCAGTTCCTTGAGTCACACTACTCTGAAGGTCCAGGCTAGCTCTTCAGTCTGGAGTAACCTTGAGGGATACCAAGAATGTCATGCTTCCTCGTGATAATCTTTGGGTCCCAAAACTAACCAGCTTCGAACCCTGTTCTACCAATCCCATTCCAGCTGAATCTGGCTTCCATCCCAGATATTGTCATACTGGGATAGTCTGCAGAGTAGAGCCTACTGAGAACATAGCCTACAGAATGGGATCTGCCTCTGACACAGCCAGCAGAGTCTTGTATTCTGACCTCTATTTTCTGACCCAAAGCTCCCCACCACTACCTTCCTGAGAAGTCCTGTTGCCATTAAAATTATCCAGCCAACACCAGGGCAAAACAGATGCCTAAAGGACAGCCTAAGAACACAATCAACAAGACCCTGCATCATATGGTACCACCAGAGCTCAGGTAGCCTGCTACAACAAACTTGGGTCTATATTCTTTCAAGACAATCCCTTTTGGTCTTCCCTGCCCTCTGGTAAGTGATATTTGTAGGAAGATGATGTTTAATCATGGTTAGACTAAATTGGCTTTACTCAGAGAAAGATCTTTGGAGGGCACTCACTAAAGGAATGAGACTTAAAATCTGGATCTCTATGGGGTACTGTGCTGAGCAAGTGAGTTCTGAAATCCATAGGTAAGAAAAGGGACATGAACATTGTATCCAGTACTGAAATAATACTATTATGTATAGAAGCCAGGCATGTGAAGATAAGTAAATGTCTTAATTTCCTGTTAAACTGTTGGTACTAATCCATGAGGACAGTAGAGACTCTTACTCAAAATATCCTGTCTTTACTTGACTTCTGGTAAAATCTGGTCTTCTGTCTCCATGTGGGTCTATAGAACTTTCTAGTTTGTTCTAAAATATACAAATATATTTCAGTATTGGTCATTATAAAATGATTCTCATGGCCACACCTATTTTCTGATGTTGCTTTACACTCAAACATCTCCAATTTTTTTGTTTTGTTGTTTGTTTTTATTTTTGATAGCTTGTCAGAAGTGCTGTAAGATTGATAGCCATAGAATTCTTTCATTGTTGTCCTAATTTCTAGGAGTTTTTGGTTATGTTCTTAATGTTCTCATATACAATGATTAAATTTTGAGACCTAAATTTATTACATTAAATTTAGGTTATCTTTATTCCCTGTGGATTTTTATGTGACTTTACCAACTACATGTGTACATGTATATTTTAATATTTTTGAAAATACTGCTTAAATTTGTTCTGTGTTGTCATTGTCATCCATTTTATTCTTGATTTCCTCTGTATGGTAACTATCTTACAATTCCATTTTATTGTATATTAGCTTATTCACTATCTTTCTGATTACCTTTTTATGACTATAAAAATATTGACTGGTTCAGGTTCAATGAGGCGAGATATGTTTGTTTTGTCACAGTGCCTCTTCAGACAGTATTAGCAATATTTTTTAGTTTGGAAAGATGAACTATAGACTTTCCCTACCTTGGGTTTTGTGTTATTATCTCATACACTTAAAAAACATATGTTGAAATCCCTAAAATATGTTTTCTTTCCCAGGACACTCTTTTGTTTTCTTTTATTTCTATCGTTACTCTAAACTTCTGGATCCTTTGGCTTACAGTCTAGTTAGCTCTCTTTTCTCAGGGTCTGCTGTGAGGATCCATTTACACAAGGGTATTAACAATGCCCCTGTATATTTTTGTTCTATTTTTAGTCACTTAATAAAAAAGCCCTGACTCTTTACAAGAGTTTTCAATGATCTCCCAGTGTATGTACATACAGCCTTCACTCACAGAAATTCTCTTAATAAAAGGACAAGCTTCTGTACACTGGCATTTGTGAAGAGTTCAGTTCCTTGATATTCTTGCTTTCGAAACACTATCTGTTCAAGGTCACCACAGGGATTCTTGAGGAATCCATGCCCAGCACTTCAACTGTTTACCACAGTTTCCTAGAGGATCTGTTAGAAGTCTAGAGAGATGGCTCAGTGGTTAGGAAAGTGCAACCTACTTTCAGAGAATCACAACTCTTTGTGATACTCCAGCTCAAGAGGATACAGCATCTCTGGTCTCCTGCATTTTCATTTACATCCACAAACTCAAAAACAGACCAACCACATACACACCTAATTAAAAGTTACAGTTATGAAGTAGCAATGAAAATAATTTTATGGCTGGAGTTCAAAACATGAGAATCTGTATTAAAGATTCACAACACTAGGAAGGTTGAGAACTAACACCTAAGAAGGGTAGTGTGCACTTTTAAAGGCTGCACCAATGCTCTTGGGTTTTACTTGTTTTAAATACTACAAATATGGCATCTTTTTTCATAGCTGTTTTTGTTTGTTTCATAAGAATTAAATCCCTAAATATTTATGAAGTTTAAGCAGTTTACTTAGCTAACTAACTAGAGAATCACATCTAAATTTATTGTTCTCATGCTGTTAAGTGTAGACTACTTGTTGAGTTCTCATGAACACGACCATGATAAAAGTTATTCTTATGAATATTTCACTTCAGGTTATACTTTCTTTCTTCTTTTTTTTATTTTTGTTTTGTTTTTTGTTTTTCGAGACAGGGTTTCTCTGTGTAGTCCTGGCTGTCCTGGAACTCACTCTGTAAACCAGACTGGCCTTGAACTCAGAAATCTTCCCACCTCTGCCTCCCAAGTACTGGGATTAAAGGCGTGCCTCACCACTGTCCGACTCCGGTTATATTTTCAAAAATTCAGAAGTGAAGGAAAAGGAAACTGAAGCAGATTGTGAAGAAAATGTAAAGTGTCCTGGATGCCATTTGTACAACTGGTTACTCAAACTGTGGAATTTCCTCCAAAGAAACCAGGCAACTTCAGAATTAAATCCTATTCACTTCTATTTGGATGACTTTTGATTTTCCAATGTAACAACTTCACATAAAACTCAATAAATAAATTAAGTAATCTAGGGGTTTGGTGTAGCCTTACAAAGTAATAAACCCACAGATTTATTTGATATCACTGGTTTAATTAAGTAATATTAACAGGAAATAAAGTTGAGTTTTGTAGCATATTTTAATAAGCACATAAAGTTGAAGGGCAATTATTTGGTTTACAAAATAATGTCTCTGAAAAAAAATGAAATGTTTATGGGTTCGGACACGTTTTGTATATATAAAACAAAAACAGTAGGTGATAGAAAGCACACTTAGGTTAAGGTAAAATGCAACTCGATATTTTCACAAGTAGTGCATGAGAAATTTTCTCCAGGTTATATTTATTTATGTCATTGTTCTTTAATATCAAAATGTACTTTTTGTAGTTCTAGTTTGTAGGAGGAGCTAAGGTGGAAGGAATAAGGAAAGGAAGAGGAGATGGAAGAGGAGGAGCTAGGAGAGAGGAGAGAGAAATGAGAGAGATGGAGGCAGATGTTCATGTGTCTGTAACAGTCAAAGGTAGTTGGTATATCTAGGTTGGGTATTGGGTTACACTTCTGATTGTATGGACATCTTGTTATTGATCATTACCAAATATATAAGCTTTTGGACAATTTAAACATTAGAGTCTCATTTTCCTACTGGGCCCGCGTGGATGGCAGGATGCTCTGGGGAATGCTCATCCTTGCAGAGACAGCTGACATCTCATGGGTGGCAGGGCTGGTGTTTCTGGCTGGCTGTTTCTAGATGTGGTGCATATGCGGCCTCCGGTGGAGAAACATGGTGGCTGAGCTAGGCAGAACCACTAGAGCATAGATAGTCAGCTTGACTGGTGACCGTTTTTTTAAATAATTACTTCAACACTAGTTCAGACCCCTGACCTAATGCTTGCTTTGAAAGTGTTGCACAACTGATATTTGCTTAATATTCAGAGATGCATTTCAAGTTAAAGATGTATACAATAAAGGCCATCTACAAAGGAAATGATGAGCTGTACACATTGGAGTTTGTTTTCCAATTGCAACAAGCAACAGCTTCCTCAATTTCCATGTTAGAGAAACACTTGCTTGTGTTTCTTGGCAACTAGAAGGTACAGAAGAAGAGTATGAATTTCAGTATTCTAGCAAACTGACTTGCAGACTGTAAAACAAAAGGTGAAGAAGAGGAAGGGAAGGAATGAAGAAGGGGAAAGAAAAGAGGGACTAGAAAGAGACAGAATGAGTGTGTGATAGAAATTACAAAATAAAAAAGCATAAAAGAAAGAGGAAGGAAAAACCCTAACACTTTCTTGAGTTACCACATTAGTTTCATTTGCTCTCTGTGGTATATTTTCTCATACCAGAAGATTCCAGCCTTTAAATGACCGGTACCTGGCTTTCTGTGTGCCTAAGGGTCTCAACATCTGCTCACAAGAATCCAGAGACAACAAGAAACTTGGAACCCTGGGATGAAAATGTCTCCCTGGGATAGAATAAGTGCCTAAGAAGTCAGCAAATATTTTATATTTGCATTAGGTCACTGTCTGAGTCAGGGTCTTCCAAGGAGAACCTGGGAAATCACAAGGTGTTAATACTTTTCAAGGGCTTCTGGGATTAGCAAATGCCTCAAAGACATTTGTGTCAATCCCTTTCTTTCATGAGGTTAATGAATAAACAGCTTTTAAAAAGAAGCTAAGATTCCACATGATTGCCAAGGCATTAAAGCCCCTCAGTTTGGCACTAGCTACTAGGACAGCCAGCACTTCCCCACTCTTCAGACTCTTAGTTATTCTCCAGTTGTAGTGACGAAATGCACTGATACAAACAACACAATGGAGAAGGGTTTGTTTTGACTCACTGTTACAGAACACTACAATCCATCATGGCAGGACATTCGTGGCAGCAAGTGCTGGAGGCAGCTCTGACATTGTATCCAAAGTTAGTGAGCAAAGCAGAAAGAATGAAAACAGGTAACCTCAGGAGGTAGGAGGTGGTGATGGTGATTGGGGGGTTACCCTCTAGAATGTACCAGAGACCTGGGAAGTGAAAGACTCTCAGAACTCAAAGTGAGGGACTTTGAATGGACAGTGGGGAGGGGGCACTTGTAAAGTCCACCTCCAGTGGAGGGACAGGACATCAAGTGGAGGGATGGGGTTGCCATCACACAGTCAAAAGCTCTGCGCCAGAATTGTTCCTGCCTGAAGGAACTACAGGGACAAAAATGGAGAAGAGCATGAGGGAGAGGAGGCTCAGTGATAGACCCAAATTGGAATCCAGCTTAAGGGGAGGCCCAGGGCCCTGAGATTGTTACTGATGCTTTGGTGTGCTTGCACATAGGAGCCTAGCATGGTTGCCCTCTGGAAAGCCCAACAAGCAGATAAAGCTGTCAGACTATCCTTAACAGCAGAGATCTCTCAGACACTGACCCACCAACCAGGTAACATACACCAGTTGATATGGAACCCCAGACACATATACAGCAGAGGACTGCCTGCTGGCCTCAGTGAGAGAAGTTGCACCTAACCCTCAAGATACTTGAGGCCCCAGGCAATGGGGAGGCCTTGTGGTTGGGTTGGGGTGGACTTGGGGGGTAGGACAACTTCTTGGAGACAGGGGAGGATAGAGGAGGTATAAAATGGAGAGCAGTCGTGGGGGGTGGGGTGCTGGTGGTGGTGGTGGAGGCAGACCAGGAAGGGGATAAAGTCTAAACTGTAAAAAGGATTAAAGAATTTAAAAAAAAAAAAAAAAGAAATGCTTTCATAGATAATGATGTAATGTACTTGTGCAGAAGAAATTGAAAATAGTTGGGAGTGATTATCATTACCAAATGGTTGTTCAATTTGTGTTACCACTAATGCTGTTTAAAGGTGTAGGCTCAATGCTGGAACACAAAGGGATTTCTGTAGATTTTTAGGAGTTGCATCTCAAATAAAAATTGTATTATAATTTCCTTGTTTTTAAAAACAAAACAAAAAAACAATAAACAAAAAGCAACAGCTGGTGTCATCTCAATTTCTCCTTTCAATCAGTTCAGGACATTGGCCTCATGGGATGGTGATACCCACTTCAGGTGAAATACATCCTCACCTCAGTCATCCTAATTTAGATTATTTTTTTCGGGCATGTTTTCTAGGTAATTCTATCACCTGCCAAGTGGACAGTATCAAACATAGCAATTCCTTTACAATCTCTGGTTACAATAAGCTAGTCAATGGCAGAGACTGACAACAGTGAAGACCTTTCAAGTTGATAATTCCAAGAACTATTCTTAGTTATGGAGATGAGCACTGGCCTTTAAGTTAATACTCACTATTTCCATTTGAGGTCACCAAACTCAGACCCTCATGGTGACCAGCCTATTTAGCCTATATTCTTACGAGGTCCATAGATAAAGTTATATTAAATTGATAGTGTTACTCTAAGTACAGCAGGCAATATATCATTTTCATTATAACTTTCAAGAACTATAGACTATTTCCATTTGTGATATGTTTAAGGACAATACCAATAGACATGCTATCACAGAATTGATAAAACTCAGCGGGCCCCACCCCTAGGGAATTAATCACAGCAACTAAAGAATGTTATGAAAAGATAGTTGTCCCAAGAGATGAGTTTTCTAATTGATTATGCAATTTCAAGTAGTTATCTCTTAAATCATAAAACTACAAGGAAACCAAACAAATTCAGTGAGTTGTAGTTATAAATCTATGCATATATGAAAGAATAATAATTGAAGATAATGGAGTCATGAATGAGAGAGAAACAAGAATGTAGTATATGGAAACTGTGGGAAGGAGGAAAGTGAAGGCAGAAATGATTCAATTGTATTTAACTTTAAGTCAAAAAGAGGAAGCAGGAAAGAAAAAAATAAATTAAAAATTACCGAAGGGTTTACATATCTACTTTTAAATATTTTTTATAATAAAAAAGTATTTTATGTAAACACATAAAGAAAGTTGTCAGTTAGCATTGAAATTAGGAAACATTTTTCTTATTTTAAAATTTAGAAATAAGAATATGAAGTATAGTTTGTTTTTATATTAACATACTATATTGAAGAATACTTTTCTACAACACCACTTATGAAAGCTTTAGAAAAATTTCAGGATTTTCTAAAAATTCTTACAAAAAGAATAAATACTCTGAAAACAAGTGACCTGTGATATCTTTAAATGTGTGGCTCATTTCTTCCTCGTATTCATTCCAAATGTCACACATGTAATATTCAACATTAAAGGATCTATACCTGTGTCTTCATGAATAACTGATTTTTTATGGCCCTTTCAGCACAACTTCTAAGGAGTTTCTACATCTAATTTCCTTATGTCAATAAAGTTAGCTCTGAGTTAAAAATGACTTCACATAGAAAAATTCCAGAAGGTCAACATACCAACCTGTCATTAAAACCTTAATGGTACAAAGTGTTCTCAGGACTCAGTTTTGAAAAATTATTAAGATCAATCTTACTTGGTCTCTTTGTGTTTGTTTGTGGTGGTGGTTGTATCTTTCAACATTTTTGGAAACAAAGTCTCAACTATTCCAATCTGGTCTGCATTTCCTTAGGTAGATAAGGATGACCTTGAAACACTGCAGGCAAAGTGTTGAGATTTCAGGTACATACCTATTACATCAGACAAGAACAACCTTACAGTGTAGCACAATATTTTCATTAGTTAAATACAGGCATGAGTTTTTAAAATAGTAAATACTATTGATTTTTTAAGTTTATCTAAAATCTTAAGTATTTGTGTGTGTGTGTGTGTGTGTGTGTGTGTGTGTGTGTGTGTGTGTGTTCTGCCAGTTGCATATATTGGACATGTAGTTGGCTGTTGAAGGGATTGCTTGGCATTCAAAAAGCCCCGTATTCAATACACAGCACTGAGAAAAATATACAAACATTGTCCTTGAACACCAGCTCTACAGCAACCAGCATTGCTCTAGACAACCCAAGAGAACGGTTTAAAAGAACTTGGAGCCTCTTGGTGATGACACTTATCTATTAATGACCATCAAAATCAATGTGTCAAGAATGATCGTCATTATGGTAGGAAATTGTAGTAATTTAATAGAAATCACAGCATCACTGAAGACATATTTGGCAATTGCCTTTCTCAAATATACAATGAATTTGCTGTCTGAGTGTTCTTTTAGTGGTAAATTGGTGTAGGATACTTCCACAGATTTATTAGTTTGGAGATAAGAACATGTGTGTAAGCCGGGCGGTGGTGGCGCACGCCTTTAATCCCAGCACTTGGGAGGCAGAGGCAGGTGGATTTCTGAGTTCCAGGACAGCCTGGTCTACAGAGTGAGTTCCAGGATGGCTAGGGCTACACAGAGAAACCCTGTCTCGAAAAAACCAAAAAAAAAAAAAAAAAAAAAAAAAAAAAAAAAAAAAAAAAAAAAAAGAACATGTGTGTAAGCTCTCTTTGTATGGAGGCAACTGTTCTACAATGATCATAGCAATTACACATGTACATCCTCTTCATTCCAGATATAGGTATATACATAATTGAATTTTCATTTGCCTCACACTTTGACACTGTGCTCCTTAGCAGATCCTATCCTTGGATTCCTTGACAACTGCACACATAATTACTGAACATTGAAGACAGACTTAAAACATCAAAGAAATGTTCTGTTTTTTTTCCTCTCTTCTTCAAAATAAAAGGATATGTTCGACTAATTACTCATAGTAATTATGATACAGCTGGACAGTTTAGGGCAATTTGTGGCTAATAATTTCAATCTGATTTTGTTTGTTTGCATAACTCATTGTATTTTTTTTTAACTAAAATCAAGAGCACTGTTGAGGCATTTAATGCTGGAGATAAATGATGTACAATATGATTTCAACTCCCAGCAATGCCTGACCTAGAGCTTCTCAGTGACTGACCTTTCAGAATATCAGTGTGAACAGAAATTCATCAGTTAGAAGTCACATTCCATGTAACTAACCTTGGAAACAACTTAGCCAGAATGGATAAATATTCCATTTAGCAAGTCTTAATCATGAACTCTAAAGGTTGTGAAAATAATTAGCTTTGATATTTTTCAGGCATCATTTAATACCACAATGTTATCAAGAATTTAAATTGTACCCATCGTGTGTATACCATACTGTGTAAATAATGTGCATTTTAGAACCAAGAGCATTTAATTTCACAACCCAATAAAATACCATGAAATAACAAATAGTGATTAAATTATATTATTGAGTCAATGCAAGAACTTTTTACAGGAGAAAAATATTATATTCAAAGCATCTGGCATAAAATGGATCCAAATCAGTTATCATGATCTTAATTTAATAGAAGATAAGGAATATTAAGAGAAAATCATAATTGAAATAGAACATTTTCATAAACCAAATTGTCTTTCTCTGATGAATAGTAAGTATTGATTAATAAGTCCTACTATAGATTACAGATGATATTTTTTTCTAATTAAGTATATATTTAGCAAAAGTAACTATATGGCTGTGATCATATGCAAATTAAATTTACTTGCCTGTGGCTTTCTTTCTACTTTCAGAAAAAAACAGAAAAAACTTTTGCTTTCAAAAGAGGGCACATTTGTATTAAATTAACAATACTAAATCAAATAAAACTTTTAGCAATGGAAATATCAAAAATTTAGAAAATCTGAGAAGTCTTTGACACAAAATGACAGAGTCATTGGTTTATACTAAAATATATGCTTCAAAAAGAAGAGAAAAGTATTTGTTTGTTAATTTGAGGTATAAATAATTTCCATATGTGTCACTAAGTTTTGCATTATATTGACTCAGGTAGTTTAGTTAACTCATGAATGACTAAAGTAAAAATTACTGGATTATAATTCGTACTAGGATTTGACTATGGGAAGCTTATAGAAACAAATGTACCTCATTTTTATCCTCTTCAAAATGAGAGTGATTGTCAAACATATAATTGTTTTAACTTGACTGACAACATGACAATCATAAAGTTTTTGTTAATATTTATTAAGTACAAATTTTCTGAGGCAGATGTTCACAGAGTTTCCATTTTACCTTCAATTTTATCGTATATGTCATTAAATGGCAGATATACTAGTATAGATTCTGTTGTTTGGTTTCTCATTTACATAGTATACTAAGCCTCATCAATAATTGGAGAATTATTTTATGTTACTAATTTTTGTATATATGAGTATGTTCCCTATTTGTTTATATTTACACCAACTGCATGCCTCCTATCCATATTAATATGGATTCCAGAAGAATGTGTGGGACCTTGTATACCTGGAATTACAGGTGACTGTTACCTATCATGTAGGCATTGGAAAATGAACCTGAGTCCTCTGTAAGAGAAGCAACTCTCTTAATTGCTGAGCCATCTCCCCAGCCTTTACATCAGTTTTTAAGATGACTGTTCTTCCCTCTTGTAAACATTGTGACTTAATATGGTTCTTCTCATTAATCAGATTTTAAATCATGGCATCCAATTTTATTTTTAAGAGAAAAAAATATTTCAGAAGCATTTAAAAGGAGTAAAATTAGAGAACAGTGCATCTCCTCCTAAGCTTGTATGTTACTCTTCATTAACACCAAAGTGGGTAGTGTTGCAGAACAGGAGAAGGAAGAATTTACAGGGTTTGTGAGCATACCCAATATGCACAAGCACACACAGATACACCAGGTTCTCTTAGTCCAATGTGGAAACTTTACATAGAAATGCAAAGCTGAAACAGTAATCTTTGCATTAGGGTTTTAATCTGCTAAGTTGAATATCAAAGTGATAACAGGACTTGTATTTGGTCCCTGATCAACACAGAAAGTGCCCTTATCTTCCTTACCTGTAGTCCATGTCTTCTGTGTTTCCTCAATTACTAAATTTTTAACTAAGTATTACTAAAACGTTTTTCAGGAGATTTGTGGACTATCAATATATACTATTAAGTGGGGACACATTCCCAGAAGGAAGGAAGGAGGGAAGGAAGGAAGGAAGGAAGGAAGGAAGGAAGGAAGGAAGGAAGGAAGGAAGGAAAGAAGGAAGGATAGAGAGAGAGAGAAAGAGAGAGAGAGGCATATGTTTTTTCTCTTTTGTGGATTCTAGCCTAAGATTCGCGTACACACACACACACACACACACACACACACACACACACACACACGGGACAAAATGCATGCGGGGTCCCAACGGCTCCAACCCTCCCGTGTAGCGGTGGAGGAGGCCCGCAACTGCAGCAGGGTGTCGTGCTCTGGATTCAGCAGAGGAGGCGGAGGCGAGGCGGGCCCTAAGCGGAGGGCTTGGAGTTTAGAGCACTTCCCGCCTGGCTCGCTGTAGTTCCCACATGGTCGAGGCAGTTGCAGAAGTAGGCTCAAGAATACACGCGGACTGGGCTTCCATGAAGTAGTTTTATTGACGAAGATGGTGAATCTGGTGCCCCCCCCCCAAAAGCTAGGAGGAGTTTCCTTAAATTGGAAAGGGGCTGAACTAGGGAGGAGACTTAATTACCTATGTCCCCCGGCCTCATTAATATGTAAATCTCAAGGCAGAGGGCTCTTAGGCATGCCCCTTACCTGTGTCTTATGTGACTTATGTTTTAGGTTGAGTGGAGACTGCGGGTCTGGGGCCTGGGTTTTGGGGGCTTAGCCACACCTGAGATCTCAGGGTTTCCAGGCCAATGGCAGCCCTTCCATGGCCCAACACAAACACACACACACACACACACACACACACACACACACACACACATCTATCTATCTATCTATCTATCTATCTATCTATCTATCTACTATCTATCTATCTATCTAACTACCTATCTAACTATAGATATAGATATACAGATATATAGATACAGATACACATATACACATACATATATTTATATACATACATATTCAAGTAAATGTGAATATGGTATAATTTGTAAAAGGAGAAGAAGAAAGTGTAAATGTTAGGTGATGAGGAAGGACTGAATGTAAGAAATTAATATGAATCCTGCGAGAGTATATAAATTTAATTATTTTACTAGTTCCTAATCTATGTGGGTGTTTCATTTGTTTTAGTGGACAGATACACAAAAATCTATCTTATAATGAAAGTGTAAGATCCAATATGAAGTTACATAGTTTCAAATTGACTGGTCTAATTGTACAGACATTTACTAAAATGAAAAGACTTTAGGGGAGGATAAGTTGGTACAATTTGGTTTTATAACTTCAAGATGTTTTAGTTATAAAGAGTTCTGCATATAAATTTGTAACAATTCTCATCCAATATGCATCTAACATTTTCTATCTTATTGTCAATGTGATCTAAACATATTTTTAAATGAACACAGATTACATTTGTGTGGTATGAATTACAGAGATAGCCCAGTTGTTAAAGACTCACAATTAAAAGTTGCACATTTTCTAGTAAAATGACTTTTGTTATATAATTTCATACAAGACACTTTAATGTATGATTGCATTTTCATTATTCTACAAAATGGTAGATGGAAACATTACCACCTAAAGGGAGCTTTTATTTTTACATAAAATTATAATTACTGTCAGCTAGAGTTTCTCATCATATCTGCTCATCTAGAAGTCTATTTCGTCCTCCTAAATGCAGAGAATCTCAGAAAACAAATATTTCAATTGTTTCATAGTAAACTTTAGATAAGTGAATATATACATTTATTTGATACCCTTCCCTTTCATAGTCACTTGAAATTGACATTTCACATTTTCTGAATGTTAGAGTTCAGGAGAAAAAAATCAACAGCAAAAAGGCATTTTATATATTATCAAATTTAGGCAGCCTTAAGGTTTTATTCTTAGTCATACTTCCTCAGTTCCTTACTTCATCTTTCTTCATTTTACTAGAACAACATTATTCATGACACCAAAAGAGTAAATTCTTGATTTGTACAGCAGAACATTTAGACTTGATTGGCTTAAGCTAAAACACTGATGTTTTAAAAGTATTTTGCTTGTGCTGTGTTGTCTCCTTGTGGTTGTCAGTTGTATGCGTGTATTTGTAAGTCTGTATGGGTGTAAGTATGTGTGTGTGGGTTGTTTGTTTGTTTGATAGGTTTTATAGGTATTGATTTAGACTTGAGGTCTTTTGTGGATTCTGCATTTTACTTGCCTGACTGAGCTGCAGGTAATGTGTTCTACACTAAAATATTTCACCATGTCCTGTTTGTCAAATATCATATGTTGAATGATATACTATATTCTCAATTGTCGTCAAGCTCTATTATTTAGGTAATGTTGAAGGGTGTAGAGACATCATGGGAAAATAAGTGAGCTCATTTTAGGATAGACATTTTCCTGCAGAGATTGCAGCAGCAGCATTGCTCCTCTGGGGATTCATTGGTGAATATTATGTGTCCAGGAGGTTCAAACTATAATTTTCCAAGCCTCCTTTTGAGAAAACATTCTTTCTCCTTTAAAAGGAACTATCATTTACCTCTGAGCAGAACTTTTTGAGGACTGAAAGATCTGTTTTCAAAGATGAAAATAATTATATTCATACTACTTTACCAATCTATAATAACACCCTCTTCCTTAGTTGTCCTTGAAACTCAAAGACATTTAGCTATGAAACATAATTTACTCACAGTTTCTGTAGATCAGATAAAAAAATCATTAGGATATTGTCACTTTGACAGAATTCAATACTTCATATTATAAATGAGAAAATATGGAAGAATTCAAGGGACAGTGATGGTATTTATCCTAGTATTTCTTCCAATAATCTCTTGGTTGGATCCACAAATTGATCTCTAGCTCTGGTAGAATAATTCAGGCCAATTGGGGTCATACTGATGAGAATCTATTCCATTAATGTAATTTCCAGAAAAAGCAGAAAAGGCAAGAAATGTTGTGGTAATTATTTAAAGAGTGGGGCTGTGTAGGCTGACCATCTACGATGCAGCAGCTCTGCCTAGCCCAACCACCATGTTCCATGGCCAGAGGCCACATGCATGCTGCAGCTAGAAATGGCCAACTAGAAACACCAGCCCTGATACCCATGAGATGTCAGCGGGGGAGATGGCTCAGTCTCCCACGCTGTCTCTGCAAGGCTGGGCATTGTCCAGGCCATCCCGCCATCCACGCGGGCTCAGTAGAAAGATGAGACTCTAATGCTTAAAGAATAACCAAAGGCTTATATATTTGATAATGATCAGTAACAAGATACCCATATAATCAGAAGTGTAACCCAATACCCAACCTAGATATACCAACTATCTTTGACTGCTACAGACATGTGAACTTCCACCTCCATCTCCTCTCTCTCTGTTCTCCTCTCCTGTCTCCTGTCTCCTCCTCTTCCTTTTCCTCCTCTCCTCCTTACTCCTCCTCTTCCTTTCCTAACTCCTCCTACCTTAGCTCCTCCTACAAAGAAAATAAAGGACAAGAGGGTGAAGGACAGTGGGCTAGAGGGCATGAAGGCTTGTCAGTTTAATTTTGTAAGTGCATAAGAATGTCCACTTCAGAATGTTTTATGAATATGCTTCTTTCCTTAGATGCTTCATTTGTTCATTTCAATGTGTTTTACGCTCTTAAACTAGCAACTTTAACTATTGAGAATCAAGATATATAATAAAAATAATTTATTTTTCAATCAAATAAATAAAAAAAATATTTTGTCAGCATTGTTTTTGAGCCTCTTTCTCCCACATCATTTTTGTTCTGGAGAGAAGTACTTTAACAAATAGTAACTGGAGACATTTTTTTTCTGAATATACCCCAGTAATGGGATTTCCCCTTCCTATATGTTGTCCAGGTACTCTCAGTGTAACACTTAGAGTAGTTAGATAATTTCATCATTGATACTTTTTATGTTCTCACTTGGAAGTTCCACAGAACCACTGTACAGGAAGAATATCTGTAGAAATACTGGCCAATTCTTTATCCTCTGTTTTCCATAGATTGTGCTAAATTCTCATGAGATTATACATGCAACTGAACTACCATGAATAGTTATCATACAATCTGGGACATACTTCTGTGTTCATATCCAAGCACTGAGAAGAGGACCTTTATCAGCTAGTTGTACCTGTGATCGTTTCTACTATATAGAATATCCATGAAGTTCATCAATCTACATAAGATTTAACACAACAATGTTCATACACAAAGGATAATATTACCAATATTGCAGTGAAAGGAATAACAGGAAAAATGTGAAGAAAATGAAATAAAATGAACCCACATTTCTCCATTCTAACACATGAGTGTCTATGTATGTCAGAACTTTATGCAGCTCTAAAGAAAAAGTAATCATAAAATTTGCAGGAAAAAGTATAGGATTAGAATATAAAATATTAAGTGAAATCATACAATCTCAGAAAAAAAGAATAAAACATATGATCTCTATCATATACAGAACCTGGACAATAAAATACATACGTATGTTAACAAATATACACATGAGTAAGTATAACAAGTGGACGGAGAATAAGAAAGTATAAACTATAGATCACAAGGAAGAACTCAACACAGGTAATGGACATAGGTTATGAAAGAGTATGTAAAACTTACTTGTTTTTCTAGGTCTAACTGTGTCATGGATTTTTTTACTTATGGTGGCTAATTAGTGAAAGAAAATATATTCAACATTGAAAGTATGAGATCAAATGTGAAGCTCCATGTGTTCCATTCCTTTAACTGTATAGTAGCTTATTAAACTGCATAGTCTCTAGGTCTGGTTAATGTCAGTGAAATATGTTTTTATTGGATATTTTATTTACATTTCAGATTTGATCCCCTTTCCTCATTTGCCCCCACTAAGGAACCCCCCTATCCCAGACCTCCCAATGCTTCTATGAAGACATGACCCCACCTACACGCCCACACCCACCTCCCCCTACACAAAATCCCCCACACTGGTGCATCCAGGCTTCACTGGACCAAGGACCTCCTCTTCCACCTATGCCTGACAAGGCCATCCTCCCCTACATATACAGCTGGAACCATCGATGTACTCCCAGGCTGATGGTTTAGACCCTGGGAGCTCTGGTTGGTATTTTTGCTCTCCTCATCGGGCCACAAACACTTTTAGCTCCTTCAGTCTTCTCTCTCACAGCTCCATTGGGAACCCCATAATCAGTTCAATGGTTATCTGTGAGCATCTGCCTCTATATAGTTAAGGCTCTGGCAGACCTCTAAAGAGACAGCTCTATCAGGCGCCTGTCAGCATGCACTTCCTGGCCTCCACATCATGGACAACCTTTGGTGACTGCACATGGGATGGATACCCAGGTGGAACAATCTCTGGATGACCCCTCCTTCATATTCTGTCCCACACTTTGTCTCCATATTTGCTCCCATGAGTATTTTGTTACTCCTTCTAAGAAGGACTGAAGCATCCACACTTTGGTACTCCTTCTTCATGAGCTTCATGTGGTCTGCGAGTTTTATCTTGGTATTCCGAGCTTTTGGGCTAACATCCAATTATCAGTGAGTGCATACCATGTGTATTCTTTTGTGATTGGATTGCCTCACTCAGGATATTTTCTAGTTCCATCCATTTGCCCCAGAATTTCTCAAATTCATTGTTTTTAATAACTGAGTAATATTCCATTGTGTGAATGTACCACAGTTTCTGTATCCATTCCTCTGTTTAAGGACATCTGGGTTCTTTCCAGCTTCTGACTATTATAAATAAGGCTGCTATGAACATAGTGGAGCATATGTCCTTGTTATATGTTGGAGCATCTTCTGAGTATATGCCAAGGAGTGGTATAGCTGGGTCCTCAGGTAATGCTATGTCCAATTTTCTGAGGAACTGCCAGATTGATTTCCAGAGTGATTGTATCAGCTTGTGATCCCACCAACAATGGAGGACTGTTCCTCTTTCTCCACATCCTCACCAACATCTACTATCACCTGAGTTTTTGATCTTAGCCATTCTCACATTTCTTTAGGTGCTTCTCAACCATTCGAGTTTCCTCAGTTGAGAATTCTTTGTTTAGCTCTGTACCCCATTTACAATGATTTTAAACATAAAGTTTAGAATAAAAGTTATGAAGAGGTAAATAAAAGCAAATAATATCATTGAGCTCAAATATCTCCAGAATGTTTTCCTATGTTATTTATTTGTACTCGTATCAGTGAGGTTGAACCTTTATCCATGTTAGCAATGATGTCTCATGTATGTCTGTGATTAGAAAGGACAGTTGGCCAAGTAATGTTTAATCTGATTTGTGAACGAGTGTTGTGAAATGTACTTCCAATTGGGATCCATGGCTATATCCAGATCACTTCTCCTCATTCCAACCTTTGAAATTGCTCACAATATGCTCTCTCAATTTCTTCCTCCCTTCCTTTTCCCTCCCTCCCACTCTCTCTTCCTTCCTCTCACCCTTCCTTTCTCCCTTCTTTCCAGGCTGTTTGCTATAACTTTGACTCTGCTCTTAGACTATCTTCAGTAACAGGCTGGAGAATTTTCTCAGTAGTAAGCCAGCTGATGTGATTGTTGGAAACTGACTTTGAATCCTCTGTAAAAGCAGTCAACCCCCTTAATCACTAAGTCATCTCTTCAACTCTAGATAATACCATTTGAGATGATTTGGGCTTCTCTCCCAGTCTAACTCAGAACAATGATCATCTATAGGGTTGTCATGAAAACTGTTCAGAGCTCTCATTTCCTATACTAGCATCAAGCACACAAAGTCTATTTCAGTAAAATATTACATATAATACTCGGTCATTGTTTTGGTATTGTTAGGTATTCATGAAACCATGTACAAACCCGAATAGAATATAAAGGCAAGTAGATATTGGAATTTAAAACATAATATCATAGTAATTGTTAGCTCCTTTCATAGATAGAAAAATACAATGAGCAGGGAGGTAAGAAAAATTCCCAAAGTTACCAACTTAATAAATGGCTGAACTGAGATACTAAATCCCAATCAATTTAAATCCACAAAGCATGTTCTTAATCTGAATTCTTAGAGTGGAAAATGGTCTATCTTCACTTTATCTTCAAAGTTATGCTACTTACCTTTTGGTGCACTAGGAAATGAGACTCCCATTAAATAATGTGACTCCCATCTCCTTGATAAATTTTGGTGACTGGGGGTTTGATCATGTAAAATAGTGTGGAACAGATATCTGTGCTCCATTGTTCAGAGAGGACTGTTTCTGCTATGTTAGAGTTCATTTTATGGTTTAACAGGCAACAAGAAGCCATTAAACTTCATTGCAAAAATGGAAAGTGCCGGCCGGGCAGTGGTGGCACACGCCTTTAATCCCAGCACTTGGGAGGCAGAGGCAGGCGGATTTCTGAGTTCGAGGCCAGCCTGGTCTACAGAGTGAGTTCCAGGACAGCCTGGGCTACACAGAGAAACCCTGTCTCGAAAAAAAAATGGAAAGTGCCAGAACAGAATAAGGAATTGCAGATTAGGTAGTCAACTATATTCTATACAAGGGCAAAAGAACTTATAATGATTCATCAAGAGAACATTTGTCTTCATTTAAGTCAAGGCAACAAAAATGCTTTGTCCATTATCAAATTCCTCCTACTCTTGCTAATAGAACTACAATATGTGACCATCATCAAAGTATCAGCACAAAGGACAGATGAACTATTTTAATAAATACTTCTTTTTTCCTGAACACTCAGGTATAAGGCTTTGTAAAAAGACAACTGAACTTAAGATCTTTTAAGATTCTTAGGGTTACTTTTAAATATTCTATAAAATGATTGCATGTTTCTAATACAATATTTTAAAAATTTTGGTCTGGTCACTATTTTTGATGATTCATATTGACTGTCAACTTGAAAGGGTCTAGAATCATCTAGTAAGTAAGCCAGTGGGGAAGTCTGTAATAGAAATCCTAGATTAACTTAATTGAGGTGAGATCTACCCTAAATAAGGATGACATCATCTCATGGGCTGAGGTCCTGACTAAATAAACAGGTGAACTAAAACTGAGCACCAGCATTTTCTTTCTCTCTCTGCTTCCTGACTGTGGGTACCATGTGACCAGCTGTTTTCCATTCCTGCTTGCCGTGCTGACTTCTCTCCTCCATGGTAGACTATATCCTCAAACTATGAGCAAACAAATGAACCTTTTATCCTTAAGTTGAGTTAATCATACAATTTTTCATAGCAATGAGGAAAGTAATTCTGTCCTTTGACTTTAACCAGCAATGAACATTGTTTGGAAAAAAAAAAAAAAAACAGAAATTCAATTAATGACTTCATTGTTCCTTTTAAAATGGGAAAAATGAAAATTACAATGCATTCGACTCTCAAATTATGTGTATAATTACTTGATTTGAAGAATCAGCCACTGAAAGCCCATTATTTCATTCAACTTGGGAAAAACATCATATGCCAACATTGCCCTTAGCAAGGCAGGCTTTTCATAGACAGATTAATTTTCAGAGCAGCTGAGCAGTACAGACTGCTTCTGGAAAGCATATAACTGCAGGTTTATCATGGACATGAGGACAATGCTATAAGTGACACACACTTCAGATCACAGAAATGTCAACAAGCAATGAAGTCTTCACCTTGTCTCTGATTAGAAAGGCCATTGATCCACAGTTCTGTCTAACTGTATTTGTGAATGAGCGTTGAGAAATGTACTTCCTACTGGGATTCAAGGCTAAATCTCAGACCAGTGATGGCGCAGAGTTCAAATAGATATGATATGGGAGGATAGGAGCCTTTCCAGGACTGCATCTACTCAAACTCTAAGTGAAACGAAGCCCTCCCTCTGTGGTCTAAGCCACAGTTAGTGACAGACTTCTAGGCACTGGCATAGGATGGCCTGTGATAGGGACACTTGTCATTACAGACCAGAGTGCACATGGTGGAAGCAGATGCAGAATGCTAAGTATTGATGTATTCCCTTTCTACATTGTACTGCAGTTATGTGGACACAGTAGCATATGGCAAAAGTGATGACTTTAGGTTATGAAAGACACTGTGCCTCAGTTTTCCCTCACTCTAGGAATAGAAAATTGTAGGTGAAAAAAACATAGAAAGATGCTTGTATGGCATGTCACTGAAGAACACTGCTGCAAGCCTCTAAGAGATGAAGTTCTTCCAAGAAGCACAATAGTAAACTTAAATTTTACAGCTACAATCAAGCCTCAGCAAACATACTGTCATCACTGCCATCATCTCCTCAATATCTCTATGCCTCAGAACTACTGACATATTCCTGGATTTCTAAACTGTGAATGGAAATCAATAGTTAAGGCTTAAAGGTGCTAAGTGTCTCAGTAAGTTAATACACTTCATTTTTAACGGGACCATGTTCATGATAGGTATCAAATGAGCCATACATCTGTGTATATCTGTGCATTAACTGATAGAATCTTTGATTTCTTTGCCTATAATTCTGATACTTTGTTATTACCAAGTATCATTCATTCTTTCAGCTTCAAAGATCTATGATGGTATACATCTATAAGCCCAGCATTTGGAAAGTAGTGCAGAAGGATTAAGAATTCAAGGCCAGACTCTATATAGTAAATTTAGGGTCTTCCTGGCCTATAACAGAAGAACTAATTACAGCTACATAACTTTGGTATTTTAAACCTTTCCAGAAATTTCAAATATATAGTATATTTAACACATTTGCCTGTTCCTTAGTCCTGGAACTCCAGCAATTCATGATTTCCCTAAGAATCACGCGGAAAACTATATGGAGCTGAGACAGCAAAACCTGGCAAGCACATATGAGAAAAATAGTTGAATACATTGTTTGAAGATTGTCTATTGTATTCCATTTAGGGCTTTGGAAATCTCAGGTTGCAAAACAAAACTGCAAGAAAATGTCTAACTTCAAAATGAGGACTATTGTTCCTGAATGCTATTGTAAAACACACTATGTACTTATTGATGGGAATCGCTACTGACACAGAAGTATGTAGAGACAAATCTGAAGGGTTCACTGTGATGAAAAAAGAGTAAGAACACAGAAATAATTACTCATTTCTTGTAAATATGAACAGCATATGAGCAGTGTCTTAGGAATGGCAACTAGCCTGTAATCCTCTGACAGAGGCAAAGACAGAAACTTAAGTGTGACCAGCTAGCTATTGTGGCCAATGTAGCAAGCTCAATTTATAAGATAAAGAGCTATTAAGGAAGATAGCCATGTCAATCCCATGCCTTCCCACACATTCAACAGTATGTGCCATGCATACTATTACACCCATCCATATCTAAAACAATGCTAACTCAAGTCATGCTAAGTATAGTTAACACCAGAAATCAGATTGCTTCACTACTGGAACAGGCCTTTTAGTAACAAGGAAAAAAATTATGAACAACTCAATACAATTTCTCTTACTGATTTTCATTAACATGTAGACAGATTTACAGGGAAAGTTTGTAATTCTGTTTTCTGTATTGGTTGGTTTCATACACCCAATGCTTATTACATTCTACCTGTACAAAGATTTGGATTTGTGATATACAGAGGCAGGTATATTCTCTGAACAGCAAATTCACTGATATTCACCCTTCCATCCACACAACCTTGGAATCTGCCCTGTCACAGGCACAGCTCCTCTCTCTGCTGCAGGGCAAAGCCATCTGGATCAGTGCTTCAGCCTCTGGCCTTTTACCATATTACAGAGCTCAAGAAAATAGCTCAAAGTAGGAACAGAAGCCTCAGGTCAGCGAAGGGTTGTTCAGTCTGATTCTCAAAGGCTTCTTGGTAATACATTTATTTTTCATTGTTAAAGAATATGATTCTTTTCATTTGTGAGGCCATATTATAGTATCTGAGAATGTGTTCACACGAATCCTAGCCTGAGGCAATCATTATGATGCACTAACCACAGTTTCTCACTTCACCTTAGAGAATGCATACCACTGTCCACAAAGTTTTAAGACCTGCAAGGGTAATGAACATGTATTTAGAGTCATGAATTTATTATCAGAGATTAATATATACGTAATGTCACACTCTGCTTGACTGTACTAGATAATGCATTTACCAGTATATAATTCTAGTTCCACTTGATATGCAGATTTATTTTAATTTCTGAGATAAAATTCTACTCACTCTGTCTTTCTTGGTGTCTTCATCTCTCTCTACTTCTCTTTTTTCTTAGTCTTGAGCACAGGTCCTTACTAGAAGAGTCAGCATAACTTTTCATCTATGATGTTCCAATTTTCTTAGTTCTGCTGTGACACATAGTTTTAAACAATGGGGAGCATTTTGCTCTTATTAAAGGAAGCAAGGAGAATTGGTACTATAATTCAATTGGCAAATTACTTGCTTAACATGCACAAATTTTTGAACTCCATCCTCAGCACTGCATAAAATTTGCTTGGTGGTACAAGCTTACAATCTCAGTATACAGAAACAGTGGAAAGAAGAGCAGAAATCTGGGATCATCTTATATTACTTAATGTTACCCTGTACTACAGGGATTCCTGTCCAAACAAACAAACAATTGGCTATTCTAATATTAATGTTTATAAACAGATTATCTTGACCATGCAACCAAGTAAATATGCCTCTTTTGCAGGTTAAAAACCTCTGTGACAGTTTTTCAGACATGTAAACGGCAATAACAGAAAAGTGAATAAAATTTGCATCCTCTGAGATGTTGCAGACTCACATTTTGTTCTGATTTCAAACATATTCCCTCACCTACTCTCCTTGAAATTGCTAGTTCCTTCTACTGGAATATCCAGACTCTACCTGTTAACCTGTATCATATATTATGCACTTCATTGTTGGTGAAGGACTAGGTTTATTTCATTTTTTTCTATAATTAATATAGCAGAGGAAACAACAGAAAAAAGTAAAACAGGCTTTCTGCTTCGAGATTAGTCTATTGAAAACAGACATATTTCTTTGTCTATAATCATGACACATCCTTTTATCACTTGTTTTTCATCCCGAGAGCATTTTCATGAAATGCAATAACATACTGCTTAAATGACCTAAGTGTAAAAACAAAATCAAAGTGTCTTGTGGTCACTGTATCCTTCCAAATCACTTTCTGTTCTAGCACAATGAAAAGAAAAAAAAGCATAATAAGTTGTATTTGACATAGGTTCATCTGAACTTTGAGCTAGATAAATCTGACTGGAGTTCAGTTGGTTATATCTTACATTTATTTATACTTGTGGACATTTTAATTTGTAGTTAATATTATGAAATAGAAATCTTAAATTCTTGATTAAAACATTGTGAAAATATCTATTCATGTGTCTTTGTGCTAAACTACAAAACAATTTTTCAAGATTTATTTCCCATCTTTAACTGTCTTTGATAAAATTAGTTGAAAGCAGTAAAATCATTTTTCAATTTTTGCTTTTTGAACTTAGATTTTTTAATAGTGTCTTGAGGTAGTATGATAGAATCATATTAATTGGACAATGTTCTACAATTCTTTATTTTGGTAAAGAGTACATTAAGGAAGGATTCTGTATTATAGTAGAAGCCACTAAGCTAAGATATTCACTCTCCTGGATATCACCCTCACTGTATACCTTCTATGAAAAAAAAATTATGGAGTTAAACAAAAGAATATATTTTTGTCACCTCAGCACCACAGCCATGTAAATCTTGGTCTCCTTCTTCTTTTTGCTTTTTTAAAATGTATTTTTATTGGATGTTCTACTTACTAACATCTCAGATATTATCCCCTTCCCCCATTCCTCCCCACAGGAACTCCCTATCCTGTCTACCCTCCTGCTGCATCTATGAGCGTGTGCCCCCACCCATCCACCCATTCCCCTCTCCCTAAACACGGATTCCCTCACACTGGGGCATCCAGCCATCACAAGACCAAGTACCTCCTCTCCCACCAATGCCTGACAAGGCCATCCTCCACAGCATATACAGTTGAAGCCATGGGTCCCTCCATGTGATTTCCTAGGCTGGTGGTTTAGACCCTGGAAGCTTTTGGTCTCCTTCTATGAGGTACTTAGAACTTGGGGTGGAAGTATGGAAATAATATATAAGCTTAGAAACTTTGGATGATAAATGGACCTATAAATTAGATCTATACTCTGCTGCATTCTTGATCCATTTGTTTAGTCATAAATCTACAGGATGTGATCTTTAGGACTCCATGTGATTCTGCAACAAGGATTATCCCTTCTTGCTGTGATATTTCCCATTGTCAGATGACCTTAAGTATAAACCAATGTCTGGTTTGTGTGAGTATATGATAGATGGATGGATGGATGGATAGATAGATAGATAGATAGATAGATAGATAGATAGATAGATAGCTGGATAGATAGATAGATAGATAGACAGACAAATAGATATAGAGAGATAGATGATAAAATAAAGTTAAAAGGTGATAGATAATATCAATCTAATTGGTGATGTATTAGTAGACTACTGGGAAGTTATACTATAGACAGATAGATTGGGAGATAATAAAATTGGTAGAAGTAACATAATTTGTCTCTCTAACATCATGCTTTTTTTCCCTATACTGATATTATTCAGTTTTCATTCTTTAAGAATTATTTGATTCATGACAGATTTCTGCACAAGTGACTTCATTTTGTAAACTACAGAAACATATTAAGTTGTGCTTGCTATAGACTTGAATCTCCTTGCTTCATGAAATCTTATGTTAAGCCTTGAGGAATCAAGTGCCATACAGAGAAGTCAAAAGCCCAACATATGCTTAATGCAGGACAACCTTGTCTGCAAGGAATCTCTGTCACCTGGGTTCCTCTTTCTCCATATCCTCACCAACATGTACTCTCCCTGAGTTTTTGATCTTAGTCATTCTGATTGGTGTAAGGCAGAATCTCAGGGTCATTTTGATTTGCATTTCCCTGAAGACTAAGGACCTTGACCATTTCTTTAAGTACTTCTCGGCCCTTCAAGATGCTTCTTTGTTAATTCTGTTTAGTTCTATACTTTATTTTTTGATTGGGTTGTTTGGTGGTTTTTGAGATTAGCTTCTTGAGTTCTTTATGTAATTTGGATAATAGCCTCTCTCAAATGTGGGGATAGTGAAGCTATTTCCCAATCTGTAGGTTGCTGATTTGTCCTATTGACTATGTGCTTTGCCTTACAGATGTTTTTTCAGTTTCATGAGGTCCCATTTATCAATTCTTGATCTTAGAGCCTGAGAAATTGGTAGTTCTGTTTAGCAAATTTCCTCTGTGGCAATGAGATTGAGAATTTTTACCACTTTCTCTCCTATTAGATTCAGTTTATATGGTTTTATGTTGAGGTCCTTGATCAATTTGGGCTTGAGCTATGTGCAAGGTGACAAATATAGATCTATTTTTCATTTTTCTACATACAGACTGCTAGTTAAACCAGCACTATTTCTTGAAGATGTTCTCTTTATTCTACTGTATATTTTTGGTTTCAGTGTTTAAAATCAAGTGCCCATAAATGTGTGATTTTATTTCTGGGTCTTCAATTATGTTCCATTGATCAGCCTCTGTACCAATACCATGCACTATTGCTCAGTAGTATATCTTGAAATCAGAGATGGTGATTATCCCATAAGGTCCCACAGTGGAAGAATGGATACAGATAATGTGGTTCATTTACACAATGGAATATTATTCAACTATGAAAACACTATAAAAACAAGAACATGATGAATTTTGCAGGCAAATGGATGGAAATAGAAAACATCACCCTGAGTGTAGTAACCAAGACCCAAGAGAACACGCATGGTGTGTAATCACTTATAACTTATAAGTGGATATTAACCATAAATGTGTAGGGCAATCATACTATAATAAAAAAAGACCCCAAGAACCAAAATAATAAGGCAGGCCCAAGTGAGAATGTCGTTCTCAGAGGGGAAATAAAATAGATGTAGGAGGAAGATAGTGGTAGAGAAATAGATAGGAGAAGGGATGAGGAGTTTAGCAAGGTAGGGTGGGGATAATCAGATGTTGGTAGAGCAGGGGAGAAAGAAGGCAAATCTGGGGCTCGAGAGAAATCTCTAGGATGTACCTACCACCTGATAATAGAAGGAAGCCCATGGGGATCTATAGGGAAACGTACCTGAAGCTCCTAGAAGTGGGGAATATGGATTATAGAGTGGCTACTTCCTGTAGCCAGGTAAGACTCCCAGTGAAAGGATAAGGACAACAACCCACCCATAAAACTTTCTACCCAAAATTTGTCCTGGCTATAAGATGTACAGGGCAAAGAACAGAGACAGAGGAAATGGCCAACCAATGACTGCCCCAAAGTGAGAAGCATCCCATGGGCAAGAACCAATCCCTGACACTATTAATGATCCTTATGCTTGCAGACAGGAGCCTAGCATTACTGTAACCCAGAAGCCAATAGAAACAGATGCAGAGATTCATAGTGAATATTAGATGGAGCTCTGGAAGTCTTCTGAAAGAGTTGTAATAAGGATTGCAGGACCCAAAGAGGAGAGGATCACCACAAGAAGACCAACTGTGTCAACTAACCAGGACTTTTGGGGCTCCCATAGACTGAATTACCAAAGACCAAGCATAACCTGTACCTAGGTCCCTTTCATAACACACACACACACACACACACACACACACACACACACACACGCACACGCACACACACACACACACACATTAGGTGAGCAGCTTGGACTTTATGCAGCTCCCACAACAACAGGACAGGAGTGGGGCTATCCCTGATTCTGTTTCCTTCCTGCCTGTTTATCCATTCCTCTAAATGTGCCACCTTGTCTGGCCTCAGTAGGAGACGATTTCCCTAGATCTGCAGGGACTTGATGTACTGGGATTGGGGGTATTAGTGGTTCTACTGGTGGAGGGTAAGGGTGATGCCTAGAGGGGTTCTCCCTCTTCACAAAGCAGAAAGGAAGGGAGGAAAGAAATAATCTGCGTGAGTGGGTGGTAGAATAAAGGAGGCTGATATAGGGATGTAAAGTGAATAAATAAATAGATATATTTAATAAAATATATGATATATTATATTATTATATATAGCATGATATGAATATAAAGTATGTTTAATTTAATATTAATACATTAAATATATTATATGTCAGATTACATATTCAAAATACTATATATGCATGATATATTATATCTAATGTTTTATATATTATATATGTTATACATTATATATGTAATATATTTTATAATAAATATATTATATATTATATAATACATGTTATATGTCTTGTGTCATATATTAGATTATATATTATATATACTATAAATATTATATATTTATATCTAATTTATATTAAAATTATGTATGTATTAAAGTATTTTTAGTTATATTTAAATTACTTATATATAAAATAATGTATATGATACATATATATTATGTATAATTATACATGGTAGATAAGGAGGAAATAGATATCCTAGATACATGTATGGTTTTTATTATCGATTCTGTTATTCATATAATATTACTAACATATATTTTGCCTTTTCATAACACATGTCATAATTACCTACATATACATATATACACAAACATATATATATATGTATATATACATATATATGTATATATATGATTATTGTTGTGATATATTACCATACAATAGCATATGTACCAACCAAGTACTTCCAAGGAATCGGGTCAGTTCCCTTAGTAATGTACCATAGAAGCTGAAGGTGTCTACCTTGGACTTGTCCTCCTCTGATCTTTCTCATGATACATGTTTCTCCTCCTCTTGTTTTGTGACCCCACATACTGAGTGTCTTTCTGTATATGCTGCAGCATGTCTGGGTAAGTGTAACCATTCTTACAGGCTGCATTTCTTTTTTTTTTAAAGGATGCCAGGCAGTGGTGGCTCATGCCTTTAATCCCAGCACTTGGGAGGGAGAGGCAGGTGGATTTCTGAGTCTGAGGCCAGCCTGGTCTATAGAGTGAGTTCCAGGACACCCTGGTCTACACAGAGAAACTCTGTCTCAAAACCACCACCACAACCCCCAAAAAAGGTTGGAAACCCTTCACATCAGGGTTTTCCTTTTGTCTTCCTTTTCTTTTTTTTTTTAAATATTATTTATATAATGTATATGAGTACACTGTAGCTGTCTTAAGACATACTAGGAGAAGGTATGAGATCTCATTGCAGATGGTTGTGAACCACATGTGATTGCTGAGAGTTGGACTCAGGGCCTCTAGAAGAGCAATCAGTGCTCTTAACTGATGAGTCATTTCTCAAGTCCAGGGCTGCATTTCTTATCTGCTTACTATTCTACAAAAATTACTTCACTGTGGTATTTTGCTGGTATCAATTCTCCACATACATAGTCCCACAAACATGGTATATCTTCTGATGTTTCTGTAGGTAGTAGTGCCTTGAGACTGATCCCATATTCATCAACTGTTGGGCAGGGTTATCAAAACTGGTCTCTTTTAAGATGGGTACATTTGTGGTATTGCTGGTAAGTTGTCAATGTCACTCAGTGACAGGTGTCTGCCTCTTTATTGTCACAATTCTTCCATATCTGGTCTGATCTCATGTGAGCAATTTCATTGTGAAAATTTGGGGGTATAGTTTTTACCTATTTTATTTATTTATTTATTTATTTATTTATTTATTTATTTATTATTTTCTGCTTTGCTTTATGTTCAAGTATTTTTTAATTTTCTAGTGCATATTTTATATTTTTTCTGACTCTATTAAATGCTTTTTAACTTTCTTTTATGAATTTTCTTGATCAGTCAGCTCATAGTCATCATGACCTATAAGCCAAGAATTATTACCACTCCAACATCTACTTTCTGAAAGTTTCCATAAACTTTTCATTGTCTACTGCAAACAAAAAGGAAAACTAAATTCCTGGCTTAAGTTTCTTTCCTTTTCCTTTTCTTTTCTTTTTCGAAAAATGGTAATGCAGTAGGTAAGTCACATTGCAGGTTAATAGCACCATCTTGCTTTTCTTCTCAGTTCCTAAGATGAAGAGTGTGACTGTAACTGACCCTTTTACAGTTGGAGAATTAGGCGTAGTCTGGTGAAAAAAGTAACAGAGATGATCTATCATGTTGAGTACAAAATATTTAGGAACTATAGCTCAGCACTGCATCTTTTATTTTTTGTTTTTGGGGAGAGTTTGTGGTTCTTGAAACTCCATCTTGAGATCAAGGTGTCTATCATAAGAACATGTGGCGTGATATAGTTGTCTCCTGAGAGGCTCTGCCAGAGCCTGACAAATACAGAGGCAAATGCTCACAGCCAACCATTGAACTGAGCACAGGGTCCCCAATGGAAGAGTTAGAGAAAGGACTGAAGGAACTGAAGAGGTTCGCATCCTTACAGAAAGAACAATATCAACCAACCAGACTCCCAGAGCTCCCAGGGAATAAACCAGCAACCAAGAAATACATATGGAGGGACCCATGGCTCCAGCCACATATGTAGCAGAGGATGGCCTTGTTGGACTACAAGGCCATCATAGGAAAAGAGGCCCTTGGTCCTGTGAAACGTTGGTGCCCCAATGTAGGGGAATTTGAGGACAGGGAGGTAGGAGTAGTTGGGTGGGGGAACACTCTCATAGAAGCAGGGCAATGGGGGATAGGATAAGGAGTTTCTAGGAAAGGGGATAACATTTGAAATGTAAATAAAGAAAATATTCAATAAAAAATAGTCTGAAAAAGAACATGTGAAATTTTGAATCCCTAATACAAGCCAATGATTTTACATGTGTATAAAGCTCAAAGACAAATTTTGTTATGTTATTATGAATATTCCTGCAGTAAATACTATTAGGTTTGTGCTATGTGGCATTTCTGGGAAAGGGGTGGTATCCTTTTGTCCTAATCTGTGGTGTTGGTGACACATCAAAAACACAATTTTAGCCGAGCCGAGATTGCTGAACTTGAACCTCTGAGAGTTCCTTACATGTATTAGTAAGTATTAGTATTAGTATTAGTAAGCACTAATAGAATAACCAAGTCTATGACAGATCACAGAAGCTATATTCTGGAAACACACTGCGCAGTTTGCAGGCAGCTAAACTGAATAGTCTTATCTTTCATAATTATTTCTGTTAATGGATCCTCCAAGAGTGCTTGCTGATCCACACAAATTTCTTTAGAGTTTATGTAACTTCTAATATTTCTCCATTTAGGAGGCAATGCTTCAGTAAGGAAAGACATAGCTACACAGAAACCCTAAAAGGTGGTTATAAACTAGATGACAAATACATGTGAATAAAAATCTCAACATTATTTTGACAAATATGACATATGACAGGAAAATATATGAATAAGTAAATATGTCAAACAGGATGAAAAATTGTTGGTGGAGTTGAGGACATTAGGGAACGCTATTACTCACTATGCACCAAACCAGGAGTATACATTGAGGTTCTAAAAATAATGGTAAGAAATGTAAGTCACAAAATTATTTAAAACTATTGTACCTTTATCTTTAAAAGATACTATTTATGAGATGTGTGATTTGTTGCAGACAGAGAGAATATATAAAAATAAATCAGGAATGGAGGAGAAATAGTGAATGACAAATGATGCTTAAGTTTGTAGGGGTACTGAAGTCAGGTTTAAATGAGATAATATAGCAGAGATCTCAACTTGTACATCCTGAATGTTATGGTGTGTCTAAGATGTAAATGTATCATTTGTTTGACAGATATAATTATCAACTCAGACACATACTGTTGAATAAACTTGCCTTGCTTTTCTGAACATTTACTGTTTGGGTCAACTCAGCTCTTCTGGCCCAATCTCCATTCAAGCAGACTGATTCAAACTGGATTCTCCTGGCTTCTAATTGAACTGTTCTGCTTAGCCTCAAACTAACTCTGGTAATCTGTTCTAATCTTATGGCTCCTTTTCATTCTCTGGATTATTCTGTCTTCCTGTGTTTATTTTTTTTCTCTCTGCCATTTGTAAAACTATCCATCTAAAACACTCACACACACACACACACACACACACACACACACACACACACATAATGTCTGTTCATAAGAGGTTGGGTATCCTATCTCTGACTCAGTCTGTCAACTCTCTATCTGATTCATCATTACTTTGTCTATATCACAATTAGAAGTCACTTTCAAACATGCATGTTTCCTTCTATAAACTAACATTATCATTATTGTTAGAGATTAAAAGTATGCATGAAGGGCACTGTATTCCAGCCAGATCACATAGATCTTGAAGGCCTTTAGCTATGATCCCTTGTCACAGCAGCCATGACCCTGGAATAAAATAGTCTACACTAAGAACAATTTCACAGGAGTCACCAAGACAATTGGAACACACAGATATTTATATTAAAATTCATAACAGTTGCAAAATTGCTGTTATGAAGTAGCAACAAATAATTTTATGGTGGTGGTGGGGTGTCACCACATCATTAGGAATTGTATTAAAGGGTCACTGCATTAGAAAGGTTGAGAACCACTGAAATATGGAATTGATAGTCTATCATACTTCATATCACCTATTCTTAATTAATTTCAATGTTGACTACGTCTGTCTGTCTCCATGTGTGTCTATATGTGGTTTATGTGAAGTAAGGTATAAACTAATAGGATTTTTAAAAGGTTTGTACAATTGATTTATATTACTGTTTTTATTCCCTAGACAGAACATAATAACTTGTCTTTCCAGTTAAGTATACCACTAACAGACTAGAGGCAGAACAAATATCAACTCTAGTACTGCTATCTGCTCTTACATACATATTATGTTAAACCAATTTATAAATTTTGCTTAGTTTTATCAGGAAAATGCTGAAATTCACCTGCATTTACTTGTTTATTTGCTCGATTACTTCTCAAATAAAATGTAAATTCTTTGATAACAGGAACTCTGGCTATACTGTCTGTACAATATCTACACTAGATAAATACCTAACAATATAGTGTATCCACTTGAAAGACATTTGAGTGAATGGCAATAGAATAGAACATTTGAGTCTTGTGTCTTTTGTACATTAAGCACTCTACTTATTTTTATTCAGTTATTTATATGTGCTTGATTTATTTATGGTATGAAGGTGGTCACTAATCCTTTGCAAGGAATTTAATTTTCTAGTATAATTATATTGATTAGTATTGTGTGAACAAATACTTGTAGAATTGTGAATGATAATGTATCAGAAACTATACTTTTATTTAAATGATGTGATGTCATTAAAATTTAAACTTACATAATCCCATAGCTTTGATTAAAAAAAGTAAAATCCTGGTCTTTGATGTCTCTGAGCACATTTATCAAAGTACTTTCATCAGATTTTCCTACATGTGTAAAGGAGAGGTATGCATCATTGGAGTATCTGTTAAATTAACATAGACATGGAGTCAATATGCTTGAGATAAGGACACCATTTGGTTAGTTTTAAGAGGTACATTTATGCAATGAAGTACAGAAATGAGATGATTAAATCCTGAGTATTTCACCATGCAGGAATCATATCTGTGAACTCCATCCAATTACACAAGATCTCAAGAGTCAATCTTGTTTATGGATTTAACAGTGAAGTGGTCTGTCACTGGCTTTCCACAAATAGTCCTTCTCTAAGAAGAAGTGTAAAACCCTTGATAAACTAAAGCATCAGCTTTAAACATATGCAAACACAAATACAGGTATACAGAGAAAAATGTAACAGCATGAAACTTAGTGAAACCAAGTTTGAAGGCATCTCCCAGACCTAACACTCAGACCTCAGATGGAGTACGAGCAAGTGGTGTCATGGAAAAACCTATGAGAGGAACAGAATCTAGGTTATCTTTTCTAGGGAATAATGGGTTATTTGTATTAGGGATGAAATAAGTCAACACATACTATATTACATTCTGCAAGCACTAGCTAATTTAATATTTAGTAATATACTTTTGAACTTCCCTTTTTAATACCTGCAAGGAATGTTATAGCAGTCAAGGAAGACTTGTCAGGTAATGCTCAGTTTGTGACTCAACAGTACTGCATGTCTCTTGAGAGTAGATTTTCTTTCAGTTGACACTAGTTAAGTACGTGTATGGTGGAGTACCTGCAAGCACCATGATCAAAAAACTTCCAGAATTTGACCAAGCGTTTTAGTTTCTGTACACATTTAAACACAATAATACTTTAGGAAAATATTTCCATGTGACAATTAGAACAACATGCTTTAGGTATTGCTACAAAGAAACTCTGTTGTAAAGTACATCTCTTTAACAAAGCACCTTTTACTGTAAGACTGGGTTCTTATTATAGAGAAACAGTGTTCAGGGTAAGGGGGTGAGGAGGAAGGATTTATAGTAAGCATAAGGATGGGTTCTATCAATTGAGTATGCAAAGTATATGGGACCACTTTCATAAAGATGGGGTCTATTCACTGGATACAAAGTTAAGGATTAGGGAATAAACAATGCTGGGGGCTTGAGGGGATTCAAGTGAAGACTGACTCCATAGAAAAGCAAAGCTCACCAGGTTGTTAGATAATGTCTACTCCTACATTCCTGGTGAATAGGGGTCAGTCATCTGCTTCTCTTGAAAAAAGAGAAGCCCATGTTTAACAATTCTATGGCGCACGCCTTTAATCCCAGCACTTGGGAGGCAGAGGCAGGTGGATTTCTGAGTTCGAGGCCAGCCTGGTCTACAGAGTAAGTTCCAGGACAGCTAGGACTACACAGAGAAACCCCGTCTCGAAAAACCAAAAAAAAAACAAAAAAATTCTAGATTTTCTAGTGCTCTCTGTGAGCCATGCCTGCTATCTTCTTCTTTGATATATGATACTCATATCATATATATGTATATATATATGTACCATATACAGATTTTACTGTGAAGTACCATATATTCACATTAAATTTATCAATTAGAAAATACACTTAACTTTTATAATTTTCTAAAGGAGGATTTATATTTGAGGGTAAAGAAGATAAGAAATTAATATCTGTCTTTTAAACTTTTTATTATCAACAAATTCATTGTCAATTAATTAATGATTGAAGATATCAATTCCTATAATTCTTTTATTTATGGCTATATGATTTGACAGAGTTAGGATATAAGATTGATTGAGTTCCATAAACACACATTCTGTCACAAGAATATGCCAGAACTAAGTTGTATAAATGATCTATTTAATATCAAGAGTTCACTGAGTAAATCAGAAATGCATTCTTACTCTTCATTCACTTTTCTATTTTTGATACTTTGCTAATGACCTAGCTAATGTGACTTGGTTAATCCCTTCAGTGTGACAAGTAGTTCTTGTCTATTTTGATGCAAAACTATTTGTGTTATAGTTAGTATTGTATTGATTGCATTCAGGAGAAGCTTATCTTGGGCTCTTCTATACTGTTTACAATTAGTGACTCTAGAAGTAATCATGATTTTATAAGAAGAGTCAAGATAAAGAGGGACAAACTATACATGCACACGTGAATGTGCTTGTACCCATGAACTTATTGGTGTGTGATACGCACATGCTTTTACTTAAATGTTCAGTACTTGGTTAATGTTCCCTCTAAGCTGTATTTGTGACCACTCTCCCCTGTTGTCTCTGCCTCACTTTCAGGGCTGCAACCCATCCCACTCTGAAGCCTCCTGCAGTGAAGGATTCTGTGCTTGTCATTCTTTGCTCATATTGTTTGTTCTACAGTTATTTTCTCTTTCATTGTTTTGGTTTTGTTCAGTGTGGCAGTGGACTAGCATTTGTTCCTGATTTTTAATCCTCCTTTCTTGATGCCCCTGTTCTATTGTTATTGCAAAATATTCCTGACTTTTTATGAGGCTGCATCTTTAAGTTCTTGCCTGCTCTCCCTTCTTTTCCCTTTGTCACCCCTCTCTTTCTTTTATCCTTTTTATTTATAGTCATTTTCCTCCCCAAATGCATCCTTTTGCTGATTTTCCCTTTTGTGTTTATTATTGATGCTGAAAATTTTCATGTTTTTTTCTCTCTCTTCCTATCTTCCCCATCCTCTCTCTCTCTCTCTCTCTCTCTCTCTCTCTCTCTCTCTCTCTCTCTCTCTCTCTCTGTGTGTGTGTGTGTGTGTGTGTGTGGTGTGTCATGCATGTGTATGTGCCTTGTGTGGGCATGTGCATGGGCATGTGTGTTTTCAATACAATGTCTTTAACTTGGTTAATAGTGAAGAAAAGACCAAGCTTTTTCTCTTTGTTTGTTTCCCTGAGGTGACTTATTTTTAAAACGAAGGACAAGAAGGCAAAGAAAACACTAATGAACTCATGAATGAATGTTTGGTGTCTCATTGCTAACTCTTTGGGATATGGAATTGAGAAAACTGAATACAAGTCAAGTAATCCATAAAATGCCTTTTATTCTCATGTCTCCCAGTACAAGGGTCTATTCTACACAGTAAAGAGGAGACTTGATCTCCCAGGATAAAATGGGAGCTGAAATTTTACCTGAATTTAGAACAACATAAGTCTAGAGATTTTTCAGTTTCTTCAGTTTTGCACCAACACAGAATCTTCTATAGATTTGCTTATTTGTTTACTAAAAATATAATTATTTTTATGGTTTTCATAGGTTCAAGCTCCTCTTCTATAAATGAAGTTCCTACATCATATTTTCTTTTTGTATATTAATTCCAATGTAATATGTAAATTCAGAACATTTGATTTTATGAATTTTCTCATATTTTACAGTATTTTTGTATTTCCTTTAGAAACCTTTGTGCTACTATGGTGAATATCTGATAGAAACACTTATTTTGACTCATGACCACAAATAAAATGAGAATGAAGTCTGTCATGGAAGGCAGTGTGTGGCAGAGCAGACAGGAAGATGACAGAAGCCATGTTTGTGGGTTTAGGGAAAGACATAGCACAAGGACACATCCTTAGTGACCCATTTCCTCCAAAATGACAGCCCCTCTCACCCTGTCTTCACCATGCCCTCAAAGGATTCACTTCACCCTGGCCTTTTTCTAATTATCCCCAGTGACATCATAGTGGCCACACCAAGAGACTTACATTCTAGACATTTAGTAATTGCTTAATTGAATCAAGTTGACAGTCAAATTAACCTTCCCTATACTCTGCATGAATTATATTCCTAGTGACTCTTAAGTTTTCTTTAGAACCATCAGGAGTACTGGCACAAGCATAGGTCACTGATTTTCTGCTCCACATTCATATTTGAGTGAAGTTCAAGGGTTTGAGTACCCAGAGCAAAGTTTATCTTCCCTTCCTGAATAGCTTCCAGATACCACTGTGGTTTGAAAGTCCCATTTTTCTGTGAAATGCACATTGTAGATTCCACATGAGCTTCCTTTAATGTTAGAGTCCCTAATTTTCTCTTCTGTGCTCAACAGAATTCTTTAATGAAGAAACCTAGAGAGAAGGATTATCATCTTCAACAGATAGGAATCACACTGAAGCCATCTTTCAGACTTAGCTTCCATTGTTTGATTCTAAGTTTAAACAAGGCCAGTGATTAAAGGTGGCCGCCTTGGTCCAGCAAGTCTATAAATTAACCATTGCAATCCTGTCAGAAAATCACTTCCTGGGCTGCTTCTGCATGAAGATACAGGAAGAGAAAGGTTAGACCAGTCTCCTAGACATGGACATGAAGAGGGATCAGTGGAAGGAAAGGATGGAGAAAGAGCAAACCATCAGAAAAGCACAGTTTGAACTTTTCTTCTGGAAGGTTCCAGCTCCTTTCAGAATAGAGTGAGATCTCCCCCCAGATTCCCAGGGTACACCAGGATAAATCACAAAAACCTCTAAGAAGAGGATTTTGCATTTTGTTACCGTATATGGTACTCAGTATTATGTGAAACTAATTCTTTAAATTGCTTTTTCTTTTTTTTTTAATGCCACTCTTAAATATAGATTTTTAAAGGTAAAATAATGAGAAAAAGTGGACACATTAATTCTGAGTCTTCCTTTAATAAATTTCACATAGGACCTCAAATACCTGAACTGTGATCATTGTGTCTGGAAAAGCTCAAACATCAGCACTCACACAGATGGTGCTGATCCTTTCATCTGTGCTGTGATATTTCTAGATGGACATGAACTAGAAGAATAGAAACCATGAGGTGAGAGAGACATCTCAGCAGCCAAGAGCATCACAGCAACTGCTCTTCCAGAGGACTAGGATTCAAGTCCTAGCACTCAGAGAGCAGGTCACAATCCTCCCTAACTCCAATTGTTCCAAAGGTACTGTCAGACATTTTTGCCTCTGGAATAACAAGAAGACGTGTGGTATACAGATATATATGCAGACGAAACATTCATACACATGAAATAATAAAATAATAGTTTAAAAGTCATATCTATTTTGACATGATGAAAATATTAATTTTTTATTGTTTTAGAAATATATGAATGTCCTTAATTTTAATAATATGTTAAATCATTAATCCATTTTCTGTGGTTTTGAGCTTAAAATTATTTGTACATGATATATATTTGTTCTTTTTTCAAAATATTTGTAGATTTTTTTAATAGTCAATAATATTTTTGATGCTACCATAAAACTTAATGTAATAAATTTACCAGTTTCTTCTTTGTATTGGCTCTGATGGTTTACTATTTTATAATTATTTCCCTTACTTTTGAGATTTTAATATAATTACATCACTTCTCTCCTTCTATTTCTACCTTACAAACTTCCTTTGTAGCCTTCTAGCTCTGTTTCAAAACCAGGGCCTCGTTTTCCTTAATTATTAATATATGCATATATGTAAATACATGTATATTTCTAAAAATAACCTGCCAAGTGTCTACAGAAAACTACAGCCAATCAAAATGCAGAGCTCTGGAGTCTAAAACAACTCCCACATCTAAGACTCATGGGTGAAAAGATTGTATGGGGCAGAGGAATAAAGAGTTTGGAGTGAGATTGTGTCTCCTGGTACTGTCAGAAGGGTCACCCATAAAATCTCACCAACATGACTGCCTAAACATGGGGTGAACAGGATTAACAAGAAACACGCCAGTAGACAGAGGAGAGCCCAGGAGGTCCCAATATTACACATATACAATCAACTACAGGCAAACAAGGAATGCTTTGGGGTGGACGAAACATTCTTCTCCAGGAAGAGCACAACAAATGGTTATCCAATGTCAAATAGTCAGCCTCTGAAACATTAATATGAGCAACATTACAAAGGCTCATTGTCGTTAATCTCGGTGTGCTATTTTATCCATGGTTTAGATTGCCTAGTTTAGAGAACACGTCTCTTAGTTACCATTTCGTAGGTGCTTGGCCAATATTGCCAGAAAATGTTTATTTTTCCATTATTAATGTCACGTTTCCTTTTGTGATAGTATTTTTATAACATACAATAGGAAGTTTAATCATGGCAATAAAATCGTGCATTGTAGATATGGTGTTAATAAGCTGAGAAACAAACTAGAACAGGCAGTTATTGTATAATTGATTTTAACAAATACTTTCTTCTCAATATCCTTTTCAGGAAAATTAAAGCCAATGTTCATTCATTTTGGTAATTTTCAATATAGTCACTATGTTTCCTTAGAGATATGCAAATTACCTCACTTATTAAACTAGAAAACAACTGTGGCTAAACTGACATATTGTAGGGCTGTTAGCTCAAGCGTGCGGATGTGGGTCTTATTGAAAGTAGTTGTGGATCCCGAGTGTCTGCTGAGGCTCAGGCAGGCAGAAGCGCTGGAATTTGACTGAGTTCACTCACCTGGCACCGGGCGGACACTGCGGGTCTCCACCTGTCCTGGGGAGATCTCAGTCTGAAGTCCCACAGGGCAGGGCTCCTGAGAGAGGGTCTCCAGGCCGACATGCCCTGACACAGGAGGCTGGTGGTCTATGTCCTTGGGCTCCCAATGCCACTGGGAGCTGCGGAAGAACAGAGACTCAGTGCGTATGGGCTGAACTGGCCTGCAGCCAAGAAGAATGAGGGAGAGGGAAGCCCCGACAGAGCCCTGCGGGTTGAGACGCTTGGTTACTGGGACTCGCTTGGCTGGATCAAGGCTGGCTTGCTTGAATTGGCAACCTTCATGGTGGGAATGTATAGAAGTCTTCTAGCAGTGGCTCATTAGTCAAAGGCCTTCTCCACAGTTCCCCACAGAGAGGGCCCCAAAGACATGAGGAAGTCCATGGTTTTAAAGGGTTTATTGTCATGGCTGAAAGTGGATGAATCTGGCTGTACCCCTGTACCTCCAGGGAGGGCCTTTGGTTAATTACTGTTTGTAAGGAGGAGGGTCTGGGAAGGAATACTTAATTGACTATGTCCTTTAGGTATCTCATTAATATGGAAATATCTTGAGGCTGAGGCCTGTAGTCATGCCCTCTACCTGGGCTGGGTGACACAAACCTTTCTTTACATGACTGAAAGGCAGGGATCAATGGAGATCTTTGGCCATGTGTCTTGGAGCCTGGAGTCTGGGAGCAAGGCTGAACACCTACTGTCTTCCCATTAGGGTCCAGGGTTCGAGGCCTGTGCTCCGCCAAGGAACCAAGATATCCTCTCAAGGTCCCACAACATATTGTTTTTGTTATTTAATAAACTAATGTTATATTTTCAATATAAAAGCAAGGAAGCATTTTTATATTGCTCATTACTCTTGTAACAAACAGAATACAATTATTTATCTCAGCTAGTATATAAGCCCAGCATTAATATTCGAATTGTGAGATGTATTTGAGCCAGCCTCTCTAGAGATATTCTTCAGCTTTGCTTACAGGTGAGAATCAAAGGTGAGAGAGGTGGAGATAAGTTGGATTTTTTTATTTCTAGAAATATCATCTTCTCATGACAAAGGCTGCTAGTACCATGAGATTTTTCAAGAGTATCTTCAATGATGTCCATTATGTCCTTGTCTCTACTTCTATGTGCCTTGAATAAGTGGCTTTCTCACAATTGCAGAGACCCCTCCTAATATACCATGTGTTTGAAGGCTCTCTATTCAAGGATAGAGTGCCAGTAGTCACTCCAGGGGGCCATACTCTGATTTAAGGAGAGAATAGACTCCACCAAATAATATGATACTTTTTTCCCTATGATTTTCAAGGTGACATAGAAAAAATAAAATTGCTTTTTCTTACGAAGTTTTTACCATTTCTTAAGTAATAGTCCAGGACTAATCTTAAATCAACATAATGACAAAGGTGTCCACGTACATTCAATGCTTAGTGAACACCTATGGTCATGGGAAATGACATCAACTAGAGATATGTCAATCCCTATTAAAAACCAACTTTTGAGTTTGCACAGAAGGCACAAAACAGAAAGCAGATTTCTTCCTTGGGTGTAGAAGTCATCTGTGGGGTCTATGAGATGCCAGCAAAGCGCAAACAAAGTATTTAAAGGTAGCAAAAGGATGCAGAACGTAAAAGATATATTCTACTAGTGTCTCCCTAAGTCTAAAATGTTAATTACTGTTCTATTTGTCAACATAAACCTCAGAGAATAAAAGAATGATAATAAAATAATGTTAAATGTGTAGCCATAGGTCTTGAATTAGCTATAAATGATAAGTGGATTATACTGGTCTGTCATTCATACTCCTGGAAAACTATCTATGAACTTTGACTAAAGCCCATTCTTGGCTTTAATTTTAATTGAGTGCTTATCTGCTAAGGCAAACAACAACAAAAAAAAACTTTTCATTTTTGCCCTACTGCTTCTGTGTCAGGTGATCTGTAAAGCCATTTATGTAGCACATTGCAAAGTTGGATTCAAAATCATAACTTCCAATGAACAAAGCAACATGTGGATCGAAGATTGAAATGTTTAACATTTTAATAATATGTTACATAGTGATCAGATAACTCTTATGAGTCAGAACATGGATTCAAATGCCATACAGAATGTAATATGAGCAGGCTGAGGTTAAACAGAGCACGGATATGATTTTTACGTTAAGACTATTTTTCTATGTATAATGAATTAGAAGGCTTGGCTTATCAAAGATAACACCCAAATGGTACCTCTAAATACAGACACTTGATTTACTACAGGATGTTTATGTTTTTTTCAACTTCTCTTTAACAGTGAAGACATGAGGCATTGTCCTCAGCAATGAATGCAAGCATCCTATGATTCTGTACCTATTTATCCTGGTTCCATTTTCAAAGGAATGAAATTATGATGAATCAGTGAAGTTACACTGTTGCTACTTTATGGACCTATCCTCCAATAAAGACAGAAGGGGAGAGATTTTGCATGAGATTCATGAAGTGGGACAAAGGAGGAAGACAGATGGTGGAAAAGAATGAAATTAAAACTAGAGAAAAAGTAAATATGACATTGTCTTTTGGAAGACAGATAAAAGATTGTGTTATTGTTTACCTATGCTTATAGATGACCATGTGATTTTAGTAGCTTTCATTTTTCACCTGTCTAGAGGTAATGTTCCAGTCTGGAGAGTCATCTATGAGATACATCATGGCCACACGCCAGTGATTTCTCAACAATACATGAAATAACTCCAGTGCAGCTGTGCCAACTGAGTTATTTAATATTTGTACCAACTCTTCAACCTTTCTCTGTTGAAAACGCCCTATCTTACAGGTAACATGGGAAGATCCAGCCTTTCATATGGACACCAATGACTGTTCAACAGTCCCATTTTACTGTCATCTTTTCATCTAGCTGTCACATGGAGGCTTGTGTCATGTGCATAAATATCTACATTTGTTCAAATATGATTGCATTTGAAAACCAATTATCTGAAAAAAACCTTATTTGTGTGGATATAGGGAAATAGTTTAAAAAAAAACTTATTCTGCAACAAAAGGTAATGTATGAGCTGTGCACACATACCTGTGACTTAGCATTCTATTTATAGAGCCCCTGGGGAATCCTATTGTTTAATTACAGTGTATGCAGTTAGGTATTATCCCTTTGCTACTTCACAGGAAAGTCAATATTTAAAGTTTCAAAATTCAGTTAACATATAAGCTTCTAAAGGAGACAAAAGGTTTATTAGATAAGTCAACTTTGAGAAAAGCCAGAAGCATTACAATATTACCTAAGTTAAACTAAGATACTTTTGAAGCCAAAGCACAGGCTAAAACTGTCTTTTAAAATACTATACTGATAAGTCACATTGGTTCACATAGCTTGGTTAGAAGAAATAGTATATTTTTATAAAAAGAAAAATATTAATTTAATAAAAGAGACAAGTAAAGTTGGCAATAAATGAATTAAACAAATCAGGAGACAATGTAAAAGAGAACTGTATAGAAAGTGCACTCAGAAGACTCAGTTCACATTGCCTCCAGGTAGGGAAAACAGCAAAAAGCTCTGGACAAGGGACTGGGATCAGTTAATAGATATATAACGGTGAGTATATAGGAGAAATAGGATCCCTCTGGTCTACAGTAATATGAGGGTGGAGAATATAGTTTAATCTGATTCTGTGTAATTTCCAATGTGTCGTACGTATCAAAATAAAAAGTAGAACTTTATAAGTGTGCAATTAGTCTGAAGTAGACATTGTAAAAGTGTCTGAGACTCAATTACCTTCATAATTCTTCCTTTTCTGTTTTTCAGTGCTGCATGTTTCTCATTACTATGTTTCTGTGATTCATCAGCTGTTACTTTTTTTTTCTTGTCCAGGATTGCTTTAGCTTTCTGGGTATTTTGGGCTTCAATGGGCATTTTAGAAATCTTGTTCCCTAGATCTATGAAAAATGTAAGTAGAATGTTGATCACTGGAGATGTAAACTGGAGATCCATATGAAAGTTATTGAAGAACCTAGGAATACAGATGAAATCTGATCTAGTTATACAACTTCTCATCACTACTGGAAGGACTTAAAGTCATCATTCCACACAGATACTTACACATATGTGTTTACTGCTGCTATGTTTCAAAGAGTCAGGAAATAGTATGAGTCTAGCAGCTCATCATATGAAGAACATTGAAATAAAGTGTGCCCATGTATTTAAAAGAATTTTATTAAAATGTCTCAGTTAACCTGGAATGATAGCTTGCCACAGCCTGGCCTCACCTGAGAAGAGTGTTACAACTATGGGATCACCAAGATCAAAATGGTCTTTAGGCATGTCTTGGCGGGATCGTTAATTGATGGGGGAGGGCCCATGCACCTGTGGCCATTGCCCACCATTTCTTGGGAAAGAGGCCCTTGGTAACTAAGCATGAGCTTGGGAGCCAGCCAACAAAAACAGTGTTCATGGCTGCAGAAGATTCTGTTCATCATGGCTGAGAGTAGAGTATGCTGGAATAAAGAATTTTGGCCTTACAGAGAGACAATAAAGAAGAAGGGATGCACTTCTCTGGTAGCAGCCATCTTCTTTGCTACCGTTTATTCAGCCTCAGCATCCAGGTCAAAAATATAAAATTCTCACATTCAGAGTGGAGCATTTGTATCTGTTAATCCCATCTGAAAAGTCTCTAACACATACAACTAGAAGTATGCCTCTATGATTTCCTAGATGATGATAAATCTAGTCAGCTTGAGAGTGTATAAATCATCACACCATATTTAACAATCCTATTGATTATTATATGCCTTTCTTCAACTTTGCTTTGAAAAAAAAAAAAAAAAAACCAAGGTGTTCAAGGCATTTAATAGTCCCAGGAAACAATTCTCAGTAGCTACAATTCCTGCCCAAAAGGCAAAAGAATTGTTGTCAAAATAAATTCCACACAGATACTTGCACATATATGTTTAATACGCTAATGTTTCAAAGAGTCAGGAAATAGAATGGGTTTAGCTGCCAATCATATGAAGAGCACTGAAATAAAATGTGCCAATATACATAACAGAATGTTATTAAAATGTCTCAGTTAACCTTGAATGATTGCTTGACACACCCTAGAGCATCCAAAGTAGAATTTCTGATACTCATGCTTCAATCCTCAGTCTCATTTTCATAAATTTTATTTTTGTTTAAATGAAAAATATCAATTCTAAACATCAGTGAGATATAATATGATTTAATAAATATACACATTATGGAAACTTGAAATCAGCTTAATTAGAAAATCAATTGCTTTATTCATCGGTCACTGGTTTGTGTTAAAACACTTAAAAGCTCTTTCAGTTATTTTAAAATAAAAATGTAATGAGTCTTATAAACTGTAGTTACTCCACAGTTCAATATAAGCCAGAATATCTATTTTCTTTTTTTTTTTTTTTTTTTTTTAACTCTTATAAGGACAACATTTAATTGGGGCTGGCTTACAGGTTCAGAGGTTCAGTTCATTATCATCAAGGAGGGAACATGGCAGCATCCAGGCACGTATGGTGCAGGAGGAGCTGAGAGTTCTACATCTTCATCTGAAGGCTGCTCAGAGAAGACTGGCTTCCAAGCAGCTAGGAGGAGGGACTTGAAGCCCAAGCCCACAATGACACATTTCTTTTACCAAGGACACTCCTACTCCAAGGATACACCTACTCCAACAAGGACACACCTTCTAATAATGCCACTCCCTGGGCCAAGCATATTTAAAGTACCACAAGAGGGAAACACAAGAAACGTACACAAAAACCTACAGAAACACAAAGTCAAAAACCGTAATATAAGAGCAAAAGACCAGTAAGACAAAAATTCCCTAACAAAGCAATATGAGACAAAAGGTCTTTAAAAATACCATCTACACTTGTCACGGGCCTACCCTTAAGTACTGTTTATATGCCCATTGAAACTCTCTTAGAGAAAACTATATTTTTCTTTTTTTTTTTTTTTTTTTTAGCTTAGAAACTTTATTTTTTTTTCCTTCACAAAGCAAATAATATTGAAATAGTGAAATCAAGTGTAAACCCAACAAAAATATATAAATTATAGTCCAGTATCCCTCATGAATATACATACAAAAATTCTCAATGAAGTAGTTGCAAACTGAATACAAGAGATATAAAAAAATAATATTCCATGAATAACTGAACAACTGTTTTTTTTTTTGTTTTGTTTTTTTTTTTTTTTTAGAAGACCGTACTCCATATACAGGCTGCATGTTTTGGGATAGCCCCCACTCCAGATGTTTGAGACCTACATGAAAACCAAGCTGCACATTTACAACATATGTACAGGAGGCCTAGGTTCAGCCCATGGAGGTAGATCTGTGTAGACTAGGTATGCTCCACGGTTGGTGATTCAGTCTCTGAGAGCTCCAAGGGTTCAGTTTCGTTTACTCTGTTGATCTTCCTGTGCAGTTCCTATCTCCTTAGGGCCCACAATCCTTCCACCTATTCTTCTTTAAGAGTCCTCAAGCTCCATCCACTGTTTGGCTCTGGATGTCTGTATCTGTCTGAGTCAGCTGCTGGTTAGAGCCTCTCAGAGGACAGCTTGCCGGTCTGTTCTCAGGCTGGAGGTTTAGCTCCTGGGAGCTCTGGTTGAATCTTTTGATACTCGTTCTAAAAAGGACAAAAACACCCTCACTTTGGTCTTCCTCCTTCTTCTTGAGTTTCATGAGGTTTATGCGTTGCATCTTAGGTATTGTGTGTTTTTGGGGCTAATATCCGCTTATCAGTGAGTGCATACCATGTGTGTTCTTTTGTGATTGGGTCATCTCACTCAGGATGATATTTTCTAGCTCCATCCATTTGTCTAAGAATTTCATGAGCTCATTATTTTTAATGGCTGAGTAGTACTCCATTGTGTAAATGTACCACATTTTCTGTATCCATTCTTCTGTTGAAGGACATCTGGGTTCTTTCCAGCTTCTGGCTATTATGAATAAGGCGCTATAAACATAGTGGAGCATGTGGCCCTGTTGCATGTTGAAATATCTTCTGGGTATATACCCAGGAGGGGTATAGCTGGGTCCTCAGGTAACACCATGTTCAATTTTCTGAGGTATCGCCAGACTGCTTTCCATAGTGGTTGTACCAGCTTGCAATCCCACCAACAATGGAGGAGTGTTCCTCTTTCTCCACATCCTCGCCAACATCTGCTGTCACCTGTGTTTTGGATCTTAGCCAATCTGACTGGTGTGAGGTGGAATCTCAGTGTTGTTTTCATTTGCATTTCCCTGATGACTAGGGATGCTGAGCACTTCTTTAGATGTTTCTCAATCATTCGAGTTTCCTCAGTTGAGAGTTCTTTGTTCAACTCTCTACCCCATTTTTTAATAGGGTTATTTGATGGTCTATTTTCTAATAATCGTTCATGTTCATATCCTATAACAGATAATCTTGATTTTTGACATGATTAATTCTAGAACCATTCAAGAAACAAGACTAAGAATTTTACACTCCTGCACTACCAATGGAATCCAGCTGCATCTGCCTTCCAACTGAAGGACTGAAGACCAGTGGATACCCATAACTCCTCCAGGTCTTGGGAGACAGATGAGGAGTGCTCAATAAGATGAAGAAAATTTCACCTAATGTAGAAAATTGGAACTGGTGCATGGTGATTGTTGGAACTATACTTGACGTTGGATTCCTTATGCTTTAGGAACTTAATTATGGACCTAATTTAGAAATCTTTGGAGGAATACACTGAAAGAGCCAATGATTCTCTAAGATTTAATGGGTGATCTAGTAAGATCTCAGAAAACAAGGGCAACAGAAGTGTAGACAGTGAGGGCTAGAGACTTTCTCAGCAATTAGGTTGACGTCCTTTTACATCTCATCCTTCAGAGGAATTTTTCTCTGTTTTTGAGCTATGCCTCAAGGTTTTGATTAAGTCTGAGATAAGAAATGGCTTACTGATTAATCTTGATCTTACCTTCATCCACATCCTAGCTGCGAAGTGTACCCACAATATTCACAGGCACGTCTGCCTAAATCATACAATGTGTAAGGAACATAATAGGACCAAGGCTCAGATATATTCCCAATTATATTGTAATAAATAACTGAGAAAGGGGGTCTGGAGTGTATATCTTTTTGAGCCAAAGAAGTAAGTCCACTCTTTTCAAAAATAAATGTCCGAGGTGATGGACTCTGTATCATCATATATTACAATTATCAAAAAGGGAAAAACTGTTACTAACTTGATATATCTTCTTATCATATTTAATATCACTTGATAACAATCTATTACACAAACTTGTTGGAGATATATTTTACTTATTTTGTATCTGTGTGTATATATGTGCACAGGTACCACAGCATGTATATAGAGATCAAAGATCAGTCCTTTCTCTCCACCATGCAGATCCTGGAGATGAAATTCAGGTTATCGGGGCTGGCAGCAACTTGTGTCTACCTGGTGAGCCAAAACATTCCTGATGTTCATATTGGATCTTAGAATTATCAAACCTCTTAGAGTGTGTACTCATAGCAGTCACAAAGAGGAGTCTCAATTACCTTCTTCTGCTCTTCTCTACATTATAAAAGACCCTCTGGTTTTGGTAAGTAAGCGTCACATCTTGGCTGCCAGGTGCTACATAATAAGTACTGTGACAGCTGTTTCTAAGGCCAGAGAGGCCGGTGTTCTAACACTGAGCCACACAGTGGTAATTACTCAAGAAGATGGGAATTGCTCTACTTCAAGGTGCAGCTGTACTAATCTTGGGGATATACCCAAAGGATACCTCTTCCTACCACAGATACACTTGTTCAAACATTTTTATTGCTAAGCATTCATAATAACCAGAAATTGGAAACAACCTGGTTTATGGTTCATCAGAAAAACAGGTAAAGAAAATGTACATTTACACATCAGAGTGATACTCATACACTAAAACTATAAATAAATCACGAAATTCACAATTAAATGGATCTAGAAAAAAATTATTAGTGAGTTATCCCAGTCCCAGAAAGAGAAAAATGTCATGCAGTAGCTTATATGTGGATATTACCTATTATGCAAAGCATAACCAAAATTACAATCCATATAACTACAGAGGTTAGATATATAGTAAGGCAGTAATGGAAAGTATGGGCATACAGATCTGCTCAGAAAAGGGAAATAGAATAATTATGGAGAATGAAGGAGGCTGAAACTGGAGGAACAAGATGGGAAGAGAAGGAAAGTGGGGGACAAGGGAGGGATACAAGGAGAGACAGGTAAAATAAAGAACCATTTGAGGAGTAGTATAGAATTCCAAAACAGTAGCTTTCTAACGTAAAGAATCAATGGGGGATCATTATGTGAAGTGTTTTATGGTACTTTGATGATATCCTAAGGTAGATTACATCTCATGCATTCAGGAGTTTATGCATTCAGGAGTCCCATGAAAGTACTAACTTGAAAGCTAAATATGTTTGGAGAGATCCTGATAAGGACCTGTGTAGGCCCAGTACTTGCTGCTTCTCTCTGTGAGTTCATATTACCTTTGCTCAATTAGGAGGGCTCTGTTCTCCTTTTCTTCCATTCCCTCTGACATTGACGTCCTTTTGGCCTCCTATTCTGCACAACTCCCTGACTGATATCTGATGGGGCTGGGTATGGGGATTGATGGAGACATCCCACTTAGGGCTATGTGCTTTCTCTCTCTCTCTCTCTCTCTCTCTCTCTCTCTCTCTCTCTCCATAATACCTATGGGACTCTATATATGTTTCCATCTGCTGCAGGAGGAAGCCTTTCTGATGATGGCTGAATAAGACATTAATCTATGGGATTAACAGAATTGCCTAAGGCACCACTAATGTTTTAGACCAGTAGTAGTTGATTTTAAACCAGGTCTCTGGGACAACTAGCCTCTGTATTTTGGTCAACTAAACAGTATCAAGTATAGATTGCATCTCAAAGAGTGAGCCTTAAGTCAAACAGACATTCCTAGAATACTCCTAGAAGTTCTCTGACACTACTACCCTAGCATATCTTGCAGACAGGACTTATTGTAGGTCAAGTGTTTTGTGGCTTGGTTGGTGTTTCTTTCTCTTTTTGTAGCCTGTAGAGTATCTCTTTCACATCAAAGACACTAGGACATAAGGGAGAAGGTTTCAAGTCAACTCCACTTTCAATGAGCTGTGTGGATATTGTCCTAAGCAATTGAACCTCATTCTCAGTTGGCAGAGGGTAACCTGTTGTCTTAGCAAACAGCCTGGGTTGTTTGTATATTTCCATTGGATGGACTTGCCCAACCACTCAAATGAATGCAACCCAGTCACTTTACTGGAAGCCTCTTTGATGACAAGAGATGGCCAGTTGACACTCTGTATCCCCCATCATTAGCATTACTAGGATTGCCTTCCTATAATTTAGGATTTCCCCTGCACTAGGTTTCCATATTATGCTTCAAATGCCCCTCAGTTCCAGCTATCTCTCCCAGGATTCTCTCCCTCTATTCTTTCTTCCATCCCACTCCTCACTTAATGCACCATTCTCTTCCCATAGGTCACCGGTGCACAAGTAAAATTGATTCTATCTCCCACTGTCATGGAGATCCATGTGACCTTCCTAGATCATTTCTCTATACCCAATCTCTGGGTGTATGGATTGTAGGTTGGTTATTATCATTTAGTGACTAATATCTAGATATAAATGAATATATATTTATATCTTTGGGTCATGGATATGACACTCAGGATGATTTTTTTTTCTATTTCTATCCATTTGCCTGTAAATATCAAGCTGTCATTTTTTTTTTAAATGACAGCTAAATCTCCACTATACAAATGTACCACATTTACCCCAAAGAAGGTTTTCAATTTCATGCCTTGGTCCTTGATAACTGCCCAGTGAGATTGAATGACAAACTTTCAACAGAAATGTATTTGTTAAGCTTAGAGGTTTTCCTGCTTCCTCTTCCACTTTCTGGTAATTTCAATGAGAATGGCCCCACAGATTTGCATTCTTAGTCCTCAGTAATGAACTGTTTAGGAAAGTTTAGAAGGTTGAGATTATGGTGCCTACTGGAAGAAGTATGTCACTGAGGGTGCTTATTGGAGGAAGTGGGTCACTCATTGGCTGGAAGTGCCTTTTGGAGAAGATAGGTTACTGGGGGTGACTATTGGAAGAAGTGTTTCACTGGAGGAGTGGGCTTTGAGCTTTAAGATACCAATGACAGGATCTCTCTCTCTCTCTCTTTCTCTCTCTCTCTTTGGTTCATTATCAAATGCTCTGACATGACATCATAGATTTGCTCTGTAAAACTATAAGCAAGCCCCAGTTAAAAGCTTCCTGTTCAAAGAATTTCCTTGGTCATGGGAGATCTTCACAGAAATAAAACAGTAACTGAGATATCGACAGGACATATCTGTGAATCTAACATATACTAATATTATCTGTTCGGCTGTGTAATCACATTTCTATGATATGTGACTTTATTAATGACCACTTGCAAGAAACTTGTGACACCCTCTCTGAACTAAGAGTCTTGGGAATAGGAACCATCATATCTGGGTTGTATGTTTTCAGCTTTCCACATTGCAGCCATGTAGGGCTGCTCTAGCCTTCCTTTCTAGCATGGTGTCCACTCTATCCCTTTTAAAACATGGCTTTTGAGATTACTATTGGCTTTTTTCTGCCTTATAACAGCATTTTTCCTCTTAGCCAATTAGCATCTGATAGAATTTTGAGGTTACCATGGAGATGAGTAAACAAATCTGGCTCAGTGTTCAGTTGATCTGCTTCAACAAGAATTTTTCTTGTGAAATCCAATAACCTGTTTTCTCATCCCTTGATCCAGATCCTATACCTCTACTCATATTCCTGCCTCAACAATGTCAGGTAGGAAAAGAAACTAACATGTCTGTTTAATTGGACAGTCCCGTAAATTGGAAAGCATCAAATAAGTTGGGGTTAAGAGGAAAGTACTGAAGTAGCAAGATGGTACCCAACCATGGTCTTGGCTTGGACATTTCCTAGGGTTGTAACTTTGGACTGAGCATTTACTCACCCGCTTGCTGGCAGAGTCTAGGGCTCTCTGGGAAATTGAATCTTTAGGAGTAGTGTATAGAGAAGGAAACCAGATGTTTGTGGGACTGTTTCAACTGAAGCAGAGAAAGAATTGGGTATAGACACAGGAGAACTGAGGGCCAAGATGTTTCTCCTCTGTTGACAGCCTCCACAGAGTTTTCCACAATAGTGCTTCACAGTTGGGACTGTTCAACACAAATGTTGAGATGAGGAGGTTGAATAAGGTATCTGCCACTGTTCAATCAGCAGCTAAGTTTGACTAGCCTTTGCCATCTGGATAGATGTCCCTTCCTCCTCCATGGTTTCACATTTGTGTTCTCTGAAGCTGTTGGGTAGAGGAAAGTTTTCTTTCCCTGACAGAAGGACAGTTTGTTACAGTCAGGGGCACAAGAATAGATGTGCTCTCCCTGGTGCTGCATACAGGGTTAACAATGGGCACCTTTCTGATGGAAGAGGTTACCACTCAGTTTTGATAAACAATTTACAGATAGCTACATATCCCTGACTGACAGTACAAACTCCTAATGTGATCAGCTAGAGTATGATGGCATATACCTGTAGTGTCAGCCCTTGGGAGCCAGAGAAATGAGGTCCAAGGTGAACATGAGAGTCTCTGTTGGACAGTAGCTTCAGAAGGGCCAGTCTGGGTGTATAAGACCACTACTCAAGAAATAAAATGCAGGGCAGTGGTGGCGCCAGCCTTTAATCCCAGCACTTGGAAGGCAGAGGCAGGCGGATTTCTGAGTTCGAGGCCAGCCTGGTCTACAGAGTGAGTTCCAGGACAGCCAGGGCTACATAGAAAAACCCTGTCTTGAAAAACCAAAATAAATAAATAAATAAATAAATAAATAAATAAATAAATAAATAAAATGCAACCAATAAATTTTTAAAAATTACCATTCCCAGTATTAGGAATCTTCTGTCTAAAGACCACTCTGATTGAATGGAGGACCACAGGGCAGTAAAGAACCTGATGCTCTTGAGAAGGCAAGCTAGGGGCCATTTATAAATGATCAGAGCAGCTATACTTAGACAATGAAGAAAAATTGAAAAAATGGGTCAGGGGTTGAGAAGAAGAAAAATAGAAGGGATGAAAGGAGAGCAGAGAACAAGGAGGTGTTAATCATATAATACAGGAAGCTCCACACTGAATCCTGAAGGCAGTCAAATGATATTGAAGAATACATTTTTAAAAAGACACACTAGGTAGAAACTGCTCAGCACATGGTAAACCAAAAAGAATTTAATGAACATGTAGGTCAATAGACCATGAAGGAACCAGAGGCTTGGACAGGGCGTGACTAGGATAGGAGAACCAGCTTATCAGCAAAAACTCCTTTGGTGTTTAGTTTTTTCTCTGCTGAGTCTTTGAACACTGGTGATGCTTGGCAATTGTAAAAACGAACATTCTCTGAATACACTGATGTACCAATTCTTAGTGCAGTGTTTGCGGTCCAGGGTGAAATTCCGGCACCCAGGTGACTGAAGCAGAAGGGTTGGTGCTGGTTCATGACAATTCTAGGATGAATTATGAATTCTAGGACAGCTCTGGACATGAAGCCAAAATTATAACTAAAAAATAGAATTTGGTCTGAGCACATGCTGTTGTCCCAAAGCTCAGTCCCAAAGGGCTGAGACTATGCTGGGTACTTTCTTTTACTCTGACTTTCAGAGAACACATGAACTGGAGAAATTGTGGTAAGCTAGAGACTCTATGCGATTGGAGATGAAGCTAAAATAGATTTCCCCGTGCCACAGTCATTTACTTCACTAGACATAATACAATCATTGTAACTATAAGCAATTATAATGCTACAAAGGAAAGACAGGAATTCAGTTAGACTCAGTTGTAAATCTCTAATTGATCTGAGTACTCCTACCCAGTAATTCTTGGGCTAGGGCTACCAGTGCAGCTTTATGATAATATTCTACCTCCTAGCTAATCAGCACCTGAATCATCTTGGAGTCCTTATGAGGACAAACCTATATTCCCTCAGTGTTTAGTATTTCTGATGCAGCACATGTGTGTTTTTGTTTACAAATCTGACAGCGTCCTTAACTATCTGACTCTTAAAACCAGGTTCATATTACACACCTCACAATGTCTGGTAAGGAAAACTATTTAAACATTCTTTCAAAGAATTTTCCCATATATTTAAGAAGTTCAGATAGTGTGGCAGCTTGAGGAAAGTACTGAACTGGAATCTGCTGCCCTACTGTCAGCCTTGGCTCTGATATATCTGAGTTTATGATTTTGGACAGAGCATTGCCTCTTCCACTAAATGGATCATTCTACTCCACAGTGAAATAATTGACAGTCTAGCCTCTGAGATGTGGAGTGTTTAGGAGAGCGCAGTGTAGAGAAAGCACCTAGGTAGTTCCTGAGAGCTTTTCCAGAGAAGCAGACAGATTGTTGGGGTGTACACAGGAGTACTCAGAGCCAAGATGCTTCACTGTGGCAACCATCCTCCACTCAGTTTCCACATAAGCATTTGAGTGGTAGTGCTATTGAAGAAAGGTGGTGGATTTTGAGGGGTACCTGGTGCCCCATCTGCCAACCCTCCATGAACAGGGTTGTCCTCACTGACCTGCCTGGATAGGCAGTTGTGTCCTACTCAAGAATCAGAGTATAACCCTCATGGACTTGGGGTTTATGGTTAGAATGGAACCTTCAGGACAGAGAAATGGGACTGTGTGTCATATCTTGGAAACAGAGCAACTGTGTTCCCTGTTGTGGTCCTCCAGACAAACTCTAAAACTAGTGTCAGTGCCAGGACAACTTGTTAACATATGCTACTGAGTACTTGGGGGCCATGGAGATCTGGCTTTTAATCCTGCAATCCAGTGAGTGAAGCAAGATGGTAGTTACAATGTACGTTGCCAAGTGACACACTTAGAGTTTTAATTGAAAAATAGATTTAAATCAATGCTTTCTGTCTGTAGGAATTTTCAACGGAGATTAATTCAAGATGGCCCAGTAGCATTACTTTAGCAAGGCATACATTAACATAATATAACATTAATTCCCAGAGAAGCGAGTGATCTCCTTTTCTAACTACTTATTTATCTGTGACAGGTGGGAACCTTGTGATACTTAGACACTCAGACAAACAGTGTCTGGGTAATAAAGGACCTTTCTCTACTGGAACAACAAATGTGGTAAGTCACAATGCAATTACAAATAAAGGTAATTTGCATGCAATTATGTGTGGCAAACTTAAAATCTCAATGTCTTTTTCTGTGTTTAGACTATTGATCCTCAAATTTTTTTCACCCAACTGGTCATATATTGCCACTGGGATCACAAGAAACAGATCAACACTATGACCACTGATCTGTAGTCTTCAGAATACATTGCACTTCTGCCCTCAAACACCCTGATTCAGACTTGTACTATGCTGTGATCCAAGGTGCTCACAGTTCACAAAGATTTATTGTCTACTGATGATTCTCAGCCTTAGTTTCTGAAATTCTTAAACAGCAGGAACTGAGTTTTACTTCCTCGTGGTCATGCAAATGCATAACCCTCCTATGTGTACACAACCACTCATAGCTATGTGAAGTCTGGTGGTACTAATTTCAAATAGGCTGGCTGTTTGTAAGCAAGCTCCAGTAGTTAAATGATCCCTGGGAGTTCTTTTGTATTATGTTTTTAAGGGTCGTAGACATCCCTAGTCCCAACTCTATCACTTTACTTCCATAGTAAGGTGATCCCAGGGTGGCTTTATAGGGTTATTCACTAAATTAATTAAAGTGACATGTATTATTTTATTCACTCTAATTTCTTTAGGGAGAGAGGTCTGTGAATCTGATACACACACACACAGTGTGTGTTTGAGTGTGAGTGTATGCATGTGTGTGTGTGTGTGTGTGTGTGTGTGTGCATGCTAGCTGGAAAGGCAGCATGGCAGAAGATGGGTTTTTGATGTTTCCTTTCTTCTCTTTTCTATCTTAGAACATCCATAGACACGATGATGTCACTCTCCCTCCCCAAGAGCTCTTCCAAATCTTAAGTGCTCTAGGGCAGAACATCAAAATCAACAATAACTTTTCGTGGGTTTCTTACATGAGCCTGAGTAAAAACCTCTTCAAAATGGCAGACAACGTGGATAAAAGTGGACAAGAAGAGCCTTTGTGCTCTATCATAAATTCCTCATGTGAGAATCTGCAGTTTCTATCTCCTTTCCTGAGACTCTTTCCTTGTGCTTACTGCTTTTCTATTCAGGGTTCTTTCCTTTGCTGAAAGCTATGGAACTTGAGGATGTCAACCTTTAATTAGATATTTGGCAATGCACATAGCTGCTTTTCCTTGCATTTCAAAGACATGAGGACCAAAGGTGGTAGTATCATAAATAAGAGATTTCGATAGTAGTACACTTAGCTCTTGAAGCCTGTGCACACATACTCCAGCTCATAGGGGAAGAAAAAGTGGCAGGATGTTTCTGAACTGGTGAATATCTTGTCTTACAAATCTCCTCTCAGGCAGACACAGGCTTGTCTCTGGTTGGTGGCCAAGCCTATCGAGTTCTATGGGAGACAGGTAGGACTGTAGCTACACAGTCACCAGAGGATGTTGGAATACCTAGAGTCAGTGTGGTTAAGCACATCTTGGCTTTCTCAAACTGTTCATATTGGGTAGGCAGAGGAAAAAAATAGATTGCAGAGCTGTCACCAGGAAATAACCCAAATAACCTCAGTGACAAGGATACTTTTCATCTGAATAATGGAATGATAGAAAAAGTCACACCAAGCATGACTGGCCCTGAGTTTGGTGAAATAGAACATATGGAGATAGATATAACTCTGAGGAGCTCAGGCACTGGGGAGGGTTTTACTGAACATGATTTCCTGGATCTTCAGAAGACTGTGTGCTGAGTAGGTCCATCGCCTTCCTGTTCCACAGAGGAGAAAACTCAGGTTTACAGATGAGCTCAGGTACCACAGTTTGCATTATCCATGCTGGGAAACTCCTAGAACAGGTGTTCTTTTTGTTCTCCACTGGTGGTTTTCAGTAAAGTGGTGGCATTCTCTTGAGAGCATAGTAAATCTCCCCTCATTTCTTCCCTTGTCCTCCCAGATATCAGCTTGCATTAATGAGTTTCTGGTCATATTATCCTCTCAAGTATAGTTGCTGACAGGGTTGTGAATCTTTTTTGAATCTTGGACAGACCTGAGGGTTGAAGAAGTTTAGTAGCATCTCTCAGTGCAGCATCTGACTGGGTGCCCATAGCACTGCGTACCCTCAGTGGTGCCAGTACTAAGCACCCTCAGTGTCTCCTGTCATTACCTAATGATCTCTGACATCAGGTTGTGCACTCCTGATAAGCAATATACGAAGGTGCTGTGTGAGCATAGACTTATATTGTGATTGGGAACGGAAGACAGAGACCACTGTCTTTATTTCCTAGTTTGAAGTTCAATCTGTTTCCTCAAGCCTCTGCAAGTCTATCTGGTATCTCCTGAGTGCTGAGATGACACACATGTACTATGTCAGTTTATCTATGCTCACTGGCAGCTAATGTTTGCAGAATGTGCCAGTTTAATTGAAGACTGAGGAGACTTTTCTCTCCAGAACAGGGATGGAAATGGATGTGAGGATTTCCGGGTATGCCTTTATAAGCTCCAGGAACTTCTAAAACCCTTTATACAGAGGCCAAATTTCCTCAGGGCCTGATTTAGAAATTTGAATTTCTCTGCGGAGCTTAGTCACTCTGCTCTATTCCTTTAGACTATATGTGGAAAAACTCCCCAAAGAGCAGAAATATCAAAAGCATGCTGCCAATGGTAGGAGACTGAACATCATCAAGGTGGGTCTTCATTCTCTCTGTGGCTGACCAAATATCTTCAGAGCAGCACAGGACTGCTCACAAAAAAAAAAAAAAAAAAAAAAAAAAAAAAACCACAGATGGGGACTCTGGGTGGAAGGGGAGGAGGAAGGAGGATATACTGCCTCAGGAGTTCTGTACAGAGGAGGCAGGTGGCAGGAATGGTGTTCAAGTCAGGCATGAGATACTGCTGCCTCTCCCAACTTGCTTTCTTTGTCTCTTTCCTAACATTAGAACTGTACTAATTCTCCATTTTGGTTTTGTATTGTAGACTATAAATCAAGTTTTTGAGAAGCTGAAGAGGGAACTTCTAAGGAATACACAGCAGATTATGAAAACTACCTGGCAGAGTAGGTCAGTGTAAGGAGAACCATGAAGACAGGGAGATTGTGGGTCAACTACTCTGTCTGTTCCCAGGACCCTCTTGTACTGTTTTAGTGCACTATGTGATTCAATGAAAGAGATCCACATGAACTTGCACACACACAAGCCAATGCGCATGCACCACCACCCCCCCCACACACATACAATAGAGTGTGTGGTTCTGAGAAGACTGAGACCTATGTTTACTGAAAACAGTTCTACTGGAACTGAGTAAGGAAGTAGTCAGGTTTCCCACCACACCAGGAATACAGATCCTAGGCTGAGATATCAGACCTGAACAGAACTACACTTTATGCCTGCACTGAAAAGACTTTTCTTCCAAGATTTGAAATATTGGTCTAAATCCTTTTTCCCTTCCTGCAGTAAAGGAAAGAAGAGGAACCAGCCCAGAAGGCAGCCTTCTGGGAGGACATAAGAAACATCCTAGTAACAGCAGGATTTTCCAAATGGGCTTCCTTTCCTTTTGAACAACTGTATGGTTCTGAGGAAAACAAAGGTAGGGAGGTGGGCCCTGGAGTATCATTAACATCACAGCAAACTGAACCTTCAGTCCACCAGTGGCGTGTTCAGGAAAGGAAGCCTTTGAAGAAGCAGCCCCGAGAACGCCAGCAGCTGCCAAGGAGGCAGCAGAAGCTGGCACCATGGAAAAACCATGTGGATCACCATAGGTTTCTTACTTAGAAAAGCCTTGTAGAGAAGTGGCCCCCAGTCCATCTGGGTCAGCCACACAGGAGTGAGACTGAAGTTCATCAGTAAGGTAAAGCAAAGATGTCTCAAGTCTGGAGCACTGAGATCCCCCAAGGAATGCTGAATCTCCTGCCAAGTACTCAGTCTTCTGCCTCCATGGATCCCCTTACTCTGCTGTGGTAATAGAACCTATAGAGTGATGAGTGCTGTCTTTTTTTGTCTTGCCAGCCTGACTGTCTTGTCAGCTTTTGTAGACAGAGCAATATTTCTGGATGTGTCTGTGAGTCAACTGTAAAGGATTTTCTGAGCTTACATTGCAGTTCTGGGGCCTGCAAGGGTCTCCCTCATCCTTACAATATTGCATTAACTATGGACAAACTGTGGTCATCTGACCTTGAGATAAGACACTGTGTATATATTTGTGCTGTCTGCAACCTCTAATACTTGATAAAGTTTCTCACTGCCTCATAGCTCTTGGGAAAATGCCCCATATGACGGAACATTCCCACAGCAGGCTTTCTTTAAAGTGAATGCTACAGAATACTTGCTAGCATAGTTTGGCTCAATCTATGTCTGGAAGTCACAGACCCTGTAAGTCACTTGCATGGGTCTAGGTCTAAGGCAACACTCAGGAGGACATGGGAAAACACAAGTCCAGACCTCAAAGTCCAGAGGCCAAAAATCTGGAGATATGAACTAAGAACAGAGAAGACGTGTCTGTGCCAAGAAGAGACACAACACAAGTTTTCTTTTTCTCTGTTTAGCTCCCAGGAGGCTTATGGTGCTCACCTGAGTTAGGAGAGGACTTTGTCCAATGAGTCCCTGCACACACTGAGAAATTTTACAATCAGCTTACAGTCACATCCAGAAATATTGCTCCATCCACTCAAGCTGACAGTAAAATCCATGACCTCATCTCCCAGAAACCAGCATCCAGAACTTGGAGAAGAAACTATCTGCCTCTCATGGGGAGGGGGCTAAAGGAGAGAGTCCCAATTACTTCACATTTCTCTCACAGGTTGCCAGACTGAGTTCTGCTCAGGGCCACCAGGCCCTTTCACCTCAGACTTTTCTCTCTTTTCCATTAGAGTTCAGAAGGGCAGAGGCCTGTGCCAGGTGATCCTCCCTCAGGATTTATGTGAGAAATTCCTCAGCTCAGCGAAGAAGAACACCAAGAAAGGAATTGAGACATGCGGAGTGTTGTGTGGAGCCCTGGTAAAGCTATAAACACTTCTGATCTGAGGCTGTTTGCCTACCTTCCCTTTCCATGACTCTCACGGAATATATCTAGGGTGTAAATCCATTCATGTTACCCCCCAAAAGGAACTATGGGTGACAAGGCCTGGGCACCTTGAATTTGATGACTTTGTATTTGGTTGCTTTTCAGAGTTCTTTGAATTGAATAAGTTGGTTCAATGCTATAGTTTGAAAGTTTCTATCTATTTGGGACTACTGTCAATAATGCCACTCACTGGCAAACTGAGACTAGAGGCTTCCTACAAGTTAAAGTCAGTTTCATAATCAGAGTGCTATACTGCCTTAAAGGAAGAGAAGGCAGACCAAAAAGAAGAGAGGCAGACAACCAGGTATAAGGCAGGGAAACAGATGTGTTGCCTATTTGCAAAAGGAAAAAGAGGACCCAATTGCTTTTGGGTCTTTGTTTGAGTACCTACTCTGGTAGGCACCTCAGGCTTCCTGAGCAGACCTGCTGTCTGCTACAGGAAAGAACGTAGGCCTAAGACATACCAGAGTTGACATCCAAGAATCTACTAAATGTCAGTTCCTTTATACTGTATCTCAGCAAAGCACAAGAGCACCCAAGGTTTTGAAACACCGAAGGGAGAATAAACAGTGAGGTTCATGCACTAGTGTGGGCTGGGGCTGCATGTGTGTTATGAGAGAGTGGGTCTGAGACCTCCAAGAATTGTGACAAGTTGCTTTCCTTTGGCAGGTTGGAGAAGAGTATCACTGTTACTCACATCCTCATTCCTCTCCAGAAAGGAGGTGCTGACATTTGTTACACTCAAAAGGAGGAGGAGCTCTTCTTCATCCAAGAAGAACGGGGTCTTCTTACATTAGGCTGGATTCATGTAAGCAAATGGACCTCGATGGCTGAGGGCTTCCCTTGTCTGTCTCTTAGAAACATCCTGCCTAAATCTTGCTCTGCCAGAGTCAATCCACTCAAGATCATCATCTCTGAGCGCATACAGTTAATAGTGTACAGTTCGAGTCAAAGGAGCATTTCCTAGTACTTTTACAACTCTTATTTTACATCTTACTCAGAGTAATTCTTCAAACTTCCAATTCCATGTGAGTCTGCGTGGAGAATGGTCGCTTTCCAGGATGTATGTTAATAGTGTATACAGACCATATACCTAAAAGACATAGAAATGAAACTTGAATAAGCCAAAAGAGTCCTTTCTAATGATTGCATTTTGTGTTTATGAAGAAGCACTGCCTTTGTGTACACCCAAAGAGCTCCTACATGCAAGGTTTGCACATGCCCAGCACACTTCTGTTGATTTTCAAGGAAATACAGTAACTTGCCTAGAGAGTCCTTTGACTGATTCATTTGCAAATGAACTCCAGTTCACAAAACAAGCAACATTTCTTGTAACGTGAACAAATATAAGCCACAACAAGGTGGTTTATTTGTAGGTTTTGTGAGATCACGCATACTTGTAGTCAGACCTTGGGAAGTGCTCATGTGTGAGGCAGTCTCCTGTGACTTCATGCTCTCCAATTCAATTGCATAAATGCTTAATGATGTGCCTAACTCAATATGCCCAGTTGAAATTGGGGTTCTTGTGTCTGGGGACCCAAAAGGGAGGTCACACAGAAAATGAGCACCAAGTCACATGAGGCAAGTCCACAGTATTCTTCAGGAGGGAAATATCAGCTAGTGTGAGTTGCAGAGGAAGAACTATAACATTTAAGATGGCTTATGATGACTCGGGAAGAGGGTCCCAAAAAAGTTTATGGGGGTGGGGACAGCATTGGAGAGAGATACATTGCACTTCTGGATCAGCGGGCATTTCTGTTGTCTGGGATTGGTGGTTTGTATTGGAAAAGAATGCCTGATATGTGCTGATATCACCCATCAGAGTCATTCCAAACATTGTCTAGTATGAGCAGGAAAAATAGGGGCGATTTTGAGTAGAGGGATAACTCTTTGGGCGACTCTGAGCAAAAGAATGATGTGACCAAAGCCATACTCTGGAAGTTAAAAAGAAGGAGTTGCAAGGCTGCTTGGGAAGGGACAAGTCAGGTAAGGTTTGGGAGCTGATACCATGGAATGATGGTGAGGGGGTGATAGCTGTGTGGGGGGAGGGTGTGATTGGGGAAGAGATCCAGGGTATGGGAATAGAAGTCGAGGAGTCTGTGACAGGGCAGGCTTTCAGTTAGGCTCCTTGAGGTGGCAGTGATCCTCTCATAAACATCAGTAGGATTTGTAGCGGAGGACTGAGCCTGGAAGTGGGTTTCAGTCTTATAGTGTGGAGTTGAAGGCACATGTGAGATATTAGAACTGCATCTACATTGGTAGGATGTGGTGAGAGGTGAGGAGAGGGACCTGGGACACTTATACATGCAGGTGGCTCATGAACCTGGTAAATGGGAAGAACTGACTGCAAGAGAAACCATGCCCTGGCAGCTGAGGCAGAGGTCTAAGGAGGAGAGCAGGGAACACAGTGGGGATGTAGGAACCACAAGGCTGAAGGAGAATTGGATATGAGGTTCACAGAAGCCACATTGTGGGGACACTGGAAGAAGAATTCAGTATGGGACCCAGGAACAGGCTCCAGCAGGAAGAGCATTCAGATCTCCTGCTGGAGTTCTGAGGATATTGGCTTATTGAGTTTTAAGCCATGGTGGGCAAAGACTGCAAAGTTCAACAAAATCATAAAAATCTTGGTATACTGGCACTCTCCTGGAACCGTAGCATTCAGGAGGATGAGACTGCTGGGTAGAGATTTTGGTGCCACACTGAGTGAACAGTAATACTGTACCTCGAAAGAAAAGTCACTTGATGAGCTATTGGCCAATGTGGAGTCTGTCATAACTGTCATACTGAGAAGATTCTAAGGGAATTTGAAGTGAGGAGGCTCCTCACTAGAAAAGGGTTAACATTACTGACATGTAGGACCTGTGAAATTATTTGGCATGGTTTCATCTTATTTGTTGGTTTCTTTTTTCTTTTTTTTCTTTTTTTTTTTGGTTTTTTGAGACAGGGTTTCTCTGTGTAGCCGGCTGTCCTGGAACTCACTCTGTAGACCAGTTGCCTCGAACTCAGAAATCCACCTGCCTCTTATTTGTTGGTTTCTTTACTTTTTCTTTGACTTTAGTTTATCAAAGGCTTGATGTTTTAAATTATAGCTTAGTTGTGAGTGTACATACATGAACACTGTTGTTTAGTGGCTCGTGGAGGAAGCATCTATGTGCATACACAACTTAGAGAAAGCAACAAGAACATTCCAGGAGCCTGCTCCAAATTTCTCACTTCCTTCCTCTTGAGATTGAAGCCCCTCTTGCTCTCACATCTCTTCCTTGGTTTCTTTAGAGTTCACATCTTACATGTGTCTCTCTTTTATGCTAGCAGTGCTTCAAGTGCAATGGGTAGATACGTAACTTTGACAACTGTCTTGCACAGCTTACCATATAAAGATTCATCCCCACTCATGCATGCAGTTATCTGATGAGTTTTTACATCTGGTGGCACAGTGAAGAAGGGAAGGGAAAAAAGGAAAGAGACATAGTATGATCATGTGACAGTAGTACAGTACCACATCAGAAGGACAGAAGTGGTTCCTCTTCATATACGGAGAAATCTCATGGGTCTCAGAGGCAGGAATGAATGTAGACAGCTGAATACCCAGAGAGATTATTGAACTGACGCTTGAAGTAGTGATCAGAAATATTGATGAAGAAATCAGTCTGCTGTTGGCAGGAGGGAAGCAGAGATGGGTTAGAACCTGAAGGACAAAATTTGAAATGGTTACTGTCTAGACATCAGGTTTAACTAGACATGGATGAACAAACGGGTCTTGTCCTAAATGAGGGGCCAAGCTAAAAGTAAGTGTAGTGGCTGGAATATTCCTAGCCCAGGCATTGACACTATTAGGGGTATGGCCATGTTGGGGTAGGTGTGGCTTTGTTGGAGGAAGTATGTCACTTTGGGCTTGAGCTTTATGACCATCCTTGATTCCTGTGAGATAGTCTTCTCCTGTTTACCTTTCAAACAAGATGTAGAATTCTCTGCTCATCCAGCACCATGCTTGCCTGGATGCTATCATACGTTCTGCTATGGTGGTAATGGACTGAACCCCAGAATCTGTAAGCCAGCCCCAATTAAATGTTGTCCTTTTGAGTTGCCTTGGTCATGGTATCGCTTCACAAGAATGAAAACCCTAACTAAGACAGCAAAAAAAAATATTCAGTTCATTTTGAACTTTGAGTTATGAGAACAAAGGAGATGATTCCCTCTTCCTTCTTCACATGACAGATGTGTGTGGTTCCCTATTCCTTCTTCACATGACAGATGTGTGTCTACATGAAAGGATTCTGGAAATCACAGCAGAGAACAGTTTTGAATGCTCCTTAGGCCTCCCTTCCTTCGTGGATCAAGCATAGTTGACTAGACTCACTTAGAATTCTTGGCTGCTTTTGTTTTCTCAGACCCATCCAACCCAGGCAGCCTTCCTGTCAAGTGTAGACCTACACACACATTTTGGATACCAAAAGATGTTCCCTGAATCCATAGCAGTGCTGTGTACCCCCAAGTACAAACAGTAAGTATGTGAGATTCAGGTCTGGAAGGTACAAGAACAAAATCATGGATAGCTAGATTCCCGTTGTGTACTATCATGGATCAAAAGCAGACAATGGTTTTCAATTAAATGTGAGGAAGAAGTTTCTAACAGATATGTTCCAAAATACATAGCTCTATCTTGGGATATAATAGTGTTTAGGTACTGGGATGTTGAAAAAAATTGCACAATTAAAAGTAAATACTTAGAACTCCAATCTCAAAGTTCCCAGTTGTAAAGACCCTTTCTAATTATGGCCAATGTAAAACACACTTGTAATGTCAGCAGTAGGACAGCTACAGTAGATGAATCATGGGTTTGAGGCTATCTGACACTACATAGCCAAACTCTGTCAGACTGATTAATCCTTATGCTTTTGTATGCCATATATGAGCATCCCCTCAAAGCTATTAGGAAACTTTTACCATCTGATTTACATTATGATTTGAATACTACATTGGACTTACTGGTCTTTTTAATAAAGCAATATTTTATAAATAACTCTGGAAAATATATGCCAAGATACATGGTAAGACACTGACTCTGACCATGTGGAGAACTAGGTAGGTGCACTGGGTCCCATAGCTGCCACTAACACTGCCATCAACAACACTAGACTATGAACTATTTCCCTACAGTGAGCTTCTTACATGAGAGCCTGGGGACATTGCTCATCAGAGAGAGTGCTCCTGTTTCAAGCACTAGGCCCTGGAATCAATTCCCAGCACATCTGGAATCTTTCATGGTGAGATTTGCCTATAAACATAACATCACATCACATCACATCACATCACATCACATCACATCACATCACATCACATCACATCATCACCACACCACACCACACCACACCACAACCACACCACACCACATCACATCACATCACATCACAACACAACACAACACAACATAACAACATAACATAACATAATATAACACTGGAGAGCAAGTAGCAGTAGGATAAGCTCAAGATCCTCCTGTACTATCTAGGATATATGGTCTAGCCTAGATCATGAGACTCTCCTTTGGAATAATATAAAAAGTATAAGTTGTTTCAAAATGGGAGTTTTCCATGCCTTAAGCACATTTCCTATTCTCCACTTGCAGGACTGTAGCCATGTCACCATCCAGAACATCATGGTGACTGTCACAGATTTGAGATGAATCCCACACACCTTCATCAGTGGGAATGTATGTGTGTGTGCAAACACGTGTGCATTTGTGTCTCTGTTTATATTATATATATATATATATATATATATATATATGTGAGAATGTTATATGTATGTATATAGAGTTGTGTATATATGTGTATGTTCAACATCTGTTACACATGTTGTTTCTATGTCATGTATATTGTATCTGTGTCATGTATGTTCACTGGTATGTATGGAAGGCAAACTGTGGTCATATACAGTGCCCAGAAGAAAATATTGATGTATTGTCTATATAAGGTTTATTTAAAGTTAGAATAATATATTAGGGATTCATAATAATTAGAAATTGATTTTGTTATATAGCATATTTGTTAAGAGGTTAAGACAATATACTTTGGCCATGAACTAGTATGTATGTAAGGGCCCAGTGCACCCAAAGCTGTTCTGCTTCACCTGCCACAGGGTAGATAGGGGACAAGTTGAAATGCCAACACTCACAAGTGCAGAAGAGAAACGTTTCAAAGGTCCCCAGACATCAGCTTACATTTTCAGTATACTCAGAGTGTTGCCCTGAGAGACAAATGGCTTTTTGAAGAAATAAGAGAATTTTCTGATGCAAGAGAAACTTTTTTGCTCTTGGATTGACTTTAATCTGACATGAGTTTACCACTAACATTCAGTTTCTAATACAAACAGCATGATATGATGTCCCCACTACATGAGATGCTTTACCATAGTCTGATACTCCAACATCATGGAAAACTGAAAAAGATTTATTTCTAGGAAAATATCTTAGTGATGGGTATTTATTCTGGGCTCCAGGAAGAATCTTTGAGGATGCTGTTTGAGCTTATACTATTAGAGTGATGACCTTTGTACTCTAATGTTCACTGCATATTGAATCTTCTGTGCATCATATGTGTGAAAAGAATTTTGGGAACAAAGTGACCACCTCTCAAGCCTTGGAAACCAGAGGAGATGACGACAGCTCTGTGGAAGGTGTCACATTGATATCATGTAAATAGAATGAGGAAGCGTTCCTCTACTCCTACATCATGTCAGCCTCTCCAGTTTGTCCAGTCCTGCAACAAAGTTGTCCTGATGGCCATACTCCTGACTGACCAATGTGGCCACAAAACACAACATAATGCACTGAAAGTCTGTCTGGCCTACAGAGTAATGTACTTACCTGAACATGTTTCCTACAGCACGTGATTTCCCTGAATTTTTAATGATCTGACTACTGAGGCTAGGACTTGCATCCACCTCACACAAAGTTACTGTCCTGAACAAGGGATAACAGGACAAGTTCACTGTTGGTGACAGACTGGCAGAAAGAAGCTCAATATGACCTTTGGTGGTGACTATTCTCGTCAATGCTTCAGTCATTGGCCCTGTGTAGAAGTGAAGCTACTCAGAACACACTGATATTTCCCAAAAGTGTCACAGAATCTCTTATTTTATTTATACGAGTGTATTTTTCAAACAGATGGGTAGCTTCTTTAAAATGCTATTTTAATTGTACAGTAAAAGTTGTGTCAAGCTCTTGAGTCCTGTCTCTGATGACATGTCCGATAAGCATGTTAAATGAGAGGTGTGATGGGCAGCAAATAGGATTGGCAGGTGCTAGTGGACAACCGTGTCCTGATTGTCAGTTATTTTTCTTTTCTCTCATTTCCCCCTTTCCTGTCTACCTTGTTTTTCATTGTGATTGGATCACAGTGTGAAGCAATGACTGGCCTGAAGTCCTGAAAGTCACTATGTAGTCCAGGCTGACATTAAACTTAGAAAAAACCATAGTCTGATACTCCTCCCTCCTCCTCTGCTCCATACTCTGCTCCTGCCTCCCAGGTGCTGAGATTAAAGACTTTTTTGATTACTATGGTTGCAAGAAATATATCCATTGACATTGACTCAACACTTACTCTCAACCACTCAAGGAGTAAATAAGCCTATGCATTAACATATCATGTGAAAGGAGTCGATAATATATCTTGATCACATTTTCTCCTCGCTGCCTTCTTGCATGCTCCGCCAAGCCCGTCTGAAATGTCTTGTTTAACTGTACATTTATTCTCATTCATTCATATCTCTCTCTCTCTCTCTCTCTCTCTCTCTCTCTCTCTCTCTCTCTCTCTCTCTCTCTCTCTCCAGCCCCCATGTGTTTCTGAATATGTGTTTACTGTGTGTTTCTATGTGAAAGTATACATGTATGCTAGAGGTTCTTTGGAGTTTAGGAACACTTGCAGGCAACAGGTATTTTCTACTACTATGTAGGATCCCATGATTAAATTCTGCTTGTCAGGCTTGGTGGCAAGGGCCTTGTCTCTGGAAGACAAGTGGCCTGCACCATTTTTTTAAACCTGCTATGTTTAGTCAGGGTGCCTTGCATGTCTATGCTTGTGACAGCCTATGGATCTTGGACAAATTTTCATTGTCTGTACCCCTAAAGATAAATATATCCTCATACCCCAAAACAGTTGCTATCAGTAGCTCTTGTACTAAGGCTAGAGTAGGAGCTTCTGTCCTATGCATGCTGGAATACTGAAAGTGCTCCACCCTGTAAAGCTGTATTGGAAGTAACCACAGCTGTTCGGCTTTTGTGAGTGCAATGGCTTGTCCTGTGCAGAACAGAGGTTTTCATAGCACTCCTCTCCAGTCTCCACCTTTTATGTTGTTTCTGTGTCATGTTACACCATGACCCTAAGTGGTGACGTCTGGTGAGTGTTTGTGTGATATAAATGTCTCATTTGGGGCCAAACACTCAACATTTGCTCTCAATAACTTGAGTAAATGAGTTATGTATTAACAGATCCCATGCAAAAGGACTGACAAATGGGGAAAGCAGAACTAATCTATGGGACATGAACATATTTAGGAAGCAGTTTGACAACATGTCCAAAATGACATGAGCTGTTATGCACCAGTGTGTAGGCTTAAGAGTAGATTTAGAGCTCCAGGGATGAACATTATCCTGTGAACTGGCCAAAAACTCAAACAAAAGTGCTGGTTACTGTTCAAGCATAGTGCCATGATTGCATCTGTAGGCATATCCACCCAGCAGGTCAGCATTACAGCATATAAAATCCACTGCTGGTCAGAACATGATGACTCCTTTCTCCCAGCACTAAGCATAGCACCACCCTGCACAGAGAAAGCTAGGCAGCAGTAAGGAAGTTTGCCAGTCAGTTTCAGATTATTTCTGTATGTGCCAAGACCAAACCTTGGTGTCTTTTAACAGTAGGGTCTTACTATCTACTTCTGGTGTGTACCCAAGATAAATAATACTAGCTTATATTGTTGATGAAGCTTCAGGCTTCCCTTAAAATAAAAATACATGGCCGGTATATTACACCTGGGACTGAATTTTTCAGTCACAATCAATAGCTGCTGAAAGTAGCTTGAAATGTTCCGTCCCATGGGTTCTCACTTTTACTTAAGACTCATGGTTTTCAGCTTGGGCATTGAAACCTGTTCAGAGTCCAGATTTACATACACTTAATGGTTCAGTTGCCTAGACAACCAGCCTCCTTAAATTAACTTGTTGACTCTTTGGTCCTAGGACCTGGCCTAGGATGGTGTAAAGCAGAAGGCAATATGAACGACGAGCTGGTTATTTACAGTTGCCTAGAAGTTTGTGAAACTAACATGACAAGAGTGAATATCGTGTACAGAATGATTCCTACTGGATCCTCAAGTGCAGCCAGGGACTCACTAACCATTGCTGCCTGAGAATAATGAGCTCTCACATATTTCCACAAGTCAACACTCAGCAAATGGATCATACATGGAAGCCATACCGATGGCCATTCCATCACGACAGTGCATGGTTTTCTTACCACTGGCCCCTGGATGTCTCTGGCTAGATGAGTGGAGGAAGTAAATCTTAAGTGTCCTTTTTGCAGTGCTTACATTACATTCCCCATATGTCCCAGAAACCTTCTTTGTCTCCACTTCTCCTATTATATACTTCCCTATTATGCTCCTGATGCAGCTTGCTTTTAGTCTAAGTGAAGACAGACATTATGTCTTATAATATCACAGCTGGCCCTGTAGACAAGGACACAGCCCAATCCCAGCCCAACATGCTGCAGGCCAGTGCAGAGTTTTTAAGTAGTAGTGTTCTATCAGTGAAAGACTAGGCTGAGGGGCCAGGTCATCACTTGTACATGGTCCTAAATCTAAAATGAGGAGTAAACCATTCTGGTCTCCAGTGCTCTCCAGTGCTCTTCAGAGCACCACTTACTTTAAAGACAGTGCATGGGGCTCCAGACAAGGCTTAATGCTAAAGAGAATCACGTGCGATCTGTGGAATATATTTGATCTCAGCATCCATACATTGGCTCACAAGGTTTTGTACTCTGGTTCTAGGGGATCCAGTTTCCTCTGGTGACCTAAGTTGTCATCAGGAATGCAAATTCCTACATGTAGATCAAACATGCAGACACACAATGTCTTCTAAAAAATCAAGAAAAATAGAAATCCATACACATGGGACTCTGTGACCTTGTACCTGCTCATGAGTCTCACAAGAATTTGCTCAATCTTAAGGCAGGTCCCTCAAGGGAAGTGGAGATGGGGCCTCTGGCAGAGAAAACATGAAGAAGTGAGGAGTTTGGAAGCATTATGTGACTGAAAATTCCAAGACAGCAAGAGCTGGAGAACATAGAAGATTTCAGCCAACTTTCTCAGCCATCAACTCTTGCTGATTCGCACCACACAAAGCATAATAGCATTCATGTTATGGTCACTGATGAAGTTTTCTGGAAAGACCTTGAGGCTGCAAGTTGAGGACCTGAAGGCAAAAATAGGAGATAGGAAACTGCCAATCTTGCTATTGTCCATGGTCCTGAGCACAGGCCCCTCAGGACTTGCTCTGGGAGTTTAGTCTGACTGGGATAAACTTTATATACATATGTTCTTGGGTGAGTTAAATGCTGAATTTAAGCAGTGTCTGAAGGTACATTGCATGAGGAAATTCAGCAATGAGGAAGGAACAAGTGTCCTGGGCTTCATTGAGATTTTAGGAAGAAAATTGCTAATACCTTTCCTTTCCTCTTCACTGGTGTTCAAGGTAATTAGATAACTCATCCAGAAGACAAAAGGTTTTTTATGGGTATGCTGGCTTACATCTGAAGTTCTGCTAATTGGGATAGAGGCAGAATTGTACCCTGACTTCTAGTCTGTTTGGATTACGTAGTGAGACCCTGTTTCAAGTAAAGCCACTTCTAGAAAAACAGGGAGGACCTGCTGATATGTTGGTGCTTCTCTGTCATCAAGGGCAAATAAGCACTCAGGTGCTTTCCATAACACAGGTAACCACAGAACTGTTTCTCCTCCCTGCTGCTGACGTTTTCCTGTTAGCATAGTAAGTGGCGTTAAAATTCTATGAGATGTGAGGCTTAGTGACATTTCTGAGTAGACATTTAGTCATACAATTTTTGAGGGGGTATATCTATATAAGGCAGGCTAATCATATGATTTTCTTGCCTAAGATTCCCTGAGCTTTGAGTGACAGTGGTATTGATGTTCTGTTTAGGGCAGAGATGATGATTTAGGATGCTCAAGTTCTGGAGTTCCAAACCCCACAAATCATCACTATAGAGGCCAGAAGCTAAAAGATAACTACACAAGCAGGGAAAGGCACAGATGAAGATAAAGAAATCCTCACTGCTCACAACCCAGGTCAATTCCCTGCTCCCTCTGGCTACTTACCTTTCGATGGTCCAGAAAGATTTAGAGGAAGCAGAGAAATGAAGTTCTCCACAGACTGACTGGAGTCACCTGAGGAGACAGAGAATCTAAGCTGACTGAGGGAAGTGACATACCTGTGCCTTATTATTGAGTGCTTGTCCCCTGTCTGCCTGTGGGAGCTCCATTTATCTACCTCCATCTGTGGCATGGGTTGCTTGATAGGAGTAGCAGTCTGTAACACTGGCCAGCACATTGGTTGTGCAGTTGGCATTCCAGGATCCTTAGCCTTATTATCCAGGGATATCTGAAACAGAGAACATGATTGAACAACTGTGGGGGTCACACACATTATGATAGAAATCCACAAAAAGGAGGAAGCCATAGAACCCACAATTGTGAACTGACAACCAGGTCTGGTTTCCAGGGGAGAAGAAGCAGTTTCTCTGGCAAAAAGAGACACACTAGAGCAATCGGTCATACCATTAGAAAAAAAACCTGCTGAAGTATGTGTGCAAAAATGTTCTGACCCCCACAGGAGGTTTCTTCATTTTTGTGTGATATATAAGTATGTATATAGGTGAGATTCTTTCTGAGTGTAAACATATACTTGTATGTGTGAATTTTCCTGCATGTATGCTTGGGTCTATATGTGCCTTCCCTGCAGCACACGCAATAAAGCAAAGAGCTTGTTGTCAGGGGCTCTACTGCTACCCTGGAAGCCTTTTACCATGGCTCAAATGGCATCGGAGCAAGAGAGAGATGTAAGGAGGCTGGGCTGCACTTGTAAGGCAGGGAGGTCCATGGTCTTCAGAAGAGGGATGGTTGCTTCTTTGGATTCTCTCGGCAGGAAAAGGCTGAAAGTGTCTATTTCTCAGTTCACTCCTTCATACACCCAAAGAAGCTGCATCACATAACATTTTGGAAGTGTGCATTGTTGTGGGTATGAGTGAAAGCAGAGATTGTCACAGACCAGCTTACAGTATAAATGAGGTAGAGACTAATGTGTAGGCCAAAGCTATATACATTTTGATGGGACAGTCTCTCTGCTCATTTAAACTTACCTCAACTTGTCCAACAACCTGTCTCCCTGCATGTTTCTCACTATCTGCTTACAGCTTTGTTCCCTATCTTCTTCTTTCAGTAGTTTTTGGTACTTCTGCATTTGCTTTTGTCCCTTCTGTCTTTCTCCTGCCCAACTCCAGTAATTTCTGTTCCAGCTATTGGCTGTTATATTTTTATTATTACCAATCACCATGCCAGAACATCTCTTGGGTTGCATTCTTCAGGCAATGACATTCATGTTTTGAGCAGGTGGGGAAGGACATGATTTACAAATCTGAAACCTAGTGATGGGTCACAGAAATGACAATATCAAAATCCTGCCATCACTTAGCTCTTTTCCAGTACATAATTAACAATTGAAAATACAGAGACAAACATTCATACAAAGTAAGAAATGTCACCCTCACAATGAGTGGTTGTACGCACAGCATACAGATGTGGAGGTCAGAAGATAAACTCAGATATTGCTTTCGGGTACCTTCCACTGTCACATTTGTGAGTCAGCTGACAAGGTGCTAGAAACTGAAGTTGGGTCTTCTGCAAGAAGACTACATGCTCTTAAACACTAAAGCATCTCTCTGTCCTCATCAAAGACACTAAACATTTTGTTTGCTTGTTTGCTTCTTTGTTTGTTATGGACAGTAAATGTTTGAACTATGAAGGTTCAGAAGAGAATTTTGTGAAGGGGATTCTCTTCATTATTATTATTATTATTATTATTATTATTATTGGTTTTTTCGAGACAATGTTTCTCTGTATAGCCCTGGCTGTCCTGGAACTCACTTTGTAGACCAGGCTGGCCTCGAACTCAGAAATCCACTTGCCTTTGCCTCCCAAGTGCTGGAATTAAAGGCATGCGCCACCACTGCCCAGCTTCTTTAATCTTATATCAAATTTGAGAATGAAACTTAGGCAGCCAAATCAAAAAAAAAAAAATATCACAATAAAGTAGGACTTGTCAAACCAACAGAAGAAAAAGAGCATAAGAGAAAACACAATAATCTGAGGCATATTTTTACACATTCAGGAGTCTTCTATAAATACTGAACTGAAAGATATGTGTGTGGAGGACTTGTTTGCAGACCCTTGTAGGCCCTATGGTTGCTCTTCAGTCTCTCTGAGTACATATAAACTTTGATAACTTAACTTAGAGGGCTTTGTTCTCCTTATGTCTAGTTCCCCTCTAGCAATTGTACTATTTCTGCTTCTTTTTCTACTTCAGGGTTCTGGGAGCTCTAAGGAGAGGTATTTAATGGAGATATCACATTTAGAGGTGTGTGCTTTCCCTGACTCTGTCTCTCTGTCTCTGTCACTCTCTCTCTCTGTCTCTCTCTGTCTCTGTCACTCTCTCTCTGTCTCTCTCTGTCTTTTCATTCTCTCTGTCTCTGTCTCTGTCTCTCTCTCTCTCTCTGTGAGTGTGTGTGTGTGTGTGTGTGTGTGTGTGTGTTGTCTGTCTGTCTCTCTGCCTGCATAATTTCTGGATTTGGTCTCTGTATTTGTTCCCCTCAGCTACAAGAGAAACCTCCTCTGATGGCTGAATAAGGCATTGATTTATGAGTATAGCAGAATATAATAAGAGGTAATTATATTGTTTATTTATTATTTATTTATTTATCAATTTATTTATTTATTTAATTTTAAATCTGTAGGATTTATATTAACGTAAGTATCTGGGATATCTACTTTCTGTTAGTTGGCCACCCAAGCAGCGTCAGATATATGTGTAAATCCCTAGAGGCACAGGAGTGGCTAAGCCCCTCCCCTGAGCACTTCCAACTGCCAGATTCCACACAGAGAACATTCTAACGGCCTTACAGGCCATCCTCAGCCCTCCCCAACCCCACTTCAACCTTACAGAGTAGCCCAAGCACACAAGTCAAAATCTTACCAATCCCTACCTTGGAAAGTTTTGTGCCCAACCCTAAGAACAGATATATGTCACTGTCTTCTACTCAGTGTCTGCTAATTCTCATTTGATCTGAAGCAGCCACCCCTGTAGAAGTTAAGTTTTGTTCTTCCTCCCAGTCCCCACGCTCCCGGGAATAAGACTCAAACTCAAAATATATTTACTAATACCTTCGTCATATAGCTAGTCTCATCTCTGACTAGATCATAACAAAAATTGAGCCATTTATTCTAATCTACATCCTGACCTGGCTGCTTACCTGTGCTCAGGTACCATGTGCCTGTTGTGTCCCATTTTTCCAGGAGAATCTTCCACCTGGCACTCTCCCAGAATCCTTTCTGCCTCCTGGATGCCCCTCCTCCTACTTTAGGCCTAAGCTATAGGCCAACAGACTTTTATTGACAGGTACCACATCCATACAGACACAAGATAGTCTCTCCACACATCCCTCTGGGTTTTTCTCTCACAATAAATGTCTTGTGTGAGGTTTCTTGTGCTGTGTAACTCTGGGATATTCCTTGCCTTCTGACTGTCAAGATATCTTTGTAACCTTGCTGTAACACTTGCAGTGGGTTCCATCTCATATGACTTGGCCTTAACTCAGATTGTTTACTCCCATATCTTTTTTGCCAACATTGTAGTAGCATATTTTGTAGTCAGCACACTAAAACAATTTTACATTTATTATTTTGAGCACAAGCATTTTGTGAGAAGGTATGTGTGTGCACCGTGTGTATGTATGTCGATTGGCTACAGAGGTCAGAAGATTACTTCCAAATCCCTTGGAAATGAAGGAAGTTAGAAGCAGTTCGTGAGCCATCTTATGAGTGCCAGAAACCAAACCTAGGTCCTCTGGAAAAACAATCGATGCTCTTAATCACGAAGCCAATACTCCTAACCTTACTCTATTGTCTTTCTAAATCAACTGAATGATACATGAGTCATAAGAAATCCTATTTATCATTTAAACAATATCTGTGCTTTCTTGTGTTGGGCCTTACAGAAAATCATGAATATACTAGTATATGGGTTGCCTAAAATTAGGAGTCATGCTAACATTCATAGGAAAAAAAAATTAGCTATATTATGGATGACTTATAATCCAAATGGCCTCTGAATCCATTAGAATTACAGAGACTTACTGGCTACCTAGATATTTGTCCTGGCTCCCATGGCCTCCATGATGGCTTTCTTGGTCAGTCTTTGGCTGTCCTACAGGAAACATTACATCTTCTGCTGCTGCTGCTCAACACAATGTTGGCCTTCAGCTGCCAGAACAAGAAGGTTTGTGAGATTTCCCTGTAGGGAAGGTTTTTGGGAAAGCTGACCTTACTTTGACAAGGCAGAATCAACCAACCAACTGTGTCTACAGTTTGGATAGAGCCCTGGTGGAGGGAGAGTCATGGGCACAGTTCTGTCTAGTAGTTAGCACATTACACTATCCAGGTGCAGTGGTTGTCATAAACTATTTGTCTTTCTTCAAGACCTCAGGGTTGCCTCAGGGAACTGGCATTTCTGTCTATAATGGGAAAGTTTCTCATTAAATATTATAAATGTCACATTCAGCGATTAAATCCCTGAAGAGTTTGAGGATCATTTATTAAGTAAACCTGATTTTAAATAAACTTTACTTATTTTGGCTATTAGTTTTAGGATTAACCTTGAAGAAATACACAGGGAGCTAAATGAAGTTTGTCATTTATAGGAATTTTATAACAGTTTGCAAACTAGTAGCATTCATAAGAGTAGGAATTGACAGTTTTATCCCTGTTAAATTTGAGACTTAAAATTTTGAGTTGAAGATTTAAAATGAAAATCCTTTGTCCATAAAATAAAATGTTTAACCATAGATAGACTCTATAGAGGGCCTGGGAACTTCTCTGATCCTTTTTTTAGTGCAACATTATAGAAACATTGTTTCAGTTTATTCAAATAGGCAAAGCTCAATAAAGTGAGTAAAGTAAAGCAGACAGACGGCTACTTTTACATCATTTACTCTTAACACAATAGACCTTAAGAATTTATTAACTTGACTTATTAAATATATATTATCCTTATTTAAATTTATAACCTGATACTGAACATTGTTAGCAAACACATAAGTAATTTGATGTAAACCTCTATGTCAGTTTTTGTCAACCTGAGTATATCTTTATACCTTTAGGAATTTATCATAATACAAAAAACCCTTCATGTTAATTCAAATATGTTGAATAATTGCTATTGTTCCTTTAGTCCGAAATGGTATTGCTTTAGTTGGCTTATACTATGTGATCATTTTAAAATAATGGTGAAGTAAAATGTTATGTACCCTTTGATCTTAGTAAAGATGGCTGCCAATGATATGCTTGCTATTTAATATATCTATTTTTTTTATTTAGTAAATCTGTTTTTAAACAAGAGTTGAATCCAAGTATTATATACAGTATAATTTTAAATAAGACTTCAAATATTGTTGCATATTAAGATTATGTATGATTAGATTTTTAACTATGAGCCTTTTGTTATAATTTTAAGCTAAATTTTGTAGTAAATGTCTTCCTTATAATTAATTAATTTAATTTACACCTTGACTGCAGTTTTTCCTCTCTCCTCTCTTCCCAGTTAACTCTGGAAAGATTTTTCGGAGTGGGAAGTAGAGAAACAGTAGAGGTAACAGAACTTTGGAAGCATAGAACAAAAAAGGTTAAACATACAGTATTTTGGAGTCATTTGTTTGTGCAGTGGCAGAAGTTGTTAACAAAAGAGAATTTGAGAATTGAATAACCCAGTCCTTGGCCATTTATCTGTAAGGAGCCCAAGATCTTTGTAGTGTAAGGAGGAAAGTAGGAGGGGGCACAAGGAAATTCCCTGGAGGGATTTATACAGGCTTCAAGAGGGAGGAGAGAGATCACAGTGGCCCAGATAGGCTTAGAAAAGCGGTGGGACTATTAGGAGGGAGCTGAGACACAGGGATGGGTCACAGAGCACAGGAACTCTGCCTGAGGGTGAGGAGGCCTACGGGCCTTAAGGGAGAGACAGAACAGGCAGTTTCAGTCAGGAACAAGGAAAAGAAAATGCTGTGCAAGTGCAGGCAGCTCCTAGAGGGAGGAAGGAAGCGAAGGGTTGCAGGTGCTTACAGGCAACTTCAGGTGGGCCAGGGGCTCCCAAGGGCATGTGACAGAAAGAGCTAAATTGATGTGGGTCATCTGTGTAATCCCCAAGTGAAGTGGGTAACTTGTCAAAGAGAAATGTTCTAAATCATTTTGGACCATTTGTCCCTTGTCTTTGCGATTCGGGCTCAGTGGAAGCAAAAGGAACTGCCTGGAATAGTTGTGTGGCTTTTTTAGTAGCAATAGTAGACAAAGCAAACAGCTCTGTGTTGACACTTAGACAGTACACAAAAGCCATGTGATTATTAGGCAGAGAAGAAAGCAGCTGGAGAGGTGGACTGGGAGAGGCTTTTGGGGAAAAGGGATGGTTTTTATAGAGGGAAAGGAAATATCTTAGTAAGGACAGATGCCCAGACTACCATGCTGGTAGGCTCCAGGAACCAGAGACAAACTTACTGAGTAGTAGAGGAGAGTCAAGTGGTTAGAGCAGGTGGAAGGGAGGTTCATTGTGCATGGCACAAGTCAACAGAAGCAGAGGATCTGTATACACCTTAGGAAAGTCAGAATAGCAGCTTGCTTCAGAGCTGCCAAGTCTTTGGAAGGAAGCTCATTTTTGCCATCCCTGAAGCTTCAGGGTGGGAAAAAAATCTTGATGTAAAAGTGCGGTATGACAGACTCTAAGGAGTTGAAGGTTTTAATATATATAAGGGAGAGTGCAATCAGGGGAAGATGCACCTGAGAATCCTGAGTGAACATGACTGACAAATTGAGGAGAGGGAGAAAGGAGTAGGGGAGAGGGAAGATGGAAACCAGTAGCAACAGCCAAAAGAGCAAGAGACCAAAAGGTAAAAAGGGCACTTAATCAAAAGGATGGTTATATATCAAGGAGTAGCTGGGGGAAGAACAGGCTATCCCGTCCCTGGGATGTAGAATTCAGTAGGGGTATGCCAGCTAGGCTGACTAATGAGAAGAGACTGAGGGATCTGGGAGAATCTGCCAGCCAATGACTATGTGTAATGTTAACAGGTGTCTCAGACATTTGTCTGAGGTTTGCTACCTAACATTTATCAGTGGTAGGGGTTTTCAGGTAGAGCCTCTAGGATTTTATTTTTTTATGTAGAACCATGTCGTTTTCAAATACTTTGACATCTTCCTGTTCCTATTTGTATTCTTGATCTCCTTCTTTTGACTTATTAGCTTAGCTAAGATTTTAATTGTATATTGAACAATAATGCTGAGAGCTCCCTTCTTCTTGAGCTTCATATGGTCTGTGAGTTTTACCATGGTTATTTGGAGATTTTTTCCTAATATGCACTTATCAGTGAGTATACCATACCATCTGTGTCATTTGTGACTGAGCTACCTCACTCAGGATAATATCTTCTAGTTCCATCCATTTGCCTGAAATTTCAGAAGTCATTGTTTTTAATGCTGTGTTGTACTCCATTGTGTAAATGTACACATATTCTTTAACCATTCCTCTGTTGAGGGACATATGGATGGCTATCCAGCTTGGGGCTATTATAAATAAGGTTGCTGTGAACACAGTGGAGCATGTGTCCTTATACACTGGAGAATCTTTGGGGTATATGCCTAGGAGTGGTATAGCTGGGGATGCTTCAGTCCTACTTAGATGGGTGAACAAAATAATCAAGGGAGGTAGAGGGAGGGAGGGACCTGGGAGGGAGAAAGAATGGGGAGGGAAAAGTGAGGGCTGGATCATAATGGGAGGAGAGACTGGTGGGGGAAGTACAGAGGGTCAGGAAATTGAATGGAGGTGGGTAGCAGTGGGGGATGGGAATTGGTGGTTGCCACTAAAAAGTTCCAGATGCCAGGAAAGCAAGAAGCTCCCAGGACCCATTGGGGATGACAATAGCTGAAATGCCCAACGAAGTGGAATGAAAACCTGTAGAGACCATATCCAGAGGTTAGGCATGCCCCAGTTGAGGGATGGGTCCACCTACCCATCTCAAAAGTATTAACCCAGAATTGTTCCTGTCTAAAGGAAATGCAGGGACAAAGAGTGGAACAGAGACTGAAGGAAAGGCCCTCCGGAGACCATCCCACCTATATGGATCCAGCCCTCTACAGACATCAAACCCAGACAGTATTATTGATGCCAAGAAGTGCTTACTGACAGGAACCTGATATGGCTGTCCTCTGAGAGGCTCTGCCAGGTCCTGACCAATACAGATGCTGCTGTGGATCCTCTCAGTCAACCATCGATTGAGCAGGGGGACCCCAGTGGACAAGTTAGGGGAAGAGCTATAGGAGCTGAAGGAGTTTGCAACCCCATAGGAAGAACAACAGTATCAACCAACCAGACCCCACCCCCAGAGCTCCCAGGGACTAAATCACCAACCAAAGAGTACACATGGGGGGATCCATGGCTTCAGCTGCATATGTAGCAGTACTTATCTGTCATCACTGGGAGGGAAGGCCTTGGTCCTGATGGAGGCTGGAGGCCCCAGTATAGGGGAATGCTAGGTGGATTTTGAGAGCTGATGTCCTTGGCTTGTTTCTGTTTTAGTGGAAGTAATTTACATATAGTGGGGTATCGACTATGGGCTTGTTATGTCTCCGTAATCATTTGAATTTTTATCATGGAGATGTTAGATTTTGCCAATGTCATGTTGAATATATAATGGGATGAGCATGTGGTTTCTCTCCTTAAATCTAAATATGTGTCCGCAGTGAAATGTTTTTGTTAGACATAACATCAGGATTGCAGGCATGAAGTCACGGTAGCTATGTAATATGCACAAGACCTGTGGAAAATCAAGTCAGCCAAAATTCCAGCAGGCATGATGAAGGGGTTATGAAGTTCATCCCTGGCTGAAGTGCTACTGCCAATTGATGGCTGCTGGGGAAGAATCAGTTTTCTTCAGAGATATGGCCCTATGCTACAGTGAGACTGTCTATACTTATGTACAAACAAACAGCACTAAATGGACTCTTATTTTTGTTAATAATGTGAATTGCAGATGTAAACATGCTGGTGGTGTTAATGGATGAATTGAAGAGGAGGAAATATGGGATTGAATTTTATTAACAGATATTATATAATTTTACCTTCAAATATGTACTCATTAAGAGATTGGGTCTGGTGGCTCATTCCTATTGCTCTATTACTTAGGAAAATTAAGCAGGTGAATCAACAAGATAGAAGGGTCAGCTACATAGTGAGATGGAGGCCAGACTGTAGTGTACCATAAGACCCTACCTGGAAAAAAAAAAGAGGAATTGCTCTATGCTCTTATGGTTCTAAGTTTAGGGTTAAATATAAATTTTACTCTGTATTCCACACATATGTGCTAATGTGCTAATCTTGGGCCTCCATCATAAGGAGACCACGCAAAACTCTGTTTATATATTTCCTTGAAAAGATCAGGCCACTGGGACAAAGACATCGTGAAACTGCCCAATTTAAACCTGGATTATAACAGCCCTCTGGAGTTCATTCAAACTTTTCATAAACATGAAGACTTGAGAGCAACATTGACCTTGAGTGTCAGAGAAAGTTGAGATGAGTGGAATCTTGAGTGCCAGAGAGAGATAATAACAGTGGCAATCCTGTGAGCCACAGAGAGATAAGAGCAAGGGTAATTCTGAACAATAGAGACTGATAGAGATCAAGACTAATTCGAGAGTCACAGCTTGTCACCAGTAGCTTTGTATGTGGCCATAAAAGTTACAGGCCTATTTAACACAAAATGTTGTTTGCTTTGAGACAGGGTCTCATGTTACCTTAGGAGTGCTGGGACTGTAGCCTGGGCACCATGCCTGCTTTATGAATAAGCATCTGGGGAAATACTCTACCAACTGAGTCTCATCTTTATCCTCAAGCCAGTTGTTCTGGGGTAGTTTATATGACTTAGGTGTAATACCAAGATAGGTCCCTGACAGACATTTCTATAGTCTTTACACAGACTGCAAAAGGAAAGAAACTGAGAGAAAAGGTACCGTGCATCCACACAATCACTGAAAGTCACTATCACTTTTGAAAAGTGGGGACAAGATTGAAACCACTATGAAATTATGGATGTGGGGACCCTGTTCTGTAAGCTACTTCCTGTTGAGGTAAGCTCTGATAAACTCTTCTTTTTCAAGGAATTTAGGAGTTAGTATGAATCTCGATAGAAAAATGGACAACTCTAAGTGTGCATTTGCTTTGAAAGTAATATTAAACTATAACCTGTAATTGTTAATTTTTAGTGAAAAATCCCTAGTGAAAAAAATTCTTTAAAAATAAACAATGCATTAACTTTTGTTTTAGATCATTCTGGCTAACATACACATTCTTTCAATGATGAATAGAAACAAGCTGTTGAGTGGCATCAGTCACTCAACAGATATAATGTGTGAGATGGTGCAAATTATATCAATGGTAACAAAAGACTGAAGATTCATACCAGCTAATAGCCGTGGGAAGGTTATGAGGAGGGAGTGTTTCTTTAATGAGGTTATTCTGACCCCATGGTTTCTTTATTATAAATTTGAAGGAGATATAATTCTCTATGTACTCACCATCCCTTGCCATTATACATCTGGTAAGCTGCAGTATTTAAATATAGCTTGGCCTAAATTTTGGAGTTGGGTGAAAGGGACACATATATGATTGTCAAGATTTAACTGTAAAATGTCAAGTATTAAGGTCCAGGTTGTGTAACTTTTTCACTGCTCATTAGGGTTAAAATCTTATTTGTGAATATTGCCATAGAAAAACACCCTCTCCAGTTATGAACATATCATTGTATGTGTATAATAATTATCACGAAATGATTCCTGTGCTCATATAGAGCCAGGTGAACAAAATACTTTTGTTCTTTGGGTTAAAGTATTATACTAGTTTTCTTGCTGTTTTTCATAAATGTCAACTTTGACTAGCTAAAGCTTTTTTCAAAGTAAGTTGTGATGATAGAATGCAAAGTAAATGTAAGAAAATCTAACAACAATATCCATATTGCAAATGTATTATGAATTCATAAACAATGACACTCTAATAGTTTACTGAAAGACCACATTCCTGATAAGCAATAGTACATCTCCTTTTCTTTTATTACAATTAAAGCGTTGATATAATAACTGGCAGTCATCTTTAAGTTCTTAATAGATTTCAAACTACAGTAAGTTGTAGAATATTTTATTTGTTTAACAGTTGAAAGTGCAATAAAAATAGTAACTTTTTACTCTACTTCTATTGATTATTGAGCAATTAATTAACTTTTTAGTATGTCAAAATGTTAAATATTCTTTTCACAGCAGTTAATAAAGTATTTTAAAGGCATAGCATTCATCTACAAAATGAAGTTTGTTATTAGACTGTTATGGTTTAATGTTTAAAAGGGGACTTTCAGCATAGCATGCACAAAATCAAGGAAAATTATGTGTTACTTTTGTATAACTACTTTTAGTACTACTAAACATACAATAATACTTAAAATTTATATAACTGTTAAGAAATTGATATCGTGTTTACAACTAGAAAATATTAAAGGTTTAGTAATGGAACGATACATGCAGGGTGATGTGGCATTTCCCAAATTCTTTGAAGCCATTAATATTTGTTTTCGAGAAGTTGAATATATTGATTATTTGACATTTTATTTTTCTATTATATATTCAATTAAATCTATTAAAATGTACAAAAATAAGAAAGGACTACTTCATATTGTACTATAATGCACTAACTCATGTAATAATACATGCAAAGAAGAGAACAGCAAGGGGAATTTGCATAGTTAGAGAAAGTAGAATAGTCTAAAAAAAAAAACTTTCAATATCTCTAAATTTACAACTAAAGAAATTGTAGACATTAAACTCAATATATTTTACAATGGTAGAATTGAAACATGTGGAGTTGAGCAATTTATTTTCAAAATCAAGGAAAAATTTAATGGAAATATTTAGTGAATAGGCCATATCTCTTACTGGCTATGCTCTGCGTGTGACCTACATCTTTTTCTCCACGATAGTAAGCACTTTGATGCCACCTGGGGCCGCACATGGGCCCTGAGAGGATCAACATCTTCAGACATAAAAACCTGGTTCTGCATTCTAAGAGGGATTTTCATGGTTCTTTTAGGATGTGAGAGCATAGACTGCACAGGTGCTAGATATGATGTGGTCACTGCTCCTCACTCCTGACTTTAGGAAGGAAAATGGTTGACCATGTTGGAAAGTTACTAGCATTTCACACTTTCAGTCAACTCAGAATTCAAAAATTACACGATTGCATTCCATGCGAGCTTCAGCCACTTTGCAAAGCAGCTTTCTTCACTGTTTTCTGTTCATGTATTCCATTCCCCACGTCTCTGCTGAATATCAAAACCTGTGACAAAGCAGAATTCTATGGAGATGAACTCTGCCCACTGCATTTCCCTAGTGATTGTAATAAGGTTCGGACCATCAAGAAGCAGCTCACCCTAAACTGCAGTGAAGTGAACGCTCTGCCCACAGTGGGGAGGTAAACAAAAGACTATGGAGCCGTAGATGGACGAAATTGAGGTCTGTATCTCCTTAGTCTCTAAAAACTATGCTTCCAAGGTAACTCAGGAATTCAAACCTTATAAGGCTTCCACGATTCATCTGAGAAATTAAAGCAGACCTGGTTGTTGGCCATGGATCTCATATGGAAGAAACATTAGACAGAAATATATGTTTACCATGAGAAATGACTGCCCTTTCCTCACCTTCTTCCCTTGACAGTGTTTCAGGAAGAGAGCATGTATATATGAAATATAAAATGGAATAAAAACTTAAGAGGAGAGAGAGAGAGAAAGAGGAAGAATAATCATCTATAAACTAATTGTTATTCTTATGGGGAGAATAAACTAATTTATGACATAAATAAAATATATTGTAAACTTTCATTATTTGATTGATGGAAAAACGCAGTGACTTCATCAAAATTGTTATATATTACCTTTAGCCATCTCTTCTCTATTGGAAATAAGCCAATGGTTCTATACATGGAAAATGGCAGGGACAGAAGAGTTAAATAGGGAAGAAGCTCTTATTTTCATTTAAAGATTAAATAAACATAAGTGAGAAGCTGAGAAGCGATAGATAATATAATTATAATTCCATTATAATTTCTATATAAATGATACTTTCACTGTTAAATGATAAATACACATTTGTAACTTGAAAGATAATTTTGTGCCTCTAGGCTGGAAAGACTGCAAGAACTGAGCCGGAAGACACCACTGGTAGGGCATTACTCACCTAAAGACTCCTCAGGTCAGTCTCAAGGACCAGGTTCCTTCAAACCAGAGATTTATCCCAGACAGTCTATAGCCATGGAAAATTATCCAAACCAGCTGTCCAAAATTCACACTGTCCATTTTATTTTTAATCAAAACCCAAAATACTTTGTGCTAAAGTATCCCTTTTGAATTCATCTTTTGGCAGTGCTTCAGTTGTATATAAATATGAACTACAGGCTTTTGTATTAGCACATTTAGTCTCCAGTTTGTGGTATTGTTTTAGGAAACTTGTGGAGCTTTCAATCATGGGACTAGGGGTTTGACAAGATTAATGTGCAGCTACACTCTTTTTGTGCCTGCTTCCTGACGTACCAACATGTAAATAAGCTGTAGCCTAGTCCCTACCACCATTGACTATTATACACGACTATGCCTTCTACTTCATGTTGGATTGACTCCATTCCCTCCTTAAGCAGCTTTGCCCAAGTATTTAGTCAGTGTGAATAACAATTCAACCCCAGTTTGACATCATGTTCCCCAAGAGGCCCTGAATGTATATGTATCCCTTCAATCTTTAGCACCTGTGAGAATCATAAACTTTGTTTCTGAGCCTCTCGATCAGCTCATTTTGCAAGTGACCTGACTGAGCATCAATGAAACAATTCTGAGCAATAATGAAAATATATCGTACAAGAAACAAGCCAGATTTGTGTGTAGTTTTCACAAAGATTCAAGAGACTCAAGGCTGAATGTCACAGCACTTATAAATAAGGCACTTACAATTTCCATTCCACAGACTTACCGTCTACAAAGCACTCTGTGAAGTGGGAGTATTGGAGGGATTGGAAAGAAATATTTGACATTCACAAGAGTTTTCCTACCTCGTCTTTTCAACAAGGAAGAAATACTATGCCTTAATGGTCAAGGTCTATTCATTTGTGTAAATGATAGCTTCTCTGCATGTCTTGACTGGTCTTAGTTAAGTATCATCCATTTCAAGAAACTAATTATTCAAAACACTTCAACATTTTGTTAAATGGAATGAAGAGCACTCTAGTTGTTTTTGTGAGCTACCTATATTCAGGTTCACAGCCAGTCCAGTAGTTTTAAAGTCACTGGAGTCTTCTCTTCGGTATAAGTAAAATTAAAGCTTTCTAGTTTATCCAAATTGTCTAGGCCTTTATCATTGCCTACTTTTTCCTCAAACTGAAACCTTTTAAGCTCCTGAAACCTAGAGATTTCAAAATGATAAATGTCCCTGAGATAGTTGTTCAGACAAAGAAACACTCCACTGTGGAGGTGCCAGAAAGAACACTAACATTTTATGTTAACCATCACAGAACTGACCAAAGCTGTTCATATTACCATATTGTGGTGACTTCTACCCTTTCAGGGAATTCTGGGCAGAAAGGAATGAACTAAATGCTCTCAGGTCCTCTGAGTAGGTCCCAGGCATTATTTGAGGCATGAATAGCAGCATGCCCACTTGCTGAGAAAAATGACATGGTTAGTGGTCTGAAATAACTCTTCAGGTCATGCAAATAAGTATAAATACTAAAAATGAGACAATTTCTAAGCAATATAATGGGAAATCTCTAACATATTCATAATTTGTTTTCAGTCTGGCCTCCAAAAACAGACTAAAATTAAATCAAGATTGGCATTTAGGTTTCAGAGAGATCACCACGTTAACAATGCAGAGTAACCAGTTTGTACAGGCCACGAGGAGGAGAGGTAAATGGACTACAACAACCACAGCGAGTTCTGCCTTCCTGGTCCAAAGCCTGCAGAACTCAAAAGTAAGAAAAATGCTATAAATACAGTGTATTGTTTTTTCTTGGCCACAAAACAAAAGGCAAATGGAGGTTAGCAAATATTGTAGACATGACTTGCGCTCCACAGCACCCAGAGCAAGTCTCACTGACTGCAAGGCTAACGTAAACGGCACTGAGGTTAATACTCTCCCTTGTTCCTGCTGAAAGTGCAGAGTTTATATTTTATACTTAAGCTTCATGCCCTCCTAGATGAAAAGGGAGCTTTTGCCTTTTAGATAAAAAGCTACCAGGCAAGAAGGCCCTGGCATCTGAGCCACCTCCCTGAATTTCAGGTATCCCCGTCATGTTCTCCAGAGAGCACCTTGTTCTGTTACTCAGTGGAAGTTATTTTTGAAAGGGACAATATCCCCACCCCCTGTTCCATTTGCTTCTTCTCAGCATCTGTTTCCTTATAAACCAAGCACATCCATTCTTCAGTAAGACAATCAAAGATTCACATTAGCAGTGAAACAGAGATGAAAGGAGATCAATCCAATGAAGCCACACTGGAAAAAGGGACAAAGTCTAGAGACAAAGCCCTTCATTTTTCACTAGATACTTGGAAAAAATTCCAATTTCTTGGGGTTAGTTATTTCAATACCGTCAACAAATGGTAAAAAGTGATGTACTAGAGAGGTACCCTAAAGATCCACCTTTCAATTTCCCATGAATCAATCTCATCGTTGAGAGCAAGAACTTGCCTCAGTGACATCTGGATTGCACCTGCCAGGAGGATGATTATTGTAGAGGTATTGAAATTGTAGAGGTATGGTTTTAGGGTCTTAAAGAAATGTTCTTTGGGGTAAATAGTACACACAACTTTCTGAACATTGTAGGGTTTAATCTTTGAAATTATATAATATATATATATATATAAATTCCTTTGTATTCAAATAAGGAAAAACATTATTTATCAATTCTTATATTTTAAAGTTTATTATATACCATGTTACATGTGCATGCCATGTTAACTTTGTGCAAATACAAACTTTATTTAAAACTTCATATAGATGTATAAATTACAAACTAAATTATATTCATGTCATCTTTGAAAGCTGGTAGAACAACTGACTTAATGTGTTTTCTTACCACTTGTTTCCTAAAATCCAGAAAACACAACATCATTATTATGCATGAAGTGCAAACTGTCATCTGCACTCTTCCATGACTTCATAAACATTACAGGCATAAGAAGGCGTAGGAATCACAATAGTTCAAACATAGAAATCTCTCCTACCACACTTTGCATAGATATGTCACATAAAACTTAAATTGCTATGCATGCAGTAAATCACTTTGTGTTCAGTAGTATCTATTGCTCATTTATCTAAAGACAATGCTATGCAATACATACTACCACAAACCATGCTCAAGATGCTATTATAAAGATAGGAAATCCCCTGTAAAGATTTGCAGTAGTGAGGTATAAATGTTCTATATGAACTTCCAACAAAATTCAGCAACAAGTTTTAATCATTCTAATCAAGTACAAAGCTTTTCTTCATATTCCCCAATTAAATCCACATGTTCTGTGTGAGTAGGCTATAAACCATCTTCTAGCATAAATGCTGGAACTTGAAAAAGGGACCAAGATAGAAAAAAAAAAGATAAATAAAACTCACAATTTTAAAAAATTGGACATTGTTTGGAAAACACTGTAAAATTAACATTTTCAACATCTCTAGAATCTCAGCTCTGTAATAAATGAAATCCCTATCTAATGGATCACCTAAAATATCCATTTCAGTTTTTATATACTTAGACATAGCAACTATAAGTTTATAAAACAGTCATATTCACTGGGAAAGTGTAACTATGTAAAAAAACTTTCTTTTACAATTTATTTCTTCCATTTTATTCAAAGATAATAGAACATACTTCGGATACTGAAAGTTAACATTTTTTAGTTTTGTTTTTTGTTAATTATTTTTTTTAATTTTGATTGATATCCCTTTCCTGGTTATTCTTCCACAAACCTCCCATCCCATCTTCCCTCTCTCCCATCTCCCCTCTCCCCCATCCCTTTGCCTCGACGAGGGTGCTCCTCCACCCACTTACCCATTCCTGCATTACTGTTCTAGCTTCCCTCTACCTGGGGCATCGAACCTCCACAGAACCAAGGGCCTTTTCTCCCACCTATGTCAGATTAGGCAGTCCTCTGCTAATATGTACCTGTAGCCATGGCTTCCTCTCTCTTTGGATGATGGTTTAGTGCTTGTGGGTTCTCCAGTTATTTGATGATGTTCTTTTATGTGGTTGCAATCCCCTTCAGCTTCTTCAGTCCTTTTTCTAGCTCTTCCATTAGGTCTCCAGGCTCAGTCTGATGGTTGGCTGTATCATCATCTGTATTGGTCAGCAATACAGGGAATAGTCATTTCAGGCTCCCGTCAGCAAGTGCTTCTTGGTATCAGTAATAGTATGGGGGTTTGGTGTCTGCAGATGGGATAGATCCCTAGGTGGGGTGATCTCTTGTTGGCCTTTCCTTCAGTCTCTGTTCCATTTTTGGTCCCTGTCTTTCCTTTGGAAAGGAACACTTCTTTGTTAAAAACTTGAGATGCGTGGGTGACTCCATTCCTCAACTGTGGGTTGTGCCTATCTACTGGAGTGATCTCTAGAGTTTGTATCTCACCTTACTTGGGTATTTTGACTGAAGTCATCCCTGTTGGGTCCTGGGAGCCTCTTGCTTCCCTGGACTCTGGGACTTTCTAGTGGCTAACCCCAGTTCCTCATCCCCCAGTGCTACATTTTCTATTCAATTTCCTGACCCTCTGTACTTCTCTCCTGTCACTTTTTGGATCACTAGGATTTAGAAAAGTTTTTTTTCTTGTTCTCTTAAACTCTACCCAATGCTTGCACACTCACGTTATATACACAGATGACTACCATTAATCATAATTACTACCTAGGAAACTAAATGTGAGGCAGTTGTTGAGGTAGCATCATAGAGAACATCAATTTTACCCTATAAGGCACAACATGCCAAATACTAAATATATATTGATATGACAATATGATATATATCAATCACCATTTGCTTCTATAGCTACAGTAATTGAAATAAGAGACATGACTGAGAAATATTTTTGCTTCTTACTGTGCATTATACATATCCATGGTTTATAAGGTGTGAACCACAGCAGATTTGCACAGATCTAACATGGACACAAGTCTAAGTATATTATTCTCCATTAATAGCACAAAGACATCAGTCAACTGTGAATGTTTTCAGTTTCATTATCATCTAATCATTAGTCTCATGGGACTAACTACCTTGATATATGCTCTTTGTGGTTGACTGAAGTATTTCTTTCTCCATCTCCTTTCCTCCTTCCTTTCCACTTTGCCTTCCTCTCTTTCTATGTGTCTATACTTCATACATATATAATGAATCTAAATCATAGTGTTTCAATAGCTAATTCAATATTGTGAATGGAAAACATTTAGACATATAATTACAGGCAGTTCTGATGGAGGTGAGATGCTTCCAATGAACATTTGTGAGTCCACACTCCACCCAACTAAGGCTTCACTTCTGCTTTTTGAGACAGAAATATGAATTTTACAATGTTATTCTGAGACTATGAAGATCATACAAGCATTGTCTAAGGCTGTAAATAGCACCTGCTGAGTAATGAGTGCTCAGGGAATGATACTACTGAGAAATGGTGACCCTAAAATCAAAACATGAGAAAACAGAGAACACGAATTGTATGCTGTGGGAATATAAACATATGTAGGAGGAGGAAAATCTACTTTCTGTAATTGGAATGTGCTCAGTGACCATGGCAAATTGCTTGGATTACACATCTCATCTACATGAAGCATCAGGTCAATCCACATTTATCTATGCATACTTATAAATCTGTAAGGACATTTGGCTCTGTCTTCCTTCTGTGTGTATATTTTCATGTTTGCTGTATAGCTTCAAAGACCTGCAACATCCACAACTGAGATAGTCCTATACGATAGTTACTTCTACGTAGCACACTGACTAGACTCAAGAAATCACAAATCAGATATGATTTGTGGCTATGTTTCTGACAGCGTTTCCAGAGAGGCTTTGGATTCTCACCAATTGTCTTGGTTTAATAGTTCTCTTCATTGTGAATAAACACTAGCTCACTGGTTGAGGTCCTAGATGGAAGCAGATGGAGGAAGGAGGGAGATCATGTTTCTCCATGACTTCCTGCTTTAATGTGGACATGATTCCTCTCTTCCTTTTAAACTACAATTTATGTCATTGGTTTTCCCAATACACTAATATTCAATCCAGGACAGAATTAGACAAGCAGCTATCCTGAATTTTTTGGATAGACAGCTGCATCACTGAGTGAACTAATTCTTATAAATAATTCTCTGTTATCATACACTCTCCCTCCGTCAGATGTATTACAGTTCCCTAAAGAAGGAGAAGGAAGATGAAAGGTACATTGTGTGTGTGTGTGTGTGTGTGTGTGTGTGTGTGTACAAATGCACGAATGTGTATGTCTGTATGCCTATGACTAATAGATTCTTACTTAAATTTTTGTTCATTTCCAGCAATTGTGAACATGGGCTTTGATATATCCAGCTATATGATATTGAGCGATGTGAAATAAACTTTCCATGTTAAGACACTGTTGATACAAGCTGGAATAAAAATGAAAATATAGCCCTAGACAAAGAGGTGTTCTGTTCTATGGCTCCTGAAATCCTCCTGCCTCAGCATGTCACATTCTGGATGACAGGCATGCACCTTCACGTCCAGCTAATAGTTCACACATTTAATATTGATGCTAGCATGTGAGCAGGACTTATTTACACGAGCAGTCAGAGACACACTGGTAAATAAATTTTCTTTTGTTGAGGCTGCTGATCTCATCCACAGACACCATCTATTTTGCCACACGTTAAGCTTTCTTTCCATGCAAACTTTACAAAATACATTTTCTATACTCAGCCAATGCTTTATTCTTTTAATTTTAGGTAAGTTGAGCAGTTCAGTTTCTTAATTTAAACATTATCTTCCCCAGTATGTTGCTTCATTTTCGTGGTAGATGAATGCAGTACTAATTTTTTTGTTTTGTTTTGTTTTGTTTTGTTTTGTTTTCAAGACAGGGTTTCTCTGTGTAGCCTTGGCTGTCCTGGAACCACTCTGTAGACCAGGTGGCCTCGAACTCAGAAATCCGCCTGCCTCTGCCCCCCAAGTGCTGGGATTAAAGGCTTGCGCCACCACCGCCCGGCATGCAGTACTAATTCTTAGTGACATGTGTCGAATCTGGTTACAGAAATCACTGTCATTTCATGCACCATGCAACTATGCCATTAGAGCTCGTGGAGAACACAGATTTATAATTCTGTTACGCTCAGGTTCCTAGTGCTCTATTATCACCCACACAGCTTTTGTTAGTCCACAGCTTTTCACAGAGCAGGTGCCAGCCTTCAATCATTATATTTTCAGAAGTTTCTCATAATAAATCAATATTCAGTCATTCCCAAAACACAAAACACCAAAACAACGTGCGGGCGCAGTGCACACACACACACACACACACACACACACACACACACACAACACAATTTTAAATCTGACAAACTCATCAGAAAGCAAGCAAGCTATTTGAACTAAAATTCGTTATTATTCCTCTGAGCAAAGAACATACAAAATCAGTAAAATATGATTTAACAACACAAGTCATGCCACAAGACAGAATCTCTCAACACAAGCACACACACTGAACTCAAAGAAAATAAACAGGTGCTGTTTCCTACATGTGCCAGAGAAATCCTGCACTTCCCAAAATTGTCATTTCCAGTAGTGGAATTTAGCTGAAATGATGAGTCAATATGTCCAATGCAAGGAACCAGAGTTTTACTGTGAGTCTGATGAGAAGAGGCTGTGGCCCTAAGGAGGCATGTGTTATTGTTGTATTCCACTGCTTTCCTTGTGCCAGGGTCAAACACCTACCTGTTGTTGAATTTTACTAACTGGAAAATAGTGGAAATCTACCAACATCAATGAATTTTGGTTTAAGATGGCATCTATTAAGCTGTCAGTTAGAAATGGTCTCTTAATTCTGTCCTGGAGCATTCGATGGTAAGTATCCATGCTGTGGGCTTCTTTTTTTTTCCCCTCCAGGAAAGGCTGTATTTGGTTGTACACTGTGTTCTTTCCTATTTGAACTTTAATCTACATTTATTCTCAAGAAAATCAATCAGATTTTACAAACAGTTCAAATTTAACTTCCTTGAAATAACTTCAGGGGACTTTGAATTCCTTTACTCAGTCACAAAATGAGGCTGCAACACACGGTTTCACGTGTATCTGTAGGCACTGTTAACTCCCAGCTGGTTCTGCAATATTACCACAGCCTTGTTACGAAGACATTCCTATACTGAGCAGGCAGAAACATGTCACTTAAGGTCTCTTTTGATAAAATGATGCCCTACATGTTCTTAGGAATGTACTTTTCCTTTTCTTCTTATATATCAGCTCAATCAGTTGAAACAATATGCTGTTTTTTTTAATTTTTAAAAGTAGAATGGAAGAATTTAGTTTCACATAATTTACCTAAATACTTTGTATGACTCTGTTTTATTTTGTAACAGCAGTTCATATGCATGTAACAAGTTTTCCTCCAAAGCTAGTTTGTAATAGAGGAAGCCATATACCCTAACATACAGTCTCTGAGGTCTTATAGAAAGCATAACAGACATAAGCTTCACATGACACTGCAATAGGGATAAAACTGCATGGTTTTGGTACCAACACAATTATTTAAAACAAAATCTTTTAATGTCAGCGCTTAAGCATTTTATGTATTTCATAAAAAAGGGACCATATACAGTAAATATTTAATGATTAGTATTAGGTCAATGTATGTTAGCCTAGTACTAAGGTGTGAATTCTAATTCTTTTAGATAAAACAAACTTCAAGTTTAGTTTAATTTAAAAACATTTTTTAATTTGAAAGTTCACATGTAGCAATACAATAAACTGTTGTCTTTGACAATGCTATTTAACCTCGATATGACTAACCCACTGCTTGTTAAATAAAACCAGTACTTCTGGTAACCAAAAATATCAATTAGTAATTTAGTGACTCACATGAGGATTTACCAAATGTCTTTAAGTAGTGTCTCTTAGTTGACATGGATTCATTCTGTATTTATAGCACATGTTTTGTAGAACACACATTATAATCTTGTAAAATATTTTTTCTATCAATAATAAGCAGGAAAGAAAACACCTAAAAATAAAAATTCATTTCCCAATGATCATTTTAGATTTTTTTAGTGTAGTTTATATTCATCCTTGACTATTATATTTATATTGTGTTTTACAATGTCCTCAATCCTCCAAATTCCTGAGCCCTACATTATTTGTACAGGCACACACAAGTGCACACACATCTACACACACACACACACACACACACACACACACACACTCAACCTATGAGTTCATTCAGTAGTACTCACATACACTTTTGTTTAGAGCTGACCACTTGTGACTGGATAACGTATGAGGGATCTTCCCTGAGAAGACTTGATTCTCTCTCTTTAGCAACTCTTGATCAAGGGATGAGTCCTTGGGAGATTGGCTTGCCAATTAGTGTTGCCTGTTTCATAATGTAAGATAATAAATTCTTTATTTTAAGATTTATTTTATTTTAACTTATGTGTGTGGGATGTGAGTGTATTGTGTGGGTGTGAGCGTGTGTGTGTGTGTTCGTGTGTGTTTCTGTGTGTATACTTACTTGCAGATACCCAAAGAGGCCTGAATACAGCGTTTACATACCGAGAATTAGAATTGTTGCTGTAAGCAAACATTTGTGGGTGCTGAGAATTGAACAGTGGTCCTTTACAACTCTCTACAAGATTACTCTATTTTAATGTCTGTGTTCTTAACTTCTGTTCTATCTCTTCAACCCCTAGCGATTTCTTAAATTATCCTTTTCAATAAAGTCTCTTAAGTTGGGGGACCTGGCAAAAGAAAAATGATAAGTTAACTTTGTGATGATTGTGCATTAGAGGAGTCAGAATTTATTTCTTCTTGTAAAACAGTGCTGGACAATGTTGTCATGGAGATAGACTCTAGTAATGAACTAGTTGGTTCTCAAAAGTACTTCAGTCATCAATATAGTTTTATAATTGTCTATCAAACATAGAAATTTAATGGTTATGTTTTTTTGTGAATGAATTATGTTTCATTATCTACAAAATTATTATAAGCTGCATGTTTAATTCAAGCCAGCACTGTCTGCTTACACTCTGAGCACTTGGTGCAGTAGGAGGGCTCATTTCAATATGTATACAACAGGAAGCAGGAAGAGTATCCTAGTAGCAGCATTAAAGTTTTAGTTGGATTTATAGAAACATTCCAGGTCCTCAGCTAGTGATACTTGTTTATACTGGTTTAAGTACTGTGTTTCCTTTTCACTTCAAATATTTAAACTATATAAATATAATATATATATAATACGTAAGTTATATATTATAATATTAATATTATATAATTATATAAGTTATATATATATATATATAATATATAGAATATTATATATAATCCGTCCCAGAAATATTAGCATTCACTCTAGATACTCGACAAGGATGACAAGAACTAATATGAAAGTCTTTGCTTAAATATTATGACATAAATATTTTTGTATCATCATTAATGAACAAAAGTACATATTAAATCTTTTGATGAATTACCATTGCTGTGATCAGAAAAATCACTTAACCTAAGTACTTGACTCTCATTGCATCATGTATTAGCATAGGAATAATTAAAGTGACCTAGGGAAAGGAGAAAGTCTCTTCATTTTTTTTGCCAAACAGGAAGAATCCATCTTCCAGATTCCAAAATTGTCGTGTGATGCTTCTGGTGAACTGGACTCGGCTATAGGGAATGTGTCCAAAGTTAAGTCAGTCCTTTTGTTTTCACAGAACAATTATGATGATGTCATTTCTTCCATTATCATAAATCAGTTCAGTTCCAAAGGAATCATAAAGAAGCTGAGCTCACAGAGATGAGGACACATGTGAGTCACCACAAGGACAACTGACTGTTTGCTAGTCTTCAGACCATGCGCATTCTCCATAGAGGAATTCAACGATTTTCATTTTCGTGCTGTAATTTGTCCTAACATTCATATTATTTTGAAACAAAAGACATATAGGGATAATGAACAACAAAGATATCTGTATGTTCACAGGTATTAGACAGATGATTTTAAAGAGTCCTCTTGACTTTGAGAGCACTGAAAGAAATGAAAACATCAATTTGCTTAATATGAACTGTTTTCTGACTGCATTGTAAAATTTATAAATAGCTTTATAAAGTACATTTCCAAACCTTCTAGGTATGTATTGAGATATTTTAATATAAAAACTCAATGATGGCCCAGCAGCATCTGTTGATCTTTTATCAAATCTGATGACCTTAGTTTGTTCTTCAGGACCCACATGGTAGGAGAGTACAAATTCCCTCATGTTGTCCTCTGGTGTAGGTTTATATTTCTCTGTTTCTTTCTCTGAATCTTTCCTTCTCTCTCTGCCTCTGCCCTCATGGTACTGTTACATAGCCCTTGCTGGCTTACACTTACGTTTTTGTCCAATGGCTGCAATTCACACCCATCCTCCTACCTCAGCTTCATGAGTGCTGTGATTTCTGGCATCTGCCATCATGCTTGGCTTAAAATCTTTTAGCTTTCCTCAAAAACCATCTCCTAAGTTCTTATATTTTTTGAGTATGAAAAGAGAAAAAAATGGTCCAGGCTTAAATAAGGTTGGTACCTCTGGAGGAATGAGCATAACCATTTTATTTTTATTTTCACATAGGTTTGGCACAGATGCTGGCTGTCAATTCTATTATATACCATGAAGAATTAACTTCCAGTCCTTTATTTTTGAAGCTTATGTCCTTGCAGTCAACCATACCTAGACATAGTAACTTATCCATAGCAATCTTGGTCCAGTGCTGCTGAACAACTAGTTAAGTGGTTTGACTATGTTGTTTTCCCAATGAGATTTTCTAGTCACTAATTATTTTTTGGTATTTAGTACATGATCTTCAGTCATCAATAATAAAACCTAGAGAATTATCCACATGTGAAAAAGTGAATGCACATTTCATTTCATGCCCTATCCTTCACCTTTGGAATCCTGCTTTCTATTCCTGGTTTCCTAACTCTGTGTGTGCATGACAGTCTTGCTCACCTCCCATTTTTTATCCTAGCTTCCTTTGAATAAACTTCCAGGGCTTAAATCATAATACTTCTTTTTTATAATGGCTACTCTAGTCTTATCCAGAAAGCTGTATAGATTATAGATGCCTCTGATTGCAATATAGCTCTAGCTGGATAGCATCATAGGTTTCATTCAAGTTTCATTCTTCTGTGTTATGGCACACCATAAGGCCTATTTTGTTTTAATTACCATGTGTATTTAATGTGTGTGCATATATGTGGGAGTGAATGAATATGTGAGCACATATTCACATGAGCACTGTATGCTTACGGAGGTCAGAGAACGACTTGCAGAAACTGGATCTCTCCTACCATAGAATCTCAGGCATCAGACTCTGGTCACCACCACTGGCAGCAAGTACCTTTAGCCAACAAAGCATCTTGCTGGTACCATAGGACATGTTCTAACTTTTGATTTAGAATTATAAGATTTTAGTCATTAATCTTGTCGCTTATAATGATGAAACATTCAAGATCATTCATTCAGTTCTCTGGGCTTGCCCTAAGTGTGTGTTTACATGTCCAAAAGATGATTTAATACAAATAGGAATTAAGATTTAATAGGATGCAATATGCAATCTGCACACATTTTTCCCCTCCTAATTTGTACTGCTCACTCCTTATCACACCATATGTGGATGAATGTATGTCCAGTTATTTTAGCAAAGATTGTTTCTGAAATCATAGTTTTTTGTCTCATTTTACATCATCTTCTTTAATATGAGATACATGGAAACACTGATACTGCTGCTTTATCTTTCCCTGAATCCAACTTCTAAATGAGTGTGACAGGAAGAATATATGAATGTCCAGTTGGGTTTAGGGAAGTCCACAGGGCCTAGTACACCTATGGTTAGAGTATGGTTACCCTCAGATCACTCCTGAGTCACTTGCTTTGTATCCTATGTTATCAAGATTACCACATATGATTGAATTATTAACTTTTTAAGTCAATCTTTTTGTTCTGTGTTTTCTTCTTTTAATATATATATATAGATATCTATATCTATATCTATATCTATATCTATATCTATATATATATATTATAGATATAGATATAGATTGATATAGATATAATATATGGTTAGCATAACCAAATGTGTTTGAGAATTTAGCATAAAAAAACTCGCGGTAAGATATTGAAAAAAAATGGTTTCAAATTCACTTCTTTCAGGTCTTCAACCTTCCAATAATTAATATCTAAGACAATAAACTTAAGATTATTGCTTAGAAAGCCACTGATGAACTTAGCATGCAAACAATGTATAACCTATTAGTTCCTAAAATTAATTAGTATATGAGTTGTGGCATATATCAGATATTAAATTTTCCAAGATTTTATAGCATTCAATATTTTGTAAAATTATCTTGACTTGCTCTAAAACTTAGAAATCCTACATTCTGTGTTCATTAAAAAAATTAAAATTCTCCAGATATTTTATATACTCATTTTATTTAATTTTACTAAAAAAACTCACTTTATTTGACTATTCTGTGCCTTTACATATATTTCATTCTGGTTTTAAAAGTATTCTCTTGTTCTAACACTGAATGTATGTGTATATCTATGTCTTTCTGTGAAAAGTGACACCAGTAAACAGAATAATGAAAGATAATAGGATCAAGGATAACTTTCAGTGAGGTGTTTACTTTGTAACAGATTATTTGCAACTATGCTAGACTAACTGGATGAGAGAAAACCATGCAATTGAAAAGCTAATCATATCTATATATACATGTACGAAAAAAAGAAGTTATGAATTTGAAAGAGTTCAGGAAAAGATACATGTCAGTTTTGAAAGGGCAAACTGGGAAGGGGGACATTATGTAATTTTATTATAATCTCATAAAATAAGAGATAAGTTTTAGAAGCTAGTTATATCTGAGCATCAGCTCAGTACAGGGAGACTATAAAAGTTGAAGAATTACAGCATTCAATCATTAATTTTACCAATAAAATTAAAATGAAGTAAAAGCCTTTCCCTTGCCACATTTACCTCTCTTTTGGTCACAGTTGAGTTTACTATGTATTGTTGGCAAACTTTACATTTAAAATGAAAGGACTGCCTGGCAGTGGTGACACAAGCTTTTAATCCAGCACTTGGGAGTCAGAGGCAGGTGAATTTCTGAGTTTGAGGCCATCCTGGTCTGTAGAGTAAGTTCCAAGACAGCCAGGGCTACACAGAGGAACCCTGTCTCGAAAAACCAAAATAAATAAATAAATAAATAAATAAATAAATAAATAATAAATAAAAGTAAAAAAATAAATAAATAAAAATAAAATGAAAAGACTGATTTTAATTGTGCTGTTACTATAGAGTTGAATAACTGTCCAAGTTTCTTTTAAAGTTATTTTATGGAATTTGTATTCATGTCATCATCACTCAATTCTTCCATAAGCGTTCATCAGTAAATCCAAGCATTTTAATGGAGGGTAGTAGTAAGCAGATTTTTGTGCCATTTTACAGAACGTTGGAGAGAAGTACAAAATTATACTAGAATAACCGTTCTCAGGGAAATACTAGGAACTTTAAAATCTATTTCTTTCAACAAACATTAACTTTAAAGATAAAGATGGGCAGTAAATCAGGAATATGGAGCACAAGCTGAAAACAAACCATTGCACACAGATGGCAGAAATGTGTATCAGTAAAGAAGGCTGATGGAGACTGGCATGAAGAACTTTTAGAAACTGAAAGCAAAGCTACAGTGTGAGACCAGCTTAGCAGTCCTCACTCCATTGTATATGCACAGAGGCTTTACCTTCATCGTTCCACAGAGATACCTGCACATCCAGGTTCACTGCTGTACTATCCAGAGTAGCTGAGTTGTGGAATCAACTAAGGCCCATCAGCATATGAGTGGATGAACTTAACTCAATTACAAATTTTGCCCCCAAATTAAACCAGAGATCATCATGTTAAGTGATGTAAGCTAGACTCCGAAAGACAATTATCACATTTGTATTGTATGTGGGATATAGCCTAATTTAAATACTGTATGATAGCAGGTCAGGAACCTTATCAGGGAGTTGCATAGCATGGATATATCGTAACAGTAGATGAGAAGAGGTGAAAAAAGAGAGTAAATAGGTGGCATTGATCTTAAAATATAAATTAAACATGTATGGAAGTGTATTTTTAAATATACATTAAATGCACATATGAAGCTTTATTGTCTAAATTTAGCTGAAAATTTGGCTAGAGACAATTTTATTCTAAGCAAGTTATTGGGCTATTCCCATGTAGAGGAATCAGCAGATCAAGTTGTCTGTCCTGTTTGGTCTTGAATTTTTTCTTTTCTGCCTGTAGCCAAGAACTTCAGGGATCATCCCCTATCATATATGAGCCATATTATACTAAAATAGCATGACCTTGTCCAGTAACTAGAAATTATTAAGGTGTAGCTTAATCTCTCTCCCAGAGGAATTTTAATATCATAAATACCATCAAACTCATAATCACATGCATTTTGATAATTAAAACAACTCAAAGCAATTAAAACAATCCAAAAATATATATATATAATCTGTTGAGCTAGTGCTCCCTCACTGTCTCCTGTTTTGTTCTTATATAATTAATTTTTAATAATGAGATCAAGGTCTAAATTTCTAATGCTTGAGATAGTTTAGGTTTCCTATCCTCTGCTTTTCAACCTACCGAAAATTTAAGATCTAAAGCCTCAATTATTTATTCATCTAAGTACATTTAAATCCTCCCTTCTTTGGAGATTAATATTTCTGTGGATATATATGTCCTCTTTCTTTTTATATAATTACCAATTACATTACCAGTCCCCAACAAAACATGACAAAAGGCACCATTAGTGTAAAACCAATTTTGCCACCCTGCTAATCCACTGGCTTCTGGGAACCACAGTAAGGCTTCATGACTATGAGTCATTATTTCTTAGCAGGTGACCAGAAGTCATTTGTGCCCTGATATATTTATTTACACAATGATGGACTGCACCAGAATTTTCATTCCTGACCCTCCACTTACACCCACACCCATCCTTAGCTCTGTGCTTAGGGAAAGCCTTACTGACACTCTTCCCATGCTACTCCCTGCTATTTGGTGTTCTCATCAACCTCTTGTCTCTGTTAATTTCACATAAATGTTCTTCGTTCTCAACTTAGCAAAACCACTGAGCTCTTTCCAGGCTGCCCAACCTCTGCTGGAGCTTGGCAAAGTATCCAACCATAAACAAGAGCATTTCAAGTAATACCTTCTCTTTTTTCTGCTCTGGCTCTATAGCATAGTACTCTCTGCACTATGCTATATTTAACTTGTAAAATTTTTTACTATAATCTCATCATATTATAAAATACATGTGTTGAAATTGACTCTTTATATGAACTCACGAAAATTTCTTTCTGCATATTGTCCACATACTTTAGTATCTGTCCCTTTTATATGTACTATGTATGTTGTCCGTGCTCATCTGGAATCCCCATGTAGAAATTTTCCACCTGTGTAGTCTCTACCACAATATTAGGAATTTAGACATTTTGTAACAGCCCACCCAAACTTATCTTTGTGTGTATGTATCTGTGTGTATGTGTGTGTGTTGTGTGGTATGTATGTTTGTGTGTGTGTCTGTGTGTGTGATGTGTAGTGTGTGTGTGTGTGTGTGGTATGTTGCTTAAATGTATGTGTGTGTATGTGTGTGCATTACCGTTTCCGTTTAGATTTTCAGTGGAGAATTACCATAGCTCATCATATAAAATCAACAGTCTGATCTTCTGAAAATGAAACAGAAATTAAAAGCAAAACCACTCCATAGACAACAGAACATTTACAAACTTAAGTTTTTAGCACTGTATAAATGGAGAGACAAGCCTAGACTTGAGCCTGACAGTTTCAATCCAATTCTTTAGACAGACACCTCCTTGCTTGTTCCCTTTCATATGATAGTTTTTATGACTTTCAACAGACCATGTTACTATCTTGCTTTTCCTTTGATTCCATGATACAATAAAAATTTCTCTTGATCTTTTCTCTCATCTCTCTGAAAATGATTTTATAATGTATACCTTTAAGAATAGTTGATAAATGACATCTCATCATGCAAACTAGTGAGTTTCCTGTCGTGCTTACAGAGCTTGTGTGAGGTTAATTATAGGTGTTTAAATTTCCTATATGGATCTATTCCTATAGTTTTGCATGTAAAATACTTAAATTTGATTCAGTGCTGAAAAAGCACAAAACAGCCCTAGAATTTTATATATTGAATGAAAATCCAATTCAATTTTAAGAAACAATACTGGTGGCCATTTTATTTATTTTTTAACACTGTTTTCCTATAGGATGATGCTGTGAAGGGAAGGTGCAGTTGTGAATCAAGTGGGACTCCAAGACTCTTGCAAAGTGGCTTATGTTTCTTCACTCCACAGAGCTAGTTACCTGGAGTTTGCAGTAGTCATTGAGAGTTTCATTCTGAAGTCAGCCTGATGTGAAGGAACACTAGTTTAGCCATTTTCTGTCTATGTGCATGCTCTTGAGAAGAAAAATCTCAGCATTTTAGCTCAATCGTTTTCATGAGCAAAATTGAGACACAAACATGCATGGCTGTGAGAAATTATGGGAAACTGGGGTCACAATGTGAAGAGCTTTCTTATTTTCATACTCAGGGTTACAGACACTTTGCTTATATATCAGTGCATCTGCCTTACTTATACAGAAAATGCAGTTTCCTGTGCCTATGAGTTCCAGAAGGCAGTGAAGCAAACTGCTATCAGATTGAGACCAGAGTGATGAATGGGTACCAGATCAGTAGTTAGGAAGTCTCCTTGATATAGGGAAAGGAAATAAATGCATTTTGTCATTAACCAACAATGATTAATGAGAGATAGAGAAAAATGAAAGTGAGAGAGAAACAAAGAATGAGGAGAGAGAGAGAATTGTCAGAGAAGAAAAAGAAGGGTGGAAGAGGAAGAAGAGGAGGAAGGAGGTAGATAGAGATGGAGAGATTTTTGTTTCATGAACACAAGTTTTTATTAAAACTTGTAGCTATTGAAAGATTGAAAGAACATGATGAACATCATCAAGAAATACAAATACAGGTTGTTTCTTAAAGTAAAACAAGTTTTTATATCTTAAAATTTACTAAATTCATATATTAAGATAAAGTATTTTATTAAAGAAGCAATTTAAGTGTCAAGAAAATGACATTTTCTTGTTAGTTTGAGCTGATTCTTCCACTCAAGCAGCCTCAGCTATTGTTTCCTTCACTTGTTTATTCTGCTGTGGACAGTATTCTTTCATTTTACAAATGTGGTCTATATTATAGTTGCTAGCCTGACTGGTACAGCTATGTAGCCAGATAGAAGCAGTGAATACAATACAAATAAATGAACACAGGTAAAATAATAATGATGGTGATCTTGTGAGTTTCAAGCTTCTTGGAACCCATCACAATCAGTGTACCAGGCTTGCTGATACAAGAGTCTGTGTGATGGAGCAGCATCCTGACCAACACCAGCATCTGTCTGTGACTGATGACTTTCTTCTTAATCAAGCAATTGTGGTATTTGCTATGTTCTCTCCAACAAGAAGTTGACATAGAGAGATAGAACATGAGAAAGAGGGGAGAGAAAGGAGAAGGGGACAGATAGAGACAGAGACAGAGACAAAGAGAGAGGCTGACTGGCTACACTGACAAGGGTAAGTAAAGAAAGGAGTGGCCTGGGCAGTGGGCTCAAGTATAATGCTGTTCAGCCTTGTTCTAGTGCTCTAATTTGAAGCTTGGTTTGTAGCTATCTTGGTAGAATGATTTTCTAGCAGGCGGAATCCCAAGGACACCAGTCTAATATGATTGAAAACAATGTTTATAAATGCATGCTGCTCAGGGGTATATATTGAAGACACTATATGAGTTTTAGAAAGAGAAAAAGGATCTAATCGGTGAATTCAGTGTGTAGCTCGACTTCAGAGATGGTGCGAGCACGGTCGAATGTAAAGCCAAAATGAAATTGTAAAGATTAGCAAGAAGGAAGAACTGGGGTTCTGTGCCTGTATGTCACACACTTACTCTTGTGGTTTGTGTTCTGGACCTGTGGAGCCTGGAAACTAAAGATCATTCAATATTACTTCCTTTATTTGGAGGCAGGGTCTCTTGTATCACAGGACAACCATATAGCTGATGATGTCTTTCAACACCTGATCCACCTGTCTCCACTGCCTGTGTTCTGATATTATAGGCAATATCACCATACTAGATTGGGATGGAATCCCGGGATTCTACATGCTAGGAAAAGCCTCAAAACATTTAGATTCTGACTCAAATATGGGCCTTTATCAAGACCAGAAAGTGTTTTATTGAAGTTAGCTCCCTAGACTCTTCCCCGGTGTACATATGTACTCAGGTGTAGCCATTCTCCCACTCTCTTAAAAGACTCACATTAATGGGTTCTCTAGTTTCAAAGGTAGTTCCTAGCATTCTGTGTGATCCAAGCATTTTGTGGCTTCTAAAACTACATGAGCTGTTCCTTCTCTGAGTCATGTTTTATGTGGCTCTTTCTCCATTTGCTTTATTGTTGTGCTTGTCTGTAGAACTCTGACAAATATAGCAGTATGGTATTGACATAATTTCTGATATATCTCAGCCTTTTGCCTGCCAAATGTATACCAGGCAGTTTATTCTTGGGACAGAACTGAACTAGCAAATGAGTATTAAAAATTGCTAAAGACATAAAAAAAATACAAAAGGCCATGATTATAGCTCAATAGTGGATTTTGTTTGTAATGTGTGAAATTATGTGTATAGTCCCCAGCACTGCAGTCTATACCTCCAAAGCTTATACCAGTACCGTATAAAATGCCTCAGTGGCCAAGGCTTAAAATTGCTTATGCAGTTGACATGTTCTCAATTTGTCAACTAGCAACAGTAATGAGAGGCTTACAAATAAAATCCCCAGTTCTAGGAGTGGGTGACCCCTTTTGGAGATGTTGAGCAGTAAGTTCCACAGGCTTTCCTATCAAAGCCTCTTGCCAATATTCTGGGTTACCTTTTAGAACTTGACTATATGACACTATTATTAAAAACAGCACATACTTCAATCACAGAACATGGAGATTTATAGCTGGTGCTTTTCCAGAAACTTCATCTCTACGGAATAGCTTTCAAGTATTGATGGTATTATACATGCTATTGAAGGACAAAAGTAGCCATTTACCTTACCCAGCTCTCAACCCTATGAAGTACAATGACAAGTCTAGCAAGAAATATTCATTGATGCATAGTGGCAAAAATGTGGTAGTAACCAACCACTTATCATTGTCTTATGGTCCACTTCACAAGATGAAACTTATATTTGGCAGCAATGTTGAGTCAAAAACCTGAGGCTAGATTGATCACAGACCATACTGGAAATATTTACTGCTATTGTTTTAGAAAGTCAGAGATAGTATTAAACTGATTGCTAAGCACTCAGAGATCAATGCAGCTGTCAACTCTCATGAAAGTAGTTCCACGTTGATTTGGTGTTTAACACAGAAGCCCACAACTGGCTAGGATGTAAACTATAAAAATTTTCAGAATGCTCAGCCCATAAATGGGACATCTACATCACTTTCCTTACTTCCAAGTTTTGGGGATTACTGTGGAAGAAGTAAGTAGAAAGAATCTATAAGCCAGATATTATAGATGAAATATGTAAACATTACCATCTGGACACAATAGGGCAGCTACATATATTTGCGAATAGTAATAGTGACATCATGTAAACACATGCCCCATTCAAGTACAGGCAGACCAAATTCATAGACAAAAAGTTGCACCCCAGCTGAGGGACTATTGGCAATTGATAGCTGCTTAGAGGGAAAGAATATACTTTCAAATTGCTGCCCTTGGTAAGTTGACCATACTTCAGTAGAAGGTTACACATAGAGAAATATTTAGGCAACTCAAATTGATGTTAACAGGAGTCAGAAATAGTACTCTCATGATGGGTGAGCAGTGAATGGGAAATGGTTCTGAAGGAATTTGGGAGAGAACTGAATGTAGTCATAACACACTATACAAAAAATTCAAAGAACTTAAAGAGAAAAATCTTTCACAATAAAATTTCCTAGGAGTAAATACAGGAGAAAGAATGCATTTGTGTGCTATATTTGACCTCAAGTTAAATAAAAAAAAAAAAAAAAGCTCTCAGACAATGTGCAACAACCAGATTATCAATTAGAAGCCATTTCTCTAGAAGAAATTGATAAACAATTAATTATAAGTTTGTTTGCTAACTGTCTGTGACAGAAAATCATTTCATAGTGTACATCCATGATTAGTGAAAAATAGGGAAAAATGAATGCCATATTAAAAAATATATGATTTTGTTAACTATGAGAAAGGCCACTACAACACAAAGAGAGATAGATAGAGGGGTGTGGGTGAGAGATCGAGGGAGAGATAGAGAAAGGGAGGAAGAGGAAGGAGGAGATGGAGAGTGAGAGAGGGGGTAGAGTGGAAGGCAGAGACAAATTCTTGTCTCTTTATTTTTTGCTTCTTCTTGGAGGATAATCTTTCCAACAGTCACTATAAATGAACAGAAGATCTTCCCTCAAATAAACTATCAGCTTTCTCATGCTGAGTGAGCAGACAGTGATTAAATCCTCTTGACATCCAGCTGCTCTGAAATCCTCAGTGAGTGGAATGTATAAAATAAGAAGCCAGGGAGTAGACAATAGGTCTAGGCTTTTCTAATCATTACCAAGAGATAAGGAAGGAAATTTCAAATGTCCGCTATGAAGATAAAGAAAACTATGAGTTAAGTCAGAAAGTGATACAGCAGAGGCTGAGTACAAACACATCACCTGTGGCTAGCCTTTGATTCTAGGATTAGAATTAGTGTTTAACCTCTACTGGTGTGTTGATCCCTGTGTGCTAAAGAACACAGCACACACTCTACCTTTGGGACGAATATCTAATGTAGGAGGCTAAATAAAACATTGTGTCCAAAATGTGAGCTGGCACACGTAAGATGGACATATGCCTTACAGGGATGACAGATCCCATGAATAGTGATGAGGGTCAGGAGATGTCAGGCTTAACAAAAGAAAATGTATAGAAGCCACTTACATTTGAAAGATCAGATTAAAGTTTATATATAGTACACATTGCTGGCACTGAATGACATACTATGTACCTAAATAAATTTCATTATTTACTTGAAATTCAAATTTCACTTAGCCTCCTGTGTTATTCCTGGCAAACATGATATAAAAATACTTCCCAGAAATATAAAACCTTGTGATGATATCTGAGAGAGAACAGAAAGCGAGACAGCATGAGCTCATTGTAGGCAATGCTGTCTGCAGATATTGATCTTGCTACATCACAGTGTATATTTAAGCCATGTTTACAGCAGTGTTTTTAGGCACATTTTACCATGCCCAAAGAGTAGCAGATGATGTGCCAAAGTAAGCAATGCTACGGTAATAAAAGACATGGTTGTTAGAGGCCTTCTTGGGTGTAAAAGGTCAATTGTCAGGGAGAGCCACCTTTGCTATCCCTACTGAGTTTTGTAGGTTAGTCAACTACAAACTGGCAACAGATCTACAGAAATAAAAGTATGCACACCAGTCAGATTCAATATCACAGGCACAAGTGGAGCATAGGAAGAGGGCTGAATTCCCACAATATCTGAAAATTTGTTAGCTTGCATATCATCATAATCACAGAGTAGAGACTTGATGCAACAGGGAAGAATAAAGATTGGAGAAGATGAATGGACATTATTCTCTGCTCCTTTGATAAGTTGTTCTTTCCCGAAGGATGAAAATACTGGGCAAAGTTCTGAGAATGGTGCACTTCTTGGGGGATACGTAATTGGAAAGATAAAGCTATGCCAGAAGAGACATCTCTTTGAGCTTTTCTTATCTTTTAAATGCCTTGCACCTCAAATAATTATTAGAGCAAAGCAGCATACTTTAGGTGGCATGCCATATCATGAGGACATAGCTAAGAAAAGTGGTCCTCTATTGACACAGGACAAAGGCTCCCACTAAACATCAAATCTTTCAGCAGCTTCACAGATAAGCTGCTCTTCAGGATAGTGGGAAATGATTTAAATTTGGTTTAAATGTCATTGACTACAATTATTTCTTATAGGCTGACTTGGCTAACATACATACTATGTATAAAAACAGATGTATACAGACATTCTTACACATACACAAACATGTATATGAACACACACATAAAGTATTTGATATAAGGCACTAGCTTAAATGCTATGGATTTATGGAAGTCCAAGTTCTACAAAGTGCCTCCAGCTCTACCGTCCTAGGACAGCTGAGTGTGAGCACAGTATGAGTGTGAAGGCATCAGTGGAGAGCTGATGTAATGGTATGTGTAATCCATATCACATGGCTCTAGGAAAAAGTGAGTATTCACTGTGAAGTGATGGGCAGCAGACAGCAGACATCCAGGTGAAAGTTTGGCCTTGCTGGTGTTACATTGAGGAAGTATTGTCAATACTGACTTAGAAATTTCATCAGCTAAAGAGCCAGTGTGACATCATTCCTCACAATTCTACATTTCAGAAAATGTCGGAGTACAGTTTCACATCAAAATGGCTTCCATTTTCTTTATTAAACAGGTTATCTTCTCTGTCAATTAGTGTCTTTAACTACGGCTTCCTTGGATTTTTTTCTGCCTCTGTCATCCCAGAATCACAAAAATGTTTACAATTTCCTAATGATTAACAACTTCTTGGCTTAAAACAATTCAAGATATATTTTGCATGCTTCTTAAAACTTGTTTAACTCCTATACTTTTTCCCCAAGTGAAATGATTCAGTTCAAACCACATTTAACACCTAACATATATCTGGGAGTATAGTTTTAAGATATTATAAAGATATATTGGTACAGGAAGGCATAGCAACCCAGGAAACTCAATGACTCAAACACACCACCTACACTGAGTATAAAACCTAGAATGCAAAATGCACTATTTCCTTCTCACCCACCCTGCTTGTCAGATGTTGACCCCTTTTACAAGTACAATAATGACAATATACTTCCTTCTGGGCAGCAAAGTGTCTGCTTTGCATACTCTCTTGACACCCTGATGGCCTACTCCAGCTCATGGGGTCAGGTCATCAAGGACTAAGGCTTTTAGACTTGTGGGCCAAATGATTCTCTTCTGCAAGTTTTTCTCTCCAGTATTCTCCATTTACCTTGCATAGACCAAAGCAGAACCTAGGGTCTGATAAGAGGCTGAGTTTGACAAGGGGCTGGCAAACAGCAAGAGGATAGAGATGGAGCTCTCTATCCTTCACATTCTTAGTCTTCAGTTCCTTCAGCCTCTATTGTCTTGCTTTGATACACAACCATTATTTTGCAATTATGATATTTTTGTTCTATTAGAATTCATAAATTTTGCTTTATAGTAAAAATTATAATTTCATGTAATCTGAGATATTCTTGGTTTATATTTAATTCAAAAGGTTCTGAGGTAGAAGTGATTTAAACCTAATTTCTGTGGCACATTTGACAGATATCAGGAAGTATCTTTCATTAGTGGAGGCTATATCAGATGCTACAGTGAATACAGGTTTGTTCCTCATAGGATTCTGTGGTGTTGACATTAAGGCCAACCATCCACTGAAAAGTAGATGAATCCCAGGTATAAACATAATATTCCCATTACTTGTAATCACTGATTAATTTTGCCTTCATAGAAAGAAGACCCCTATCCTGTTGTAAAGCAGAATTTCCAGTAACCCAAGCTAAGCAGGTGTCCTGCTCACAGGACTTCTCAACGATAAAATACAGGACTGGTTTTGGCAGACTCTGGAAGCAGTAAGCCTTCTTCGCATGCCTATCCATTGAAAGCAGCTGCACTAATGCTACTCAGGGGTTGGATATGCTATGTTTTCAGAGAATAATCATGAAATAGGTCAAAGGCAAAAGTTATGATATGAGCTTTTGTGATAGTACCACATTAGCGTGATGTTAGCCAGTCATCTTAGTTATTCATCAGGTGTAACCTCACTGCATCGTGGCACAGGGAGAAAGAACAGATTAAAGGCCCGGGCTTTGTAGTAGAGCAGTAATGGTTTGGTTCACTATTCTTCTGCACCCTGGGGATCTGCACCTCCCATCCCCTTTGATTATTTTATTCCCTAGCTTACTGAAGTAATTAGTGATAGACTCATTCTATTGATGAAGATTGTTTTCCCCAATTTTGAGACCACATATTCATTGTATTCAATATTTGGTCAACTCTGGTTTTTAGTGTGTTTTTATTAATTAGAAATTGCATTCATTTAAAATAAGAAATCATATTTGCAATAGTAATTTCCATTTTAACTCATGGAGAAAATTTTGAGAGCAAGAATTTTGGGGCTTCCTGGTGAAATAAGGATTTTTTACTTTGATGTTTCTATGCATAACGGGAGAGATGACCCATACACATTCCTTAATAGACAGTATGAGCAGCTTGAATTATAACTTCTGGTTATGCTTTTCTTTGTACAACATAAGAACAGACAGATTCCAGGAGTTTCTTGCCTCCTGAGTTTCTGTCCAATATTAAGATACATTCTCAAGTCCCTTCTCTACACTTAGAGTATCAACAGATAGGAATCTAAAACATATGCAGTCTTGGTCTCAAAAAGAGTCTTAAAAACAGCATTTTTTGAGTGGCTCATTAGAATAGACAAATCAAGCCTATAATAATATAAAAGGGAGAATATGTTTTGAGGCCACTGAAAATCAGTACAGAATATCCACAAAGAAGAGAAAATCTTGAATTCAAACCTTCATTTGTAAACAGTAAACCAAGACCATTGCTATTCGTCTAATATTAGTCACACGAAAAGCTTAGACAGACAACAAAGATGACAGAAAGGGACAGTGAGAGGAAACTTCTGTGAACATGATGATGTCAAACGTGTCTAGCCGCAGACAGGATGCTTCTTGAGAAGGCTCTTTCCATGTGGTCAGTTGTAGCAGCAGATGGAGAGCTCCTCTCTTATAGTATGCTTTTCTAGTGGTAACTTGATAAATGTTCTGTTTTGACAAGCTATCTTACTTTACTTGACTGAACTACAGTATAACTGTCAGAGAACATTGTGGAATGTCAAAAGCTGGTGAAAAATACATCACCAGTGTAACAGAAGATGTATTTTGGGTCTGGAATGACATCTAAGATCACCAATTCTGACTTCTTACTTCCTGTCTTGTAATTTGGAAGCATAGAAACATATTTCTATATAATTACTGGAATTGAACCCTTGTCGTCTCAAAGAGCAAAATGATCTCCAAACTTCTGTGCCCTCCCTCCAGTTCCCAACAGTTTTCTTTTAGTCAGTCATTGGGTATCTTAACTGAGTCAGATCAGATTCTAAATTATACATATAAGTTCATATTCACTCTCTTAATATTCAAAGTTCTCAGAAATGACCTGCAGCAAGAGACATCTCCCTTGCACCCCAGTGGTTATGTGCTATACCCAGACTATTTGATAATAATCCAATAACTATGTGTGAACTAATAAAGTAGATATATTTTCAGATATTTATATAAGACTTTTTGAGCAGATAATTACTTACAATAGTTAAAGGGATCACATGACAGCCCAATTCTTTTTCATCTTATACTGTTTGTATCATTTGGGAGCTGTTGAAGTTTATGGTTGAATATTTCTTAATGCATGGAAGCATAAATTATAAATTACAAATTCATGCTAGTTATGCAAGCGTGGTTTACTCAATAAAGGAAATTTACATTAGACTCTGTTATGATCTGGCACAGTTTAGGGTTGGGGCTTATGGACTTCTAGATCAGAGAGCTGAGGCAAGGCCACAGTGCTTTGTTGGCTCCTACCCAAGCGGGATTAGTTTTCCTTCCACAGCACATCTTATATCAAACAAATTGGCTGAGAAAGTAACTGGGATAGTGAATTCTGTTTAATTCAATAAGACAGTCTCTTAATTTAAGTACATTGCAGAGCATCTACTGAATCTCTTCTGCTGATTTAATTAGATAGAGCTCAATGTTAATTATTTTGAATCTAGAAGTTTGAAGTCCCACAGATGAAAAACAAATATATAATTCTTTTAAAATTGAAGTAAATTTCAGTAATAAAATAGTTTGCCTGAGTCTTAGGAAATGCAGATATGCTAAACAAATACTGAATTATTCATCACTGTACCTTTTTTAAATGACAAGTAGCTTTTAATGACCTGTCTAATTTTACTTTCGTAATTTTATATTTGTATAATAAGTTATGTTTCTAGATTTGTTTATATTACAAAAATGTATTCACTATGTTACTGTGCTTTGCAAATAAGGGTGGCTCAAATCTTTTCTTCAACATGTCTTATAGTTCTTGCTTTAGATATTACATTGGTAGGTTTTTAAAATCTCCAACTGCCTTGTATAAGAAAGTAAATGGAAATGGAAACCTCAATTTGCTTGGTTTTTACATTGAAATTATATCCCACATGACAGCACAGAACCCAATTTAAATGCATGTCAACACTTTGGGCTATTTTAGTGTTTTTCCCTCTTGAGCTGTTTGGTGCAGAGAAATACTGTGACAGAAACTGCAGGTTATATATGCTTTCTTTGCTCTTTCTTTTTTTACCAGAGAGACAGAAAAGTATTTATTACTTTTATTGGCAAAGAGAAATTAGGGCTTTTTTTTTTTTTTTTGCTGTTTCCAGGAATTTAGTCCAAGAGAAAGCATTGTTTTTAAATCTCAAATGTATTTGAGTTGTGTCATTAGACACAGATGTCCTCAAAGCAGATGATATACTGTTGTCAGAACACAACAGATGTTATTGGCCACGGGCACCTGCTCTATAACACTATGTCAACATATTTGCATGTAAATGCATACATATTTTCTCTCTAAGCACTCCCTGGGACCAGTGCCATGAAATGGGTGCTATGATTAGCAGCCACGTCCATAGCTGAGAGGTAACCTCCCACTCTGCACGCAAGGTCAGCAAAGGAAGACAGCCTCACCTCCCGTTTCCACCTCTGCTGACCCTAAACAGGTGATTTCCATGGAGGAAATCTAGAATTTTACATTTTTCTGTACTTCAGGTTGGTGGAAACGTAGCAGGGATCTCTAACACCTCTAGAAAATGTAAAAGTCACCAGGATTCTTTCTGAACTTTAAAACATTGTGTATCACATATTTTAGGGTTTGAAAACATATTTCCTGGAGGTTTATGCAAATGTGATTGGGGCTGGCATTCTATGTGGTTTTCATTGGGGTATTTTCCTCATTTCACTCTGTAGGCTATAGTTTCTTTTCTTCTTCTTTTTTAATGTAATAAAGCTAATTTTATTTATTATTTATTTTTTATTTATTTATTTATTTATTTATGTGTTTATTTATATTTCTTTCTTTTTCTTTTTTTTTTTACACTCCAGATTTTATTCCCCTCCAAGTCCACCCTCCAACTTTCTGCATCCCATAGCTACTCCCTGCACACACACACACACACACACACACACACACACACACCCTTCCCCCACCCCCCATCTCCATGAGGATGTCCCTATCCACCCTCTATCAGGCCTCTAAACTCCCTGGGGCCTCCAGTCTCTTGAGGGTTAGGTACATCTTCTCTGAATGAATCCAAATCCAGCAGTCTTCTGCTGTATATGTGTTGGGGGCCTCATATCAGCTGGTGTATGCTGCTTGGTTGGTGGTTCAGTGTTTGAGAGGTCTCGGGGGTCCAGGTTAATTGAGACTGCTGGTCCTCCTATAGGGTTGACCTTCTTTCTCCTCAGCTTCTTCTGGCTTTTCTCTAATTCATTCAAAGGGATCAGCAGCCTCTGTCCATTGGATGGATACAAATATCTGCATTTGACTCTTTCAGCTGCTTGTTTGGTCTTTCAGAGGGCAGTAATGATAAGTCCTTTTTGTGTCCATTCCATAGCTTTAGTAATAGCGCCAGGCCTTGGGTCTATCCTTGAGCTGGATCCCACTTTGGGCCTGTCACTGGATCCTCTTTTCCTCAGGCTCCTCTCCATTTCCATCCTTGCATTTCCTCAGATAGGAACAACTATGGGTCAGAGTTTTGACTGTGGGATATCAATCCCATCTCTTACTTGATGCCGTGTGTCTCTGCTGGAGGTGGGCTCTACAAGTTCCCTCCCCACTGTAGGGCATTTCATCTAGGGTCCCTCCACTTGAGTCTAGAGAATTCACCTTCCAGGTCTCTGGTACATTTTGGATGATTTTCCCAAGGTCCTACCTCCAGAGGTTGCCTGTTTCCATTCTTTCTGCTGACCCTTAGGGCTTCAATCCTTTTTGCTCACCCAATACCAGATCATGTTCCCCTCTCCTCTTCCCAATCACCTTTCTCTCCCAAGTCCCTTCCTCCCTCCCTCCTTTCTTCTCCTCCCAAGTGGGACTGAGGCGGCGTCCTCACTTAGGCTCTTCAGCTTGTTGACCTTTTTGAGTTCTGTGGACTGTATCTTGAGTATTCTGTATGGGTTTTTTTTTTTTTTTTTTTTTTTTTTGGCTAATATCCACTTATTAGTGAGTCCATACAATGCATGTTCTTTTTGGGTCTGAGTTCCCTCACTCAGGATGATATTTTCTAGTTCCATTCATTTGCCTGCAAAACTCAGGATGCCTTCGTTCTTAATAGCTGAGTAGTATTCCACTGTGTAAATGAATCACATTTTCTGTATCCATTCTTCTGTTGTAGGACATCTGGGTTCTTTCCAGCTTCTGGCTATCACAAAGAAGGTCGCTATGAACAAGTGGAACATATGCCCCTGTGGCCTGGTGAGTCATCTCTTGGGTATATTCCCAAAAGTGGTATTGCTAGGTCTTCAGGTAGATCTATTTCCAATTTTCTGAGGAACCTCCCGATTGATTCCAGATTGGTTGTACCAGTTTGCAATCCCACCAACAATGCAGGAGTTTTCCTCTTTCACCAGATCCTTGCCAACATGTGTTGTCAGCTGAGGTTTTGATCTTAGCCATTCTGTTTGGTGTAAGATAGTATCTTAGGGTCGTTTCGATTTGCATTTCTCTGATCACTAAGAACTTTGCACATTTCCTTAGGTGCTTCCCAGCCATTAGAGATTCCTCTGCTGTGAATTCTTGTTTTAGTTTCAATAAGACTGCAGATGGAAGAAATGCACCGTCAATAACCTGAGCTTAAATTGACTGGAAGATACACCTGACATTTAATTATAAAATTGTAGCTTTGGAATTTGCAAAGGGAAAAATTAGAACCATAATTAATTTTCTATTTTTATTAGTTTTTTTTCTCTTAGTGTCAATATTTTACTCCATTTTTTGCAATGATAAGAACACAGGGAAATTCAGATAATTCATACTTTCTAATAAAATGTTGAAAATGATACCATACTTCATACATTTTTGGTATGTATTTATATTATATTTGAAAACTGTGTGTCTAACTTAGTTCAATGAAAAAAAAAACAACTGTTTTCTGACTTGTGAAAGATTACTAATCTGTTGTGACTGGTTGCAGAGTAAGAGACTATATGTAAGTTTTCATATTTTACCATAATTTTTCCTCAATAGCTTGTACAATAGAAGTGTAAGGAAAAACTATCTCTTCAATGGTGGGTGGGCTGAAAGAGATATGCAAAGTTAACACCTAACCTTAGACTTATTGTTGGGTTGGTGAGGAGAGAGCACTTGGAAGGCTTATTGTATGCCATTGTGTTTCTGACTTGACCAGGGAGACCCTTCAGTGAGAGCATGAAGAAAAACAATGCTTATGGCCCTATAGATTTGATTGCATGCCTTCACCAGAGTTAATAGGAGAAAATTTATATGAACTGCCTCAAAGAAAGCCTGTGTGCTGGCTAATTCTTGGCAGTTTTACATGAACTTAGATATACCTGATAAAAATGAATCTCAGTTAATGAATTCCTTTTATCAGATTGTCCTGTGGGAACGTGTACTTGACAAATTCATAATTCATGATTTATGTGGGAAGTGCTACTCTGCTGTGGGTGGTGCCACTCCTGGACAAGTGGTCCTAGGTGTTACACAACTGCAAACTGAGAAAACCTTGGAAAGCAAGCCAGGAAGCAGTGTTTCATCATGGCCTGTACCCCTGCTCCTGACTGAGTTGCTGTCCTGGTTTCCCTAAGTCATAGAGTGTAATCAGGACTTGTAAGCTAGGTCAACACTTTCTTCATCCAAGACACTTTTGAAACAAAGCTAGGACACCCTATGTATACATTCTAGTTTTTGATAGACACAAGGCCATATAATCTAATAGCTTGTTTCAGGATGGAAGATGTGTTGCACTCAGGTAGAGTTATCACAAATGTCCTTAGAATGTCAGAAGCAAGGTGCCTCTGCAAACTAAAGAGTGTAAATAAAGCACCAGTGTGTTGGTAGTTTCAATTTCCTCCAGCTTTCCTTATTATTGTAAACACAGGCATCTGATTTTTAATTGACCTTCAGAGTTTTCTCTCAATAAAGCTACACATGATTTTTGGTGGTAGAGATGAGCCTTCAAAATGAAACCTGAAGGAACCTTGGGACGACCTGGTTCAGTATGGCTCTGCTTGCAGCTTGTCAAGAACATGGACCAGGCTGAGCTCTCAACCTTCTTGTCTTTGAGGGTATTGAGATTAGATGATATTGTAAAAAGGACTCAATCCAATAGTCACTAAAAGTACAAGGATCACCTCTCTGACCTCTGTTTAATTGATCTGGTCCATTATTCTAATAAGAAACCTAACAGCTCAGGGGTAGTCTGGTTCTGTCATTTATGATCTTAATCAAATCATGAAATTTCTCAGATTCTATTTTCCCATCTTTAAAGCATGATAAAAGTTGTTAATGATGCTTAAATAAAATATAGTTAACATCCACAGAGCATGCTTTTCTCGGAGGGAAGAAAACATTACTTGTAATATAAGTAACAGTATACCTCTAAAACACATTCATATACTATGTAGTCCCTAAAGACATCTGGGCATCTGCTACCTCGTATTTTATAGCCTTTGATTAAAATCAAATGTCTGCCTTGATTCATTAAGGGTCATTCTACAAAATTGTGAGTGTCATGCAACGTCCCAGGTGTGTGGTTGGCAGATTAGCAAAGAGCTCTTGGGGAATGCACTCAGCTACACTGGCATGACCAGGACAGACTGTGTGTCTGTTCATCTACCATCAACAAGTGGCATTCTTCCTCACTTATCCTAGGAGATTACTTCAGGATTAGGTTTCACTGTTTGACAGCAGTACATGCTGACAAGGCATGATGCCATTAAACTCTTCCTGTTAAATTTCAATAGAATAACTGTCCACTTAGCTATTGATAATGCATATCAGAAATGTCCACAGTTGACATTTTGATTATTATTTCAGTTATATATTTAATATTACCATTATGATTGTGTAAAAAAAAATAATTGTTCATTTAAAAGATAGAAACAAAATGTGTTCAAAAGATGCTTGTCGAATGTAGTTAGCTTTGGCGTGGTGTGTATTAAGCTTTAAAGCTGACATTGCCTACATGAGACTCTTACCCAGACAGACATGATGGCTGAACTTGGAGCTCAGTCACTTTACCCACAGTAGTGTGCTAGCAATTTTGTCTGAATGTTATTCCGTATGTTGATAGAGAAAGCATAAGGAAAATGTCATTGAAAATGTTTTTATTTATTATTTGGTGAATGATAAGAAGCTATTATGAGTAAAAAGTGAATCTTTATCTCTATTTCCCTCTCCCCATCCTGCTGTGTGTGTGTGTTGTAAAATTGAGAGAGAAAGAGAGAGAAAGAGCCTGGAACTTACTAGAGAACTATTTGTATTCTGCTCTGAGGTTAACTATCAGTGATGCATAGTAAGAAAAATATGTGCTCCTCATTTTTGTCTGAGGAAGATGGACTTTCAACTGTATCCTAAAGACTGACTCCTGTCTTAAAAGAAACCAATTCGACAGAATCTGTTCTTATATTATGGGGAAATTACCAGGAGTTTGGACATATAGTAAAATATGGCTTTAAATATATTTAAATACCAGGTCTCCATTTCCTCAATTATGCAATGATAAAGTAGTCGCTGCCCATTTAAATACCAGCAGGCTTGAGAAATTCAGTAATAAATATCTACAAAAAAAAAAAAAGGGAATGAGAGGCAGGTTGTTACAGCCTCAATTGTATATTTTTCACAATCTTCCCTTTTATATGTATAGCACATCAAACTGGTTACTTGGGGGTGAGAATCATGTCTATGTCTACAGATTTCTCCAGAATTTCTGAATGAATTAAATAAAAATAGCTACTTTCTTTTTTCTTATTTGTTATTTTATTTATTTACATTTCAAATGTTATGCCTCTTCCCAATTGCTTCTCCACAAACCCCCTATCCCCTACCCTGTCCCCTCTGCTTCTATGACAGTGCTACCCCACCCACTCCCCACTCCCAACAGAGAGCCCTACATTCACCTTGACTGGGTCATCAAGCCTCCACAGGAACAAGAGTCTACCCTCCAAATAATTCCTGATAAGGCAATCCTCTGCTACATATGCAGCTGGGGTCATGGATTCCTTCCACCTTCCGTCCTTTCTCTAACTCCTCCATAGATGTCTGCTGCTCAGACAGGTGGTTGGCTGCATGCAGATGCATCTGCATGCATCCTTATTGGTCAGGCTCTGGCAGAACCTCTCCATGGGACAGCTATACCAGGCTTCTGTCAGCAAGCACTTCTTGGCATCAACAATAGTGTCTGGGTTTGGTATCTGCCGATGGTATGGAACCCTAGATGGGGCAATCTCTGGATGGCCTTTCCTTCAGCTACTTTCTAAAAGACTTTATGATTCTGTTTTTAAAAGTTTACTAAACAAAACATTACATCAGTTGTACTCTTCTGTTGGTGTCAGATTCCAGCTTTCACTTTTTCTTATCCTCAAAAGTATTGTGTGAGTCCTGGGTTCAAATTTTACTGTCAATGAACTTTAGTGACTGATTTACACAATATTTGTATTAGTTAGGGTTCTCTAGTGTCACAGTATGCATACACATATATGAAGCCATATAACAAACATTTCCCTTTCAGTATCCAATTGGCTTAGTTCACTCATTGAGATTGCATTAAAAATAACATCAGGACATTGTGAAGGAAGATCAACTTCTTCTTTTTTTGATGAGCACAATTCCACTGAATGTATTTTGCTTTGCTTCTTAGAGACAGAGTGCTGAGCCAAATACCAGGATCCTTATGCGCCAGAATCAATTCTTTGATTTTGGATGATACCATAAACTTATTACAGTGTCTAGAAGAGCATATTGTATTCAGTGATTTACAAGACACCAGAGGACTAGTCCCATAAAATCAATGACTTTCAGGCCACAATCCAACTTATCACACAATAGCTATCCATAATTTGAAAGTCCAACAATCTAGTAGGTGTCAGTTCCACAAGTCTGGTGTTTTGTCTGGTCTTCTATATATATTTTAATCCTGAGGAAATAGATTGCAAAGTCAATAAAGGAATGGATGTGTGAACAGGGAAGGGCAAGCAGGCAAAGAGCAAAGCTTTCTTCTTCTATGCCTTCACATAGACTTCTGGCAGAAGGTCTGATCCAGATTAAAGGTGTGTCTTCCTGAGTCAAGATTTGGACTAAAGATGTGAATCTTCTATTGGATCCACCTACTTCAAATGAAGCAGAAAGTTTCTCAAACATATGTTCTCCATTTCAGGATCATAGTTTATTCCGGATAATAGTCAAGCTAGCAACCAAAAATAGCTATCATACTATAGTCTAAGCTTCTTCAACGCCCTGTTAAAATGACATATTTAAAAATTAGCTTTGGAGGTGAGAAGAAGGTTTTAAATTTATGTGCCTTAGAGACCCTGAAGGAGGTAATTTCATGACAGATATTAATTATTACAAAGGAAATAGGGTGAACATACCATTTACTTTAATTTCTTAGGTTCATACATATTTCTCTGAGCTTTCCAGGTTGCCTTTCAGAATACATTTTACCTCCCAGGTTTCCAGATCCTCAATTATGCAATGAAAAAATAATCACTGCCCACTTAACTACTAGTGAAACAGAAGCCAAAAGACATCAGTTGAAGAGTGGTGTGAACTTCCTCTCTACCACACCATGTAAATTTGAGTATTGCCTTTGATAATGTAAACATGCTTTGAAATATACAATATCTATAGAGACAGTAACTGGATTTGCTTGACAGTTGGATTGAAATCTGCCTGGTGACACCATCACTAATATAATAAATTGCCTTAAATTTCAATTTGTAAGTTTAAATAATTTTATAAACCAATGTAGGTGTATGTATGTGTTTGTGTGTTTAGTATACATGCCTATGTGTATGTGTGTTGTCATGAATGTGGGTGCTTACATGTACAGGACATGTAGAAACCAAAGACTGATGTCACGTGTATTTCTCATGAGCTCTCCTCTCTAGTTGTCACACTATTTTGTGTACCCTGTTTCAACTTTCAACTCCTATGAATTCCATCTGAAGATGAGTCAATCAATAAGTAAGAGTTGATTTCTTATTGGTATTGGTGGATTTTATTTTTACTTTTTTCAAAGGAAGATTATTTCATGGATGCATTAAGCACTGTTTTATATTTAAGTCACAGTATTGTTGAAAGAGAACATTTTCTCAGTTCTAATCACTAGGCAAGTGTAGGTAAATTTGACGTAAAGCATTGACAATGGATATTAGGGACTAGAAAGATGGTTCAGAGACAAAGAATACATTGTGATCTTCAAGAGGATCTAGTTACATGGTGGCCCATAAACTTTATCTTTGGTAACTGAGAATTCAATGCCTTTTACTGGCCTCTACTGACATATGGCACAGATATGGTGTACAAATATACATGCATACAAAACACCCAAATATACAAAATATAAATAACTATACGTTGTATATAATGTTTTCATATACACTTGTTAGGAATATAGCTTTGCTAATAGGCACCCCAATGACTGACAAATCTACTTTGCTTGATGTGATTTATGAGAAAATAGCCAGCTATAAAAATTCTGCTATCTTCTATATTTTAGAGGTTCCTCTTCTGAACCTAAATAATTCTAGTTGACCATTACCTCTTATTTCACATAGATTGTTCTAAAAGATGCTAGTTAAATTTAGAACAATGTAAGTGTTCTGCAGCTCGAGTTAGTGATGCTTGGCACACACTGTCAATGCAGCTTTTACACACTGAAGACTTTGAAAATATTGCAAAGCCCACCAGTGACATCTTTTAAAATGGAATAAACAATACAAATGTGAGCAAGTCAGAGAGTACACATGAACCATGCAAAGGGATAGTTTTTAAATATCTAATAAAGGCTTGACTCCTTCAAAGGTGCT